>JAJPUD010003500.1:0-47110 GCA_023553655.1 Myrmecobius fasciatus
AGAGCTCTCACCATAGACAACTTTTATGGAGAGAGGGAAGAACAGACCTCAAATCCTGAGGCCCCTAAAGGTAAAGCAACTCCAGAAAAAGCCCCAAAGAGAGACATAAATTGGTCTCCATGTCACAAGGCTTTCTTTGAAGATTGCATAAAAAATCTTAAAAGAGAGTTAGAAGAAACATGGGGAAACGAAATGAGATCACTGCAAAATAAAATAGAAAAAATGGAAAAAGAATGCAATGAACAAAAAAATGTAATTGGTCAATTGCAAAAGGACTAAAAACAGTAACTGAATAAGACATTAAAAATTAGAATCGAACAATTGGAAATGAATGACTCATCAAGACTTCAAGAATCAGTCGAACAAAAACAAAAAAATGAAAAGATAGAGAAAAACATGAAATATCTCCTAGGAAAAACAACTGACCTGGAAAATAGATCTAGGAGAGACAATCTAAGGATTATAGGGCTTCCTGAAAGCCATGATGAAAAAAAGAACCTAGACACTATCTTCCAGGAAATCATAAAAGAAAACTGCCCTGATATTTTAGACCCCCAAGGCAAAATACTCCTTGAAACAATCCACCAATCACCTCCTGAAAGAAACCCAAAAATTAAGTCCCCCAGAAATATCGTGGCTAAATTCCAGAACTATCATACCAAGGAAAAGATATTACAAGAAGCCAGAAAGAAACAATTTAAATATCGGGGAGCTACAATTAGGATCACACAGGACCTAGCAGCTTCTACTTTGAAGGATCGAAGGGCCTGGGATCAGATATTCCGAAGGGCAAAGGAACTTGGACTACAGCCAAGAATAAGTTACCCAGCTAGAATGAGCATTATCTTCCAGGGAAGAAGATGGTCATTCAAAGATATAGCAGAATTCCACCTATTTCTACTGAAAAGACCAGAACTGAACAAAAAATTTGATCTACAAACACAGAACACAAGAGAAACATAAAAAGGTAACAAGAAAAAAAAAACTCTTGATAACTATATTTATGTTATAGATACTTACAGAATGAGGGTTGATTTTATGAATCTATTATTACATTATGATTATGATATGATTACTGTGATTTCATGATTATTATGATATGATTACTGTGATTTTATGATTATTATGATATGTTTATTGTGATTTAATGATTATTATGATATGATAAACTGAAAAAGAAATTAGAGGTAGAAAAGGGATAACACTGGAAGAAGAGGAAAAGGAGGCAAAATAAGGGAAATTACATCACATGTAGAGGCAAAGAAAACCTATAATGATTGAGAGGAGAAAAGGGAGGGGAATGAGAATTGGGTTAATCTCCATCTCATCAGATTTGGCTGAGAGGGAATAATAGACGTACTTATAAGGAAACAGGGGGGAAAGGGGTGAAAAAGGGGTGGGTGGGGCTCTAAAGGGGAAGGATTGTTTGAGGGAAGTGGTTTTCAAAAGCAAAATAGTAGGAAGGAGGGAAAGGGGATAAGAAAAAGAAAAGCATAAGCTAGGGTAAATAAGATGGCAGGAAATACAGAATTAGTTATTTTAACTGTGAATATGAAAGGAATGAACTCTCCCTTAAAGCAGAAGCAGATAGCAGATTGGATTAAAAACCAGAATCCAACAATATGTTGTATACAAGACACACATCTAAAACGTAGAGATACATACAGGGTGAAGGTAAAAGGCTGGAGCAGAATCTATTATGCTTCAGGTGAACAAAAAAAAGCAGGGGTAGCAATTCTGATCTCAGACCAAGTAAAAGCAAAGATAGACTTAATTAAAAGAGACAAAGAAGGAAATTATATCTTCCTAAAGGGTACCATAGATGATGAAGCAATATCAATACGAAACATATATGCACCAAGTGGTATAGCATGGAAATTCTTAGAGGAAAAGGTCAGAGAGATGCAAGAAGAAATAGACAGCAAAACTATATTAGTGGGGGATCTCAACCTCACTCTCTCAGAACTTGATAAATCAAACCACAAAATAAATAAGAAAGAAGTTAAGGAGGTAAACAAAATGTTAGAAAAGTTAGGTATGATAGATCTTTGGAGGAAATTAAATGGAGACAGAAAGGAGTTCACTTTTTTCTCAGTAGTCCATGGAACTTATACAAAAATTGTCCATGTGTTAGGACACAAAAACCTCAAAATCAAATGCAGGAAGGCAGAAATAATAAATGTATTTTTTTCAGATCATGACGGAATAAAAATCACATGCAATATAAGCCCAGGAGAAAATAGACCAAAAAGCAATTGGAAACTAAATAATTTTATCCTAAAGAATGAATGGGTGAAACAGCAAATTACAGACACAATTACTAATTTCAGCCAAGAGAATGACAATAATGAGACAACATACCAAAATTTATGGGATACAGCCAAAGCGGTAATGAGGGGAAATTTTATATCTCTAGATGCTTATCTGCATAAAATAGAAAAAGAAAAAATCAATGAATTGGGCTTGCAACTAAAAAAGCTAGAGAAAGAACAAATTAAAAACCCCCAATCAAATACCAAACTTGAAATCCTAAAAATAAAAGGAGAGATTAGTAAAATAGAAAGTAAAAAAACTATTGAATTAATAAATAAAACTAAAAGTTGGTTTTATGAAAAAACCAACAAAATAGATAAACCTCTAGTTAATTTAATTAGAAAAAGGAAAGAGGAAAATCAAATTGTTAGTCTCAAAAATGAAAAGGGAGAACTTTCCACCAATAAAGAGGAAATTAGAGCAATAATCAGGAGTTACTTTGCCCAACTGTATGCCAATAAATTTGATAACCTAAGTGAAATGGAGGAATATCTACAAAAATATAGATTGCCCAGATTAACAGAAGAGGAAATAAATTACTTAAATAGTCCCATTTCAGAAAAAGAAATAGAACAAGTCATTAATCAACTCCCTAAGAAAAAATCCCCAGGACCAGATGGATTTACATGTGAATTCTACCAAACATTTAAAGAACAATTAACTCCAAAATTATATAAACTATTCGAAAAAATAGGGAATGAAGGACTCCTACCAAACTCCTTTTATGATACAGACATGGTACTGATACCTAAACCAGGTAAAACAAAAACAGAGAAGGAAAATTATAGACCAATCTCCTTAATGAATATTGATGCAAAAATCTTAAATAAAATATTAGCAAAGAGATTACAGAAAATCATTCCCAGAATAATACACCATGACCAAGTAGGATTAATACCAGGAATGCAGGGATGGTTCAATATTAGGAAAACTATTAACATAATTGACTATATTAATAACCAAATTAACAAAAAACATATGATAATCTCAATAGATGCAGAAAAAGCATTTGATAAAATCCAACATCCATTCCTATTAAAAACATTAGAGAATATAGGAATTAATGGGCTTTTCCTTAAAATAGTCGGTAGCATCTATTTAAAACCATCAGCTAGCATCATATGTAATGGTGACAAACTGGAACCATTCCCAATAAGATCAGGGGTGAAACAAGGTTGCCCACTATCACCATTACTATTCAATATTGTATTAGAAATGCTAGCTTTGGCAATAAGACAAGAAAAAGAGATTAAAGGAATTAGAGTAGGTCATGAGGAAACCAAATTATCACTCTTTGCAGATGATATGATGGTCTACTTAGAGAACCCTAGAGAATCAACTAAAAAACTATTAGAATTAATCCACAACTTTAGCAAAGTTGCAGGATACAAAACAAATCCACATAAATCATCAGCATTTTTATACATCACCAACGAAATGCAACAGCAAGAGATACAAAGAGAAATTCCATTCAAAATAACTATCGATAGTATAAAATATTTGGGAATCTATCTGCCAAGGGAAAGTCAGGATCTATATGAGCAAAACTACAAAACACTCTTCACACAAATAAAATCAGATCTAAACAATTGGAAAAGCATCAAGGGCTCTTGGATAGGTCGAGCGAATATAATAAAGATGGCAATACTACCTAAACTAATCTATCTATTTAGTGCTATACCAATCAAACTCCCAAGAGATTAGTTAACTGACCTAGAAAAAATAACAACAAAATTCATCTGGAAAAACAAAAGGTCAAGAATTTCAAGGGAATTAATGAAAAAAAATGCAAATGAGGATGGCCTAGCTGCACCAGATCTAAAACTATATTATAAAGCAGTGGTCACCAAAACCATTTGGTACTGGATAAGAAATAGAGTATTGGATCAGTGGAATAGGTTAGGTTCGCAAGACAAAATACTCAATGACAATAGTAATCTAGTGTTTGATAAACCCAAAGACCCCAGTTTTGGGGATAAAAACTCACTATTTGACAAAAACTGCTGGGATAATTGGAAACTAGTATGGAAGAAATTAGGCATTGACCCACACCTAACACCATATAACAAGATAAGGTCAAAATGGATTCATGATCTAGGCATAAAGAATGATATTATAAACAAATTAGAACAATGTAGGATGGTTTGCCTCTCAGACCTGTGGAGGGGGAAGGAATTTGTGACCAAAGAAGAACTAGAGGTCATCATTAATCACAAAATAGATAAGTTGGACTATATCAAGTTAAAAAGTTTTTGTACAAACAAAATGAATGCAGACAAAATTAGAAGGGTAGCAGTAAACTGGGAAAATATTTTTACATCCAAAGGTTCTGATAAAGGCCTCATCTCTAAAATATATCGAGAATTGACTCAAATATATAAGAATTCAAGCCATTCTCCAATTGATAAATGGTCAAAAGATATGAACAGACAATTTTCAGACGAAGAAATTGAAACTATTTCCGGTCACATGAAAAGGTGCTCCAAATCACTATTGATCAGAGAAATGCAAATTAAGACAACTCTGAGATACCACTACACACCTGTCAGATTGGCTAAAATGACAGGAAATGATAATGATAACTGTTGGAGCAGATGTGGGAAAACTGGGACACTGATACATTGTTGGTGGAACTGTGAACGGATCCAACCATTCTGGAGAGCAGTTTGGAGCTATGCTCAAAAAGTTATCAAACTGTGCATACCCTTTGACCCAGTAGTGTTTCTACTGGGCCTACATCCAAAAGAGATTTTTAAGGAGGGAAAAGGACCCACATGTGCAAGAATGTTTGTGGCAGCCCTTTTTGTAGTGGCAAGAAACTGGAAATTGAAAAGATGCCCAACAATTGGAGAATGGCTGAATAAATTATGGTATATGAATGTTATGGAATATTATTGTTCTGTAAGAAATGACCAACAGGATGATTTCAGAGAGTCCTGGAGAGACTTGCATGAACTGATGCTGAGTGAAATCAGCAGAACCAGGAGAACATTATACACAGCAACAAGACTATACGATGATCAATTCTGATGGACATGGTTCTCTTCAACAATGATGTGATTCAAACCAGTTGTTCTGCGATGAAGATAGTCATATACATTCAGAGAGAGGCCTGTGGGAACTGAGAGTGAACCACAACACAGCATTTTAACACTTTCTGTGAATATTTCCATGCATTTTGTTTTCCTTCTTAGGTTGTTTTTTTTCTTCTTCTCTTTCTAGATCTGATGTTTCTTGTGCAGTAAGATAACTGTATAGATATGTATACATGTATTGTATTTGGCATATAATTTATCCTATTTAGCATGTATTAGATTACCTGTCATCTAGGGGTGGGGGTGGGGGAAGGAGGCGAAGAGCTTGGGAAAAAAAAGTTTTTGCAAGGGTCAATGTTGAAAAATCACTCATATGTTTTGTAAATAAAAAGCTTTATATAATAGCTTAAAAAAATAAAGGAATCTGGCATTGAAAAAAAAAAGAAAAAAAAAAGAAAAATGCCATGGCAGCTGGAGGCGCAGGGCTTGGAAGCCCAGTGGCCGCCCAAATGTGTCAGTCGACAGGTCTTGGGCTGACACCTGGGCCCTGAGTCCCTGGTCCCACAAAAAAGATCCAGGAAAGAGTGAACTGAAGGCTGAGGGGAGCGCAGGCAAGTTGGCAAAAGGCTTGATGCCTCAGAGGGCCTGAGCTCAGGGTGTGGCCTAGGCGAGACATCTGGGGAGGGGCTGTGCCAGTCCCAGGCCCTGCTGAGGCTATGAGGCTGGTCACATGCTAGTCACATGGTGGGCAGATGTTGGGAGATGCTGGGCAGGTGCTGGGGGCTTTGCAGCTCAGGAGGCAGAGGAACAACTGCATGGCCTAAAAGGTGAGGCAGCTGGTAGGGGGCACCTGGATTTGAACCAGGGACCTCCTGATCTGCAGTGAAATGCTCTACCCCTGAGCTATAACCCCTAGGCCCCAGGGACAACCTCAATGAGCACCTTTGGGAGCTGCCCAACCACGCCCAGTGCTGCTGGATCCCTGAGCCTGGGAAAGAAGCCTATCCCAGGCGCTGAGCCTTGGCAAACCAGCCGCCTTCAGGGGACCGTCCCGTGGCTCCCCAACAGCCCACAAGCTGCCCTCTCGGGTTCTCGGGCCTGCCTTTTCCCCTGAAGCCCTCACCACCCGTCCCATTTCTTGGGCCTGCTCTGGCACACGAGCCCCCCAGGCTGCCAGTAGCAGGGCAGCCCCCAGAGTCCCACAGTCGGCTCCCCGAGGATCAGCGTGCCAAAGCCTGCCTTCATCCTTCAGTTTCCTCCAGGCCTTGAGACAAGTAGGCATCAGCCTGTGTCCAAGAGGAGCTCCTGTTCTTCTTACAAAGGCCCACGGCTGGGCCTGGATAGGGCCCGGCCTGCCTGGGACGGCTCGCCGCATGATGCATCCTGCCTGAAAAAGAACAGGCCTTCCTGGCTCTGCCCCTTTCCCCAAGACTGCGGGACTGGGTGTCATGCGCATGGCAGTGCCCTTGTGGCCAGCCGCAACCGGTCCACCCAGCCACCTGCCCGACAGGCCCTGTATGTCCAGGAGCAAGGTAGAGTTCTGGGCGGCCGCAGGCTGAGCCACTGCTGCTCTCACCTTGAAGCAGGCCTGCCCAGGCCGACTTTGCTGCCAGCCTTCCAGCACCCAATGCGGCATGGCTTTCTGAGTGGCCTTGGCGGCCTTGAGTCAGTAGCTCTGGTCCCGGGGACAGCTGGATGTGCAGCAGCTCCCTCTGGTTGCTCTGCCCAGCTCTCTTGGTCTGATGCAGCAGGCCAGAAGCCCAAGGGCCCTGCAGGTTCAGCCTGCAGGCTGTGGGGCCTGCCATCCCAGAAACCTTCGTGTGCACCAGGGTCTGGGCTGAGACCTCCCAGCCACCTAGGCCTCTGGGCCGCTGTTGGGCCCTCCCGAGCCAACGTTCCAAACAGGTCCCGCCAAGCTTCCTTGCAGTTGGCCAGAGGCCTGGCTGAGCTGAGATGCTCGGGCAGCATCCAAGGCCAGGATTGGGGCATTCAGAGGCGGGCAAGCTCAGAAAGGTCAGCAAAAGGGGTAGAAGTAGAGCAACAAGGGAGGTCAGGCGCACAAGCTGCGGGCCTTCCTCCCGAAATGCAAGAAAACTGCAAAGGCAGCTGGAGGGGCTGGTCTTGGAAGCCCATTGGCCACCCAAGTGTGTCAGTCGACAGGTATCAGGCTGACTCCATGGTCCTGAGTCCTCAAAACCCAAAAGGGATCCAGGAGGGAGTGAACTGAAGGCTGCGGGGAGCCCAGGCAAGTTGGCAAAGGGGTTGATGCCTCAGAGGACCTGACCTCAGGGTGTGGCCTAGGCCAGACATCTGGGGAGGGGCTGTGCCAGGCCCAGGCCCTGCTGAGGCTATGAGGCTGGTCACATACTAGTCACCTGCTGGGCAGATGTTGGGAGATGCTGGGCAAGTACTGGGGGGTTTGCAGCTCAGGAGGCAGAGGAACAACTGCATGGCCTAAAAGGTGAGGCAGCTGGTAGGGGGCACCTGGATTTGAACCAGGGACCTCTTGATCTGCAGTCAAATGCTCTACCCCTGAGCTATACCCCCTAGGCCCCAGGGACAGTGAATGAGCACCTTTAGGAGCTGCCGACCACGCCCAGTGTTGCCGGATCCCAGGGGCTGGGAGAGAAGCCTGTCCTGGGCGCTGAGCCTACGACAACCAGCCACCTTCCGGGGACCGTCCTGGGGCTCCCCAACAGCCCACAAGCTGCCCTCTCGGGTTCTCGGGCCTGCCTTTTCCCCTGAAGCCCTCGCCACCCGTCCCATTTCTTGGGCCTGGTCTGGCACACGAGCCCCCCAGGCTGCCAGCAGCAGAGGATCACCCACAGTCTCACAGTCGGCTCCCCAAGGATCAGCGTGCCAAAGCCTGCTTTGATCCCTCAGGTTCCTCCAGGCCTTGAGACAAGCAGGGGTCAGCCGGGCTCCAAGAGGAGGTCCTGTTCTTCTTACAAAGGCCCACGGCTGGGCCTGCATGGGGCCCGGCCTGCTTGGGACGGCTTGCTGCATGATGCATCCTGCCTGACCAAGAACAGGCCGTCCTGGCTCTGCCCCTTTCCTGAGGATTGCGCAGCTGGATGTCGTGCGCGTGGCAGTGCCCTTGTGGCCAGCCGCAACCAGTCTGCCCAGCCACCCGTCGGTCAGACCCTTTCTGTAAAGGAGCAAGGCAGATTTTCCAGGCAGCTGCAGGCTGAGCCACTGCTGTTCTCACCTTGAAGCAGGCCTGCCCAGGCCCACTTTGCTGCCGGCCTTCCAGCTCCCAATGCTGCAAGGCTCTTTGGGTGCTTGGCTGCCTTGAGTCAGAAGTCCTTGTCTCGGCAACAGCTAGGTGGGCAGCAGCTATCTCTAGTCGCTCTAGCCAGCTCGCTGGGTGAGGTAGCAGGCCGGAAGCCTGAGGCCCCTGCGGGTTCAGCCTGCAGGCTGTGGGGCCTGCCAGCCCAGAAACCTTGGTGTGCACCAGGGCTTGGGCTCAGGCCTCCCAGCCACCTAGGCCTGTGGGCCGCTTTTGTGCCCTCCCAAACCCGCGTGCCAAACAGGTGCCGCGAAGCTTGCCTGCACCCGGCCAGCGGCCTGGCTGAGCTGAGATGCTCGGGCAGGACGCAAGGCCAGGATTGGGGCATTCAGAGCCGGGGAAGCTCAGCAAGGTCAGCAAAAGGGGTAGAAGTAGAGCCGGAAGGGAGGTCAGGCGCACAAGCTGCGGGCCTTCCTCCCGAAATGCAAGAAAACTGCAAAGGCAGCTGGAGGGGCTGGGCTTGGAAGCCCAGTGGCCGCCCAAGTGTCAGTCGACAGGTCTTGGGCTGACTCCCTGGCCCCGAGTCCTCAAAACCCAAAAGAGATCCAGGAGGGAGTGAACTGAGGGCTGCGGGGAGTGCAGGGAAGTTGGCAAAGGGCTTGATGCCTCACAGGGTCTGAGCTCAGGGTGTGGCCTAGGCCAGACATCTGGGGCGGGGCTGTGCCAGTCCCAGGCCCTGCTGAGGCTATGAGCCTGGTCACATGCAGTCACATGCTGGGCAGATGTTGGGAGATGCTGGGCAGGTGCTGGGGGCTTTGCAGCTCAGGAGGCAGAGGAACAACTGCATGCCCTAAAAGGAGAGGCAGCTGGTAGGGGGCACCTGGATTTGAACCAGGGACCTCTTGATCTGCAGTCAAATGCTCTACCCCTGAGCTATACCCCCTAGGCCCCAGGAACAGCCTCAATGAGCACCTTTGGGAGCTGCCCGCCATGCCCAGTGCCGCCGGATCCCAAAGGCTGGGAGAGAAGCCTGTCCCGGGCGCTGAGCTTGGGCAAACCAGCCGCCTTCCGGGGACCGTCCCGGGGCTCCCCAACAGCCCACAAGCTGCCCTCTAGGGCTCTTGGGCCTGCCTTTTCCCCTGAAGCCCTCACCACCCGTCCCATTTCTTGGGCCTGCTCTGGCACACCAGCCCCCCAGGCTGCCAGCAGCAGAGGAGCCCCCGCAGTCCCACAGGCAGGTCCCGAGGATCAGCATGCCAAAGCCTCTTTGATCCCTCAGGTTACTCCAGGCCTTGAGACAAGCAGGGGTCAGCCGGGCTCCAAGAGGAGGTCCTGTTCTTCTTACAAAGGCCCACGGCTGGGCCTGGATGGGCCCCAGTCTGCCTGGGACGGCTTGCTGCATGATGCATCCTGCCTGACCAAGAACAGGCCATCCTGGCTCTGCCCCTTTCCCGAACACTGTGCGGCTGGGTGTCGTGCGCGTGGCAGTGCCCTTGTGGCCAGCCGCAACCGGTCTGCCCAGCCACCCAACGGACAGACCCTCTCTGTAAAGGAGCAAAGCAGATTTTCCGGGCGGCCGCAGTGTGAGCCACGGCTACCCTCATCTTGAAGCAGGGTTGCCAAGGCCCACTTTGCTGCCGGCCTTCCAGCTCCCAATGCTGCAAGGTTCTTTGGCCGCTTGGTGGCCTTGCGTCAGCTAGGGACCTGTCTTTATATGGGACCTGTTCTCTATTTAATGTATCTTATCCTTTTTTCGTTGATTTTTTTCTTTCTCAGATTTTTTGGTTATGATGTTGTTCTCATTATTTTATAGATTTTTTTAATAAGGCAAATCCCTCCATTTTTAGCCTCTACTGACCCTCATATTTTGAAATCTTACACCTTCTAATGCCCCGTTTTTTATTCCTGCAAATGGTAATAGTATTTTTCTAGCTTTTACCCTACAATTTTATATATGCACCAGTTTGGCCATTTTTACAAATTGTCTGTTTTACATTATTTGAGATTCCACTGGATTATTTATTATTCACATTATTTTCTCAATATTAGTTTACCTCATTAGTTCTGAAATTGTTTTTATCCTTTTCCTTGTACTTTGTCCTGTGGAAATCTTGTTCAGCAACAATGTAATCTTCCTAATTATAACAGCTGTTTTTTGGGGAGTTGGGCAAACATGACTCACCTTCATTGTCAAGGTCTTTGAAACAAATAGCACACCCCAAGACCCCTGCACCTGTGTTGGTGGGAACCACATTTTTTTTTCTGTTTTTTTGTGATTCGATGTCCATGTTAGAATTAATTCAGCCTGTCACACCTGGACCAGAACTTTGTATAGATATGAGACCCTCTTTAGCTTTTTGCTAGTCTTTTAAGACTAAGCATATCTGGTTGTTCCCAATAGTCTGCTTTCACTTAGATCTGATTTGCTTCCTTAAATTTTTTCCTCAATAATGGGACTGATACTGACTCATCCTCATCAATACGTTATGTGCCATTCATCTCACAATTCCACTTTGAGGCAGAAGTTTTACGTATTATTAGCCTCTTTTTTAAAAAAAAAAATTCAGGAAACTGTAGTTGTAGAGCCTTTTTTACCATGATCATATACCTTTTCAGTTGGTTATCTGAGCCTGGATTTACCCCTCAGGTATTCTTATTTCCAGTTCAAGTTGTTTCACTGAACAACTCTGTCTCCCCAACTTTACTGCAATGTGTGTGAAATTCAGAAACCTTTAAAAAATTATTCCTATGGGTTAAGGAATTGTTTCTCCAACATCTGCTTTAAAATGAAGCCTTCCTTAGCAAAGAAACCCCTTATACTAATGTCACTTCTATCAGGAGTAAACTCTTATCAAGCAGAAACTAGCTTGCAGCAAAGTATGAATTAAATCATGTCCGTGTGGGCTCAGGAGTTAGAGTTTCACTGCAGGTCCCAGCAAGAGAAAGAAATAAAGAAGGGAAAATTTGGAGAGTTTGAGGTATTGAGTCGTTTAGGTTGAAGAACATCAGAAGAGGGGAATGTCCAAGCAGGAGTTGGAAGAAAAGGGAAGAGAACTCCTATTTCATCATTTCTTTCACAGTTTCAGCCTCGCAGGTAGTGCTTATCTTTTACGAATACTTCATTTTAAAAATCTGGGTTTCTTAGAATAACCTGGGCTCTGGAAGTGCTCACTTATTTCCAGAATGTCATGACTAGATGGGGTCTGGTCAACTTTAGGGCACTCTGGGCTTGGCAACAGACTAAGGCTGCCATAAAACCTCAGTCCATTTCTGGTCTCAGAAGCTCTGTGACTTTGGCCAGGTCACTTTATCCAGTTTGCACAGTTCCAATGTTGTGAGGATCAAATGAAATTTTTATAAAGCATTTAGCACAATATTTGTCACTTGCAGGTACTTAGTAATATCATGTTTCCTTCTTCCAGTTTGTAAATGGAGAGGGTATCTTAATTTTCTGTGTGTGATATTCCTCTTTGGAAGTCCGGTAAAGTCTACTGGCTCCTTAGAATGATGGTTATAAATAATTGTAGCAATTTCTAAATTGTAAAGATTAATGAAAAAGTCATTTTGTTTTCTTTTTCCAAGTCAAATTCACAAATCCCCTGAAATCTGTTCACAGACCTCTTAACTCCAGCCTGGCAGATAATATTTACAGACCCTTCTAGTTCTAATATTCTAGGTTTCTGTGCCTCTATGGACTTATCTCCACCCTAAGAGGTGCAGACTCTGCCAGCAGAAGTGACATCACAGGCTCACTGACTTTTGGCTGTCTGGCTCTTCCCTTTGGCTCACTCAAGTGTCATGGACCAGAATTCTGAACAGCTTGACTTTTCCGTTTTCTCCAAAAGCCCATGGCTGCTTTGTTTTATATTCTATTAATTCATGCAAAATTTATCTCATTAGGGGCAGCTAGGTGGCGCAGTGGATAGAGCACCAGCCCTGAAGTCAGGAAGACCTGAGTTCAAATCTAGTCTCAGACACATAACATTCCCTAGCTGTGTGACCCTGGGCAAGTCACTTAACCTCAATTGCCTCAGCAAAAAGCAAAAAAAAAAAAAAAAAAAATTTATCTCATTAGCTAGATTTAAAACTCCTCGAGGGCAGGATTTGGGTCAAAATTCTTTGTATTGTATACCCAATCTAACATAGGATTGGGTATACATTCAGTGTTCAGCTTAATGGATGGTACCTTCATACTTATTTTCTCATTCTCTTATCTTTGGCTCATCCCTTTGTTATGTTCTCTGTGTAAATCACTGTGAAAGACCATAATGCCTTACTTTGCTTTTTAAATAACTTTCCATTTTCTTTTGGCCTCACTTTTTGGTAATCTGTTGTGTCCTTGGCTCTCAGTTTACTCATCTGTAAAAAAAAAAAAATAAATAAAAATAAAAGGAGTGATTGGATTTGATGTATAAGGTGTCTTTCAGCTCTAACATTCATTTCTTTGGCTTCTCCCTTAAAATTTAGCTTTTCTAAAGTAGTTAAAGTATCCTATCCTCCCATCTATCCTCCAACTTAAGTTGGATGTCCAGACTGACAATTTAGTACCTTTGAAAAAATGACAATCATTTTTCCTCTTTTTTCCTCATTGTTTATTTGCTTCCATTTTCACCCACCAGTTCAATTTAGATGGTAAGATGAGACAAGAAAAAGACTTGGTGCTTTCTTTTATACATATTCAAACTTCTTCATACTGGCAGTAATGATGCTGCCCCAGAGGCAGCTGCCCTGCAGGCCCCCCCAAGAAGGGATCTTCGGTCCTAAAGGAAGCGTAATTGCTATTTTACTTCCACATCTAGCCTTCCCATGTAACTCCAGCTAACCTCAGTTTCCCCTTCCCAGGGCCTTAGGCCTTGCCCAGCCAGGCAGCCAAAGTCCACTTTGGCACTTGATGATCTTAGTTTAGTCATTTATTACTTTACTGTCCTGGTGCCATTTTCTGACTGTCCCCTCAGTCTTATTTTCTCAAGATGAGATTATAAGCCTATAGAAGGCCCCTCCATCTTAAATTTCTGGCATAATATATCTACCAAAGGCTGAGTGCTGTGGGTGCCCGGAAAAAGTCAGAGGAAAACCAACCGAACTGACCCCAGGCTAGCAGTGACCATCCCATCCCATCCCATCCTCCAACGAGTCCCACTCCTCCCCCCAAAACAAAATAAAGCCAAAACAAAAACAGCAAACAGGAAACACTGGTCTTTTAAAAATTACTCTATTATTATCAAATAGAACCACAGTATCCAAAAGGTAATTATAAAGTTCTATCCCCAACTAAATCAACCTGCACCACCCCCAGGTGACCCCAAGAGGCCGGCAGCCAAATCACTCCCCCCGTGCTGATTGGTTTCATCCATTTTATTGTCAAGGAAATTAACAACCCAAGGGGGTTCCCCAGGCCCTCACACTCCCCCTTGGGGCAAAGGATGAGGGAAGGATGGCAGAGTGCAACTCGGTTTGACTACCCCCTATTTTCCTGGGGGAAGAGGGATGGGATGGGAGGTTACAGTAAAGGGGTATGCTTCCCCTCAGCCCCCCCGTCCCCAAGTCTCTGGGATTGGCTCTCCTCCGGGGTGGCAAGGAGGCCGGATGGGTGCAGAAGTGGGATCTTGCCTTGTTTCCCTTGTCTCCCCCCTCCCCCAGTGGCACCCAGTGAGAAGCGGGGCCTGGGAACAAGGGGGGAGCCTGGCTCACTCTCCGGTGTGAGTTCTGAGATGGTACTTGAGCGACTGTTTGTAGCGGAAGCACTTGGCACAGTGGGTGCAGGGGTAGGGCCGCTCGCCGGTGTGTGCCCGCTGGTGCTCCAGCAGGTGGTGTTTCTGGGTAAAGCGCTTGCCACACTCGGTGCAGTGGTAGGGCCGCTCGCCGGTGTGGATGCGCCGGTGCTCCAGGAGGTGGTGCTTGCGGATGAAGCTCTTACCGCACTCGGGACATGCGTGTGGCCGCTCGCGCGAGTGCACGCGGCAGTGGTTGGTGAGCTTGGACTTCTCGCTGAAGCTCTTCTCGCACTCGGGGCACTTGAAGGGGCGCTCGCCCGTGTGAGTCCGCTGGTGCCGCAGCAGGTGCGAGGGCCGGCTGAAACTCTTGCCGCACAGGCTGCAGATGAAGGACACCTCGTGCTTGCCCGCGTGCACGCGCTGGTGGATCACCAGGCTGATCTGCAGCCGGAAGCTCTTCTTGCACTCGGGACAGGTGTACGGGCGCTCCCCCGTGTGAGTGATCTGGTGCTTGGTCAGGCTGGATTTGTGGCTGAAGCTGCTGTCGCACTCGGAGCACTGGTAGGGCTTGGCCCCGCCGCCGCCCCCCGCACCGAGACCTGGGGACTTGGGCCGCGGCTTGAGGGCGTGCTTGGGAGTGTAGGGGGGCCCGCGGTCGGGGGAGGCGTAGCCGCCGCGCACCCGGTGGATGCGCTGGTGCAGTGTGAGCTGCTGCTTGTGACGGAAGCTGATGTCGCACTCGGCGCACTCGTAGGAGCCCTCTTTAATGTGGTTGCGCTGGTGGATGATGAGGTTGATCTTGAGGCGGAAGCTCTTGCCGCACTCCATGCACGTGAAGGGCCGCTCACCCCGTCGGTTCCGCTGCTGGTTGGCCGCCGCCGCCGCCGCCGCCGCTGCGGCCCGAGGCTCGCTCAGGGAGGGCGGTGCCAGGCGCTTCACGGCGGCTCGGCCCCCGAGGTGCAGGTGCGGGTGGGGATGCGGGTGCGAGTGGGGATGCGGGTGTGAGTGGGGGTGCGAGTGCTGGCGGCCCTCGGGGCCCTCCGATGGCACGGACGCCGGCAGCTGGGCCGGGAAGAGCCCGCCGTCGTATCTATCGGAAAGCGACCCTAAGGCCTGCAGCTGCGGCGGCTCTTCCTCCTCGTCGTCGTCCTCCTCGTCCTCTTCGTCCTCCTCGTCCTCTTCATCCTGCTCTTCGGTTTTTATCACGATTCCTTCTGCTGCGAGGGAGGGAGGAGAGAGGGACAGAGAGAGAGGCCCCGTTAGCCCCGAGGCCCCAGGCCTGAGACTGACCAAGTCTTTGGCAGAGACCCCGGCCCCTCCCTCCAGACCCTCCCCAGCTGTCGGGCTCCCCATCCCCCGTAAGCCCCCTAGCGTTGGGCCTGCCCCTGAGGCTCCTCCACCGGGCACCGGGTGGATATGAAGCTGCAGGGAAAGTCTGCCCCGGATTTTACAGAGGACCAGGCCACGGGGGGAAAGGGCAGCGGGACTGGGACCAGATCACAGGGAGTCTGAGAGCAGGAGTGTTGAGCCTGGCAGCCGGCTCTCCGAGCTGGACCACTGCCCCAGCCTTCACACAGTTCCGAAGCAGGACCGTCCTGCCAAGGTGGCATTTAATCAATATGGGGGAGATGAAGAGCTGGCTAACTGGTCCCATCGTTATTCCTCTGGGAACCATGGGGGATCCGAAAAGCTTTCCCCTGAAAAAGGCCCCGTTTTCTCTGCCCGCTTTTTGCCCTTCAGCCGTATAAGGAGCAGCGAGTCCTTGGGGCTAGTCAGTCAGCCCCTGCCTCCCTGTTTTACCTGTACAGTTTCTCTGCTGTACCAGCATCTGTTTCAGTTCGCTGAAATCCCTGTTGTCATCGGGGGATTCCCCAAGCCTGGCATCCTGCTGTGCATCTGAATCAGGCTGTTCCCCACAGGCTTCCCCCAGCTCTGACTCCTGGAATCCATGTTCCTCTACTTGTCCTGCCAGTGGTTCTGGGGTTTCCAGGCTTTCTGAGCCTTCATCATTGGTCTGTACTTCAATTTTGATCACAATTCCATCATGTGCTGAGAGAGAGAGAAAAAAAAAAAGGAACTCAGGAAAGGGAGTTGCTTCCAGAAAGGTCAAAGCAAAAGAGTCCCAAGATACATAGAAATCAAGTTTCAAGATATGTTAAAGATGGGAGGATTCTAAAAAGGGAGAAGGGGAAAACAAAACCAAACCAAACCTGTACAATTGTTTTTAAAAGTAATCAAGACATCAGCAATTATATAACTATATACCTTTTTTCATTGTCTTTAAAAAAAATTTTAAGTAATCATGTTTTCAGACTTTGATTTCTTGAATAATTATGCTAATTTTTTCTTTAAAAATACTATGTAGGATGGCTCTCTGGAAAGGGAGAGGAAGAGATAATGGGGGAAATAACAGTGAAATAAAAAAAGATAGCAAAACAATTTTAAAAAAAGAAAACAATGTTTGAGCACTGATGGAATCCATCATGAAATGGGAAAAGGAAGACTTCTGTACGTGGTGGTATGTTCCCAGTCATATAATCACCTGAGGTTGAATGATTTTAAAAGCCATTAAAATAATAGGAAGGCATCCTGGACAAAGGATAGATCTTTTGTGAATGATTTATATAAAGCAATGGACAAGACTCCCATAGGATGAGGTCATCTTCCAAAGTGGATGAAATATCTATCAAGACTCATCTGCTGTAACCTGAAGAAGTATTTTCATGAGTCCCGAACATCACAAGCCATCCTTCTTCTGTTCATCTAGGTGAGCCTTCTGTATAGATATCTTTATGGTGTGACCTGATGAGCATCAGAAGGCCTCAGTCCTCAAAAATATCTCCTGATCAAAATGCCACTGTCAAAGACTGATTTCCTCTGGTTTCAAACATTTTAAGCAACTACTATGTACAAGGTGTTGTACAAAGAGGAAAATAAAAATTTAGGGGAAAAAACCTAGTCCTTGTGCTCACAAGGCCTTTCTCCCTGTTTATTTTTCCTAAATGCAGAGATTCCTGAGATGATGAATTCATCAAGCTGCTAACACTGCTGATTTCTTCCCCCCAAATTGGAGAGCTCTAGGGTAGCCAGAAGGCATGGGGCCTTTGGGAGGAAGAATAGGTGCAAAGCATAGAGATGAAAGAGGACTCCAGAGACAAGCTATAGACATGCCAGAGTTTGGACTACTAGGGCCCACACAGATCAAGCTAACAATGGTTAGACTTCAAGCAGCACAGAAGAATTATGTTATCTAAAAAGGAAGCATTTAATTGCAAAGGTACAAATTTGGGGTGTGGCTTTGTGGAGATGTTAATTGCCTTCTTCCCTACAATGGACTCCAATCTCAGGTCCTGGTGAGGGGGACAAATGGGACATTGTAAAAATAGAGGTTCCTACTTTCCAAACAAATCTCAGGTAGCACCATAAGTAAGGGCTGGTTGGCTCTGGGAAGGGGGGAAGAGTACTTCTGGGATTAGGTGAGGGGGACATGAAAAGAACTGAGCCAAACTGTATTAGAGCCGGAAAGGGCTTTTAAAATAAAATAGGATATGAACAGACAATTTTCAGAGGATGAAATTAAAACTATTTATAGTCATATGAAAAGGTGCTCCAAATCACTGTTGATCAGAGAAATGCAAATCAAGACAACCCTGAGGTACCACTTCACACCTGTCAGATTGGCTAAAATGACAGGAAAAGTTAATGATGAATGTTGGAGGGGTTGTGGGAGGGCTGGGACACTGATGCATTGTTGGTGGAGCTGTGAACGGATACAGCCATTCTGGAGAACAATTTGGAGCTATGCTCAAAAAGTTATCAAACTGTGCATACCCTTTGACCCAGCAGCATTTCTATTGGGCTTATATCCCAAAGAAATCATAAAGGAAGGAAAAGGCCCCACATGTGCAAGAATGTTTGTGGCAGCCCTTTTTGTGGTGGCTAGAAACTGGAAATTGAATAGATGCCCTTCAATTGGAGAATGGCTGAATAAATTATGGTATATGAATATTATGGAATATTATTGTTCTGTAAGAAATGACCAGCAAGATGATTTCAGAGAGGCTTGGAGAGACTTACATGAACTGATGCTGAGTGAAATGAGCAGAACCAGGAGATCATTATACACGGCAACAACAGTACTATATGACGATCAATTCTGATGGACATGGCTCTCTTCAACAATGAAATGTTTCAAACCACTTCCAATTGTTCACTGAAGAAAGCCATATACACCCAGAGAGAGGGATGCGAAATGTGGACCACAACATAACATTCTCATACTCCTTGATTGATGTTTGCTTACATTGTGTTTCCTTTATCTGATATATCGTTTGTGTAGATAAGATTTTTCTTGCACAACAATGATAAGTTTGGAAATATGTATACATATATTTGATTTGCCAATATTTTAACATAATTAACATGTAGTGGATATCCTGCCATCTAGGGGAGGGGTGGGGAGTTGGGGGGAAAAATTTGTAACGGAAAGCTATGTAAGGGTTATTGTTGAAGAATTACCCACACATGTTATGCAAATAAAATAAAATTAAAAAAAATAAATAAAATAAAATAGGAAACTGAGTTTGAAAGAGATGAAGAGACTTGTCCAGAATCCTAGTGGCCAATTAAGTGTCAGCAAGGTTTAAACTGGCATCTCTGCACTCCTGAATTAATTCCCTTTTTATTGTGCTGTGCTGTCTAACCCAGGTATTTTTAAAACAAATGTTTTTATATCTTTTGATTATATCAACAAATTTCTCCCAGAATACCTCCCCATTTAGATAGAGAGCCATCCTGTATAACAATGAATTTTTTTTAAAGAAAAAAAAAAAGAGAAAAAACTTAGTAAAACAATCAATACATTTAAAAGTTTGTATATATAAGCAATTTACCAGTAATTGATTACTGGTCAAATTACACCTCTGCAATTAAGAGAGGTGGAAATGTCTTCTGTTATTTCTTTGCGACCATATATTCTTTGTAATTTTGCAACATAATCTTTTGATTGCTTTGGGTGGTTCTTTCCATATATTTATGTTGTAGTAGTCATTATGTATATTAATTTTTTGACTCTGCTTGCTTTACTCCGTATAAGATAGTGTGAATCTTTCCATGCTTTTCAGTATTACAGCACAATAATATTCCATTACATTCATGTACTTCAGTTTGTTTAGTCATCCACCAATTGATGGAATGTAATCCCATACCTGGATTGCTTTTCCTCCTCCATTCCCATTACTGACCCCCCTGGCTTCCTTTAGGTACCAACTAAAACCCCATCTTCTATAGGAAGCCTTCCTAAATTCCCCCCCCTTAATTTTAGTGCTTTCCCTCTCATTTACTTCCTGTTAATCTTGCATATAACTTTTTTGTACATATTTGTTTGCTTGTCATTTCCCTTATGAGGCTGTGACCTCTTGAAGGGCAGGATATCCCCAACTGCTTAGCACCATCCCTAGCATATGGCAATTGTTTAATGTTTCTTGACAGTATGACTGATAGATTTCAGTTATTTGCTACCACAAAAAGTGCTGCTATAAATATTTTTGGTGTGTATGAAGATTTCTAATCAAGTTTAGCTGTGGAATCTCCAACTCACAGTGTAGACATTTTAGTCACTTTGTTTACAGAATTCTAAATTGCTTTCCAGAATGGTTGTACTGATTCAGAACTCCACAAACAATGCACTAGTATTTGCATCTTCTTATAACCCCTTTAATGTGGATGATTCTAATCTTTTGTCATCTTTATCCATTTTTAGTGCATGAGGGTAAAACCTCAGTGTGATTCACATTTCTTTTTATTATTTTTGCATTGGAGCAGTTTTCATGTGATTGTGTTAACAGTAATTCTTTTAAGAACTGTTCAAATCTTTTCAGCTTTGACCATTTGTCTATTAGGAAACAGCTTTTAGATTTATATCTGCTGTCTTGGTTTGAAGATCATAGGTAATTAGTAGCCTTGGATGTCCTATAGGTTCATCAAACTACACATGTCCAAAAGAAAATTAATCACTCTCATTCAATTACTTCCAAATTGATTTCACTTCTAAAATCAGATAAAAGTTCCTCCATTTGGCATCTAATTTCTTCACAACTTGGCCCAAGCTTATTACATATTTGATATATTCTAAGATTTTCTCTATAATCTTATGATTCTGTGATATACAATATTATTGCTTTCTTTTTTAAAAGTTTTAAAATAACCTATGGAGATGGAATAAATTTATGTCCAAAGAAGAACTGTAACTCTTAATTGAAAACCAGATAGATAATTTTGACTATATTAAGTTAAAAAGTTTTTGTACAAACAAAACCAATGCAGTCAAGATTAGGAGGGAAGCAATAAATTGGGGAATCATCTTTACATTTAAGGGTTCTGATAAAGGTCTCATCTCTAAAATATATAGAGAATTGTCTCATATTTGTAAAAATTCAAGCCATTCTCCAATCGATAAATGGTCAAAGGATATGAACAGACAATTTTCAGAGGATGAAATTAAAACTATTTATAGTCATATGAAAAGGTGCTCCAAATCACTATTGATCAGAGAAATGCAAATCAAGACAACCCTGAGGTACCACTACACACCTGTCAGATTGGCTAAAATGACAGGAAAAGTTAATGATGATTGTTGGAGGGGATGTGGGAGGTCTGGGACACTGATGCATTGTTGGTGGAGCTGTGAACGGATACAGCCATTCTGGAGAGCAATTTGGAACTATGCTCAAAAAGTTATCAAACTGTGCATACCCTTTAACCCAGCAGCATTTCTGTTGGGCTTGTATCCCAAAGAAATCATAAAGGAAGGAAAGGGCCCCACCTGTGCAAGAATGTTTGTGGCAGCCCTTTTTGTAGTGGCTAGAAACTGGAAACTAAATAGATGCCCTTCAATTGGAGAATGGCTGAATAAATTATGGTATATGAATATTATGGAATATTATTGTTCTGTAAGAAATGACCAGCAGGACGATTTCAGAGAGGCCTGGAGAGACTTGCATGAACTGATGCTGAGTGAAATGAGCAGAACCAGGAGATCATTATATATGGCAACAACAATATTATATAAGGATCAGTTCTAAGGGACATGACTCTCTTCAACAATGAAATGCTTCAAACCAGTTACAATTGTTCTCTGAAGAAAGCCATATACACCCAGAGAGAGGGATATGAAATGTGGACCACAACATAACATTCTCATACTCTTGATTGATGTTTGCTTACACTGTGTTTCCATTATCTGATATGTCTTTTGTGTAGATAAGATTTTTCTTGCACAACAATTATTAGTGTGGAAATATGTATACATATATTCGATTTGTCAAGTATTTTAACATAATTAACATGTAGTGGATATCCTGCCATCTAGGGGAGGAGTGGGGAGTTGGGGGGAAAAAATTTGTAATAGAAAGCTACTTAAGGGTTAATGTTGAGGAATTACCCACACATATTTTTTGCAAATAAAATAAAATTTTAAAAAAGTTTTAAAACAAATAAATTTTTGTATTGATTCCTTTTTCATATAATATTCATTTCCACATATGCCTCCTGTCCAGTGGACCTTCTCTTTTTTTACTAAGATCTGGAAAGAAAAATACATTAATTGAATTTGACAGAATATACTATATTCCACACTCACTGAAAGGTGCATTTTCTGTCTTTTCTGGGACAAAACTTAAAATGAATACTGTGCAATGAATATTGTGCAGTTATAATGATTGGCATTCTTTCCATTTGCATTATTATAGTTATTAGGAATATTAGCTTTCCTGGTTCTGCTTACTTTCTGTGATTTATGTGACTACTATTAGTGTAGGAATGTTCCCTTCAGTTCACATATCACAAATTGTTTAGCCATTCCCTAAATTAATAAGCATCTATTCTATTCTAGTTCTTTATGACCACAAAGGGGAATACAATGACACTTTTATATGTAGGACCTTTATTTCTATCTTTGATCTCCTATTTAAACAGTAAATAAAATTAGGATTTCTATATACAAAGTAGAATCAAGAAAGAAGGTTCTATATGAAACTGATTCTATTTAAGTAAAGCTTGTATTTCCTTTTAAGTATATAATAACTTCAATATAAAACTTTCAGAGTTAGCAGTCTTGTCTCATGACTTTTTGTTCTCTTTAGTATATTAAATGCTTCAATGATCACATTTTATTTACTTTTTACTTTAATATTTTGGCAACCTATTACTGGGCTCTCTTTCCTTGCCACATCCTGACCTCTACCCCCACCGATGAAAAAGGAAAAAACCTTGTAACAAATATTTTGCATAATTACATTGAATTGTTTGCAATTTTAACGGGGGAGCAAGGAGGGAGGAAGAGAAAGAATCTGGAACTCAGAGTTTTAAAAATGAATGTTGGAAATTGTTTTTACATGTTTAACTGGGGAAAATAAAAATATTAAATAATATTTTTTAAAAACTGATCTGTATTAAAGCATAGAATCTTCTCAGATATATAAAAAAGCAGAACTATCAATCTCTTATGCACCTTAAAGCAAAAAAAATTATATAATGACCATGTTTTATTCCACGTTCTGAGTTTATCATCTCTCTGTCAGGAGGTAGGTAACATGCTTTATCATTAGTCTTCTAGAACTTTGGTTGGCCGCTGAATAAGTCTTTCAAAGTTGCTTTTCTTTACAAAGTTATTGTATAAATTGTTCTCTTAGTTCTGCTCACTACTCTGCACTGGTAATGAAAGTCTTTATAGATTTCTCTGTTTGCTATATTACACTATGGATTTGCAGTCCACTAAAATACCAGTTATTTTTCAAACAAATAAATATGCATCATTAAGCAAAGTAATTTATCTTCATAGCTATAAACAAAATTATATATGTATCATTGTGAACCCAAAATCCATCACTTTCTCTAATAGATAACATATTTCATTAATGATCCTCTGGAATCATGAATGGACATTGTATTGATCATAGTTCATGTAGTTGTCAGAGTTGTTTTTTCAAGGTTCTTTTTATTGCATTCCTGATTAATTTAGAAATATAAATTTTCCTCTTAAGAATTGCATTAAGTATATCACAAATATTTTTTGATATATTATCTCATTGTTGTCACTTTCTTTGATGAGAAATTACCTATTGTTTTTATGATTTGTTCTTTGATTTACCAATTCTTTAGGATTAAATTCATCTCCAATTAATTTTTAGTTTTTCAGTAGTTCAAATTTTAGTCCTTTGCTGAATATAATTTTTACTGTATTGCGGTCAATAAAAAAATGTTAAATTTTTCTGCATTTGTGGAGTTTTTATTTATAATGTGTAATCAATTTTTGTAAAGGTGCTGTATACATAGATGAAAATTATGAAAATTCCTTTCCACTTCCATTTAGTAATTTCCAGAGATCTATCATATCTAACTTTTCTACAATTCTATTCAGGTCTTTAATGCTGTTTACTTTTTTTTGTTAAATTTGTTTGTCCGAAAAGGATATATTAAGGTTTCTTAATATTATACAGCTTTATTGTCTGTTCCTTGAATAACTTTTCTTTTAACTTTTTAGATGCTATAAGGTACATTTATATTAAGAATCTAAAATAGCTTATTTCCTATGATGCTTTAAGTATAATGTTTCCCCATTTATCTTTTAATTCTATTTTTATGTTGTCTTGTCTGATATCATGATTGTTATCCCTGTTTTCAGAATTTATTTGAAGCATCATGATTTTGTGATAACCCCTAATGAATTTTTGTTTCAAATGTGCTTTTTGTTTTGATTTTAAAAATCATAAACATTATCTTTTAAGGAATATTTGCCTGCATGATAATTATATAAATATGTATGCATATATTGGATTTAACATATATTTATACCATATTTAACATATATTGAACTACTTGCCATCTAGGAAAGGGTGTGGGGGGAAAGGGGGAAAATTGGAACACAAGGTTTTGCAAGGGCTAATGTTGAAGAACTGTCCACGCATATGTTTTGAAAAATAAAAAGCTTTAATTAAAAAAAAAGAAGAAAATAAGAAAAAAAAGAAATATTTGCTCATATTCTTAAGCATTTATCTATCTGGAATGACTCTTCTTATATATTAGTATTATTCCCTTACATATTTGGATATTAGATCCTGATGCAAAAATTCCCTCCCCCAAAAAAACCCAAATCCTGACATTTTCCTTTTCATTCTAACTACATTGATTTTTTTTTTTTTTTTTTTTGCTGAGGCAATTGGGGTTAAGTGACTTGCCCAGGGTCACACAGCTGTTACGTGTCTGAGACCAGATTTGAACTCAGGTCCTCCTGACTTCAGGGCTGGTGCTCTATCCACTGCGCCACCTAGCTGCCCCTAACTACATTGATTTTGTAGGTGCAAAAGCTTTTCAATTTTATGTATATAAAATTATATATTTATTTGTAAATCACTGTCTTTTGAAAGGAGAAAATGAATATGCCCAATGGATTGTTAATATTTATATGCTCTAGAGTTCTCCAGAACAGAGCCAAATTCCTTAAACTGTGCTTCTTTTAGTGCAAAGTAAGAAAGTACATAAGAACCATACCAGCAAAGAGCTGGTCTCAAATTAGAGCCATTAAGAAAGCCTTTAAAATTCTTAAAGAAATAATTTATGACAATTCTATCTAAATTAATCTACTTATTTAGTGCATATCAATTAAACTGTGAAGAAATTACTTTATATCTAGTAAAAAATAATAACAAAATTCATCTGGAACAACAAAAGATCAAGAATTTCAAGGAAATTAATGGGAAAAATGCAAAGGAAGTGGCCTAGCTGTACCAAACCTAAAACTATATTATAAAACCATTTGGTACAGGCTAAGAAATAGGATAGTGGTATAGATTAGGTTCACAAGACACAAGTATTTGATATTAGTATTTGAAAAATCCAGAATCTAGCTTCTGTGATAAGAGCTCACTATGTGACAAAAACTGCTGGGAAAACCATAGAAACTAGTCATTGACCAGTATCTAACATCCTATAACAAGATAAGGTCAAAATGGTTCATGATTTAGACATAAACACACTATAAGCAAATTAGGAAAACAAGGAATAGTGTACCTCTCAAGTCTGTGGAGAAGGAAGGAATTTATGGCCAAAGAACTAGAGAATATTACGAAATGCAAAATGGATAATTTTGATTATATTAAATTTAAAAGGTATTGTACAAACAAAACCAATGCAGCCAAAATTAGAAAAAAAGCAGAAAGCTGGGGGGGAAATTATATATAGTGTTTCTGATAAAGTCCTCATTTCTAAAATATACAGAGAATGACTCAAATTTATAAGAAAACAAGCAATCCCCAATTGATAAATGGTCAAGGATATAAACACAATTTTCAGATGACAAAATTAAAGCCATTTTTTTAGTCATATGAAAACATGATTTAAATCACCCTTAATTAGAGAAATGCAAATTAAGATAATACTTCATATTTCTCACATTGTTGTAAGATAAGAGGAAAAGATAATGATAAATGTTGGAGGGAATATGGAAAAACTGGGGCACTAATATATTGTTGGTGGAATTGTAAACTGATGCAGTCATTATAGAGAGCAATTTGCAACTATGCACAAAGAGTCTCTACTGGGTCTGTATTCCAAAGAGACCATAAGAAAGGGAAAAGGACCCACATGTGCAAAAATGTTTGTAGCAGCCTTTTTTTTGTAGTGGCAAGAAACTGGAAACTGAGGGGATGTCCATCAGTTGGGGAATGGCTGAGTAAATTATGATATATGAATGTAATAGAATTTTGTTCTGTAAAAAATGACGAGCAAGATGATTTCAGAAAATTCTGGAAAGAGTAACATAAACTGATGTTAAATGAAGTGAGAAGAGCCAAGAGAACATTGTTCACAACAACAATAAGATTATGTGATGATCAATTGTGATGGACTTGTCTCCTTTCCACAATGAGGTGATTCAAGGCAATTCCACTAAACTTGTGATGGAAAGAGCCATCTGCATCCAGAGAAAGAACCTTGGAGACTGAATATGGATCAAAGCATAGTATATTTTTTTGAATTAAAGCTTTTTATTTACAGAACATATGAGTGATTTTTCTACATTGACCTTTGCAAAAAAATTTTTTGTTCCAAATTTTTCCCCTTCTTCCCCCCACCCCCACCCCTAGATGACCGGTAGTCTAATACATGTTAAATATGATAAATTATATGACAAACCCAATATATGTATACATTTTTATACAGTTATCTTACTGCTCAAGAAAAATCAGATCTAGAAAAAGAAAAAAAAAAAAACAACCTAAGAAGGAAAACAAAATGCAAGCAAACATTAACAGAAAGTATTAAAATGCTGTGTTGTGGTCCACACTCAGTTCCCATGGCCCTTTCTCAGGGTGTAGATGGGTCTCTCCATCACTGAACAACAGGAACTGGTTTGAATCACCTCATTGTTGAAGAGAACCATGTCCGTCAGAATTGATCATCGTATAGTCTTGTTGTTGCTGTTTTTATTGATCTCCTGGTTCTGCTCATTTCACTCAGCACCAGTTCATGCAAGTCTCTCCAGGCCTCTCTAAAATCATCCTCATCATTTCTTATAGAACAATAATATTCCATAACATTCATATACCATAATTTATTCAGCCACTCTCCAATTGATGGGCATCCATTCAGTTTCCAGTTTCTAGCCACTACAAAAAGGGCTGCCACAAACATTCTTGCACATGTGGGTCCTTTCCGTCCTTTAAGATCTCTTTGGGATATAGGCCCAGTAGAAACACTGCTGGGCCAAAGGGTAAAAAGCATAGTATTTTCAACTTTGTTGTTGTTAACTTGGATTTTTTTTATTTGTTTTTTGTTTTTTTTCCCTTTTGATTTGCTTTTTCTTGCTCAGTATGACTAACATAGAATTAAGTTTAGAAGAAATACACCTATATTAAACTGCTCATTGTCCAGGGAAGGGGGGAAGGGAAAAAGGGAGGGATAAAAATTTGGAACACAAGGTTTTGCAAAGATGAATGTTGAAAATTATCTTTGCATGTCTTTAGAAAAATATAAAGCTATTAAGGCGAAAAAAAAAAATAGATCATTTGGCTCAGCAATCCCCCTACTGGGCATACATCCTCAAGGGAGTCAAAAACAAAGGAAAAGGTCTAAGTCCCAGATGAATATGCTAATATTCATAGCAGCACATTTTGTGGTATCAGAAAATGGAAACTGAGTGGGTGTCCACTGCTTGAGGAATGGTGAAAAAACTGATATATAAATATTAATATATTATTATGTATTAATGATGTATATGAAAAATTCAGAGAAACATGGGTTAGACTTGAATGAACTGCTAGAACAAAAACTCAGAGAATATAAACAATGACAATAGCAAATGATATGGTAAATAGTTAAAAAATTAAAACGTTTAAGAAATAGCAAAATTCAGAATAAATGGAAATATCCAATATTGAATCCAAAAGTCAGAAGACTGTGCATGCTGAATGAAGCAGATGAGGACAATCACAGTTGCTGCAATTGGGCAGCTTTGCTTTATTCTTTGTTTCAACAGAGAGAGAGAGAAAGGGAAGGAGAGAGAATAAGAAAGAGTGTATGGAGAAAGTACACATGGAAATGAATTGTGGTGTAAAAACAATAATATTGTGTTCAACTGTTTAGACATTTGGAAAGGTGACAAAAGATAGAAATCCTCCAGCAGATCTCATGGTCACCTCCAAGGTTTTTTATTTATAGTTTGTTTTCTTAGGCTCTCTAACATACATCTTCTCTCTGATTTATCGTGGAAGAGATAAAACCCAATAGAGGAAAGCTGTAATTACTTAAGAGTTAAGAGGGAAAAGTGCTCCCTGAGCCAGGGCAGCCACTTACCCGCACTGGGGTCAGGGGGGGTTTCTCCTTCCTCAGAGTCTTCCTGTTCCTGCATGGCTGGCCTCTCTCCTCTTTCCATCTGTGACATGAGGTCTGGTTTGGAAATTGCATAGTCTGACCAGGAAACAGGAAGCAATAAAAAAGCATGGGATAATGCTAAAACAGGTGTTATTAACAATGTTACAGCATGTGTGCTACACTAGCAGATGACAATCTTTGAAAAGGAGTATGCTTACACCCTTATATATTAGATAAATTTTTTTCTATATGTTGTGTATCTAATCTGTTCTATGGAGTGATCTCTTTTAACCAGTAAAAAATTATTTTAATAATTACTGCTTCATGGTATCATTTGAGATCTGGTACTGCTAAATCCCCTTTATTCCCATTTCTTTTCATTATTTTTTTTTTGAGATGTTTAACCTCTTCTCTTTCCCCCTCCCTTTAATTTCTGTTTCTTTTTTTTTTAAACAATTCTATAAAGTAACTCTTTGGTAATTTGATTGATATGGCCTTAAATAAGCAATTTAGGTAGTATTACCATTTAAAAAATATTGACTTATGCTATTTGTGAGCAATGACTATTTTTCCATTTTGTTAGGTATATATTTTTATAAATAGTTGTTTATAATTTTGTGCAATTTATGTGTATAGTTCTTGTGTGTATCTTGCAAGATAGATTTCCACATATTTTATATATTCTGTAGTAATTTAAACTGCAATTTCTCTATCTCTTCTTGCTAAGTTTTATTATAAGATTTATAAATAGAAAAGTTCATGACCAAATAAGAAACAGTATCATGAAAATAAAATGAATAATTTTGGTTACATAAAATTAAAAATTTTTAGTACAGCCAAACCTAATAAAGCTAAGGTTAAAAGAGTAACAATTAATTAGAAAAATAATTGCATCAAGTTTCTGGAGAAAGAATTCTGGAAAGATAGTAGGGTAGGTTAGAAAACTTTCTGCTCCTCAAATTTCCTGCACAAAAAAAATAGATCACCTCAGATGGATAAAAAAAAAGTCTGGAAAAAGCATTTGTCTTCCTAATTTAAGAAATTCCCAGGAAAAATCCCACCTCCAGGAGGTTTCGTCTAAGTCAAATGCAAAAACCTCCAACCCAACTCAGCAAGAGCTACAAACAATAAGCCCTGGGGGCAGTTGCCCTACCCAGCTGAGGCAGCCTCAGCTTCAGGAGCTTTCAACTTCACTAACTGGAGGTCCCAAGGCTGTGGAACATATTTAAGGACCTCCCACTAACAAGGGACCCCAAGCACAGCAGCACTTGACCCTACCTTTCTGGGTTGTGAAGATCCCAAGAGCTAGCACAGGCCTGGTGAATATAGTAGCAGCCTTGTGGAACTTTACAGGCTGTGGGCATTTGAAAGAAAGCAGAGTCCCTGGTCTCAGTTCCAGGGCAACCATAGTGGGGGGATGGCATCAACAAGATCATTTGAAGAGCAGCATGGGTGGGGGCCCTAGCCATGGCTTATCAATAGAGAGGATAGCCTCAAGACAGACCTCAGAAAATCAGTAAAAAGAACCTGAGGCTTAGACATCAATCCCCAAACCTGAGGATTAGGACTTGATTCTACTAATAGCTGCTGTTTTTAAATTAAATTTAAAATTAAAGTGAGCAAGCAACTGAGAAAGAGCCCAACCACACATAGCTACCGTGGGTTTAGGGAAGGTCAGGATTCATATTCAGAGGAAGATAATGGAGTCAAAAAACCAACTTCTTTTTCAATAAGAAGCAACAAATGGTCCCAATCTTGGAACAATTTAAAAAGGACTTTAAAAATCAAATAAGAGTGACTGAAGAAAAATCTGAAGTAAAAAAAAAAAAAAAAAGAACAATCCAAGAAAATAAGAAAGTGATGAAAAAAAACCCTAAAATAGAGAATAAAGAACTTAAGGAAGAGAATAATACCTTAAAAACTAGAATTGGGCAAGGGAAAATTAATGACATTCTAAGACACCAAGAAAAAACAAAATCAAGAGAATGAAAAAACAGAAGAGAATATAAAACATCTTATCAGAAAAACAATTGATATGGAAAACAGATCAAGGAGAAATACTATGAGAATAATCAGCCTATTTGAAAGATGTGATCCCCCCCCAAAAAATTATTGATACAATATTAGGAGAAAGTATCAAGAAAAATTTCCCTGAAGTTCTAGAACAGGAAGGCAATATAGAAATAGAAAAAAATCCACTGATCCACCTGAAAGAAATTTCAGAAGGAAAACTTATAGGAACATCATAGCCAAGTTTCAAAGCTCCCAGATTAAGGGCAAAATACTGCCAAGAAACAAGAAAAAGCAATTTAAATATCATGGATCTATAATAAAGTATCCATAAGACTTAGTAGCTACTACACTGAAGAATTATAGATCTTGGAATACTATATTTCATAGAGCAAAAGAGCTGGTGATATGCCAAGGATAATTTACTCAACTCAACTCAAGTTAAATATAATCCTGAATGGAAAAAAAGGCCACTTTAATGAACTGAAAGACTTTCAGTTATTTGTGACCAAAAAAAAAAAAAAAAAAAAAAACCCAAACCCAAAATAGAACTTAATAGAAAATTTGAAATATAAGATCCAGAAGAAATATAAGGTAAACATTAAAGACCAATTATAAGATACTCAATAGGGTCAAATTGTTTATTTCTTATACGTGAAAATGTTAGCAATAGTCTTATAACTGTTATTAATTGGATAATCTGAAAGAAAGCCTTGAGTTAAGCTGTGTATGATGGGGTGAGCCTTTAAAAAAAAAAACTGTAAGGAGAGATAAAAAGGAATACTTATCACATACAAATGAGACATAAAAGGAAAAACTGATACAGAAGAAGCTAGTATGAGGTAGTCCTGGAAACTTATTCTCATCAGGAATGGGTTAAAGAGAAAAAAACATATGTGTGTGTGTGTATACATATATGACAAAGGATATAAAAAGTGGGTAGAAATAAAGTAGAAGAGTAAGGAGAATAGGATAAATAGGGAGAGAAGGATAGCAAGAAAAAACAAAGAGGAAAATACAAAAGTAAATATAGCTTAGAATATAAATGGATTGAATTTACCCATAAAATAGAAATGGATAATAGGTTAAAAATTTGAATTCATACTATACTGCATTTAGGAGACAATAAAAATGAGAGATATATACAAAGATAAAATGAAGAGAAGAAGTAGAATTTATTATGTAAAAAAAGCAGAAGTTAAAACTAAAATAAACTTAAAAGAAAAAAATAGGGAAACTACACTATGTGTCAACAATATTATTCAATGTTTTAAATCATTTAAAATAATTAGACAATATAAAATGGTTGAGGGCATATCTTCCAGAAACTATAAGAACATAAACATAAAACCCTTTTTATACAAATAAGACCAGATCTAAATAATTGGAGTAACATAAAGCTAATATTTTTATAAATGACAATTTTACCTAACTAATCTATTTATTCAATACTATCCCAATTAATTACTAAAAATAATCTTACTGAATTGGAAAAAAATAATATCAAAGACCATTTGGAAGACCAAAGGTAAGAAATTTCAAAGAAACCAGGGGGGAAAAATGTAAAGGAATGAGATTCAGTAGCATCAGACATTAAACTATATTATAAGGTGAGAGCATTGTTGAAATATAAAATGGATAATTTTGACTATCTTAAATTAAAATAATCTTATACAAGTAAAACAAATGTAGCCTAGAACAAAAGGAATGCAAAAAATTGGGGAAAAAATTTTTATAGATAATTTCTTAGATAGGATGTGATTGTGTGGGCTGTGCCATAGGAAATGATGAGCCGGTTAATTCTGAAAAACATGGAAAGGCTTGGATATATGAAGGAGAATGTTATCTACCTTCAGAAAAAAGAAATCACGAGTGGAAATGTGCGTATTAGTCTTACATATATGAGTATGAGTATATACATGTTTATATGGGTATGCAGGTTTATGTGTGTATGCATGTTTATGTGTGTATGCTTATCAGTATTTGTATGTATGTATGTATTGTATAACTGTTGCCTTCTTTATGGCAGAATAGGATAATGGGGATAGGAAAAGGAAAAAATAAAGTAAAAGGTGCATAGTAGAGAATAAAAGAAAACAAAACAAAACAAAAAAAGGATGCAAAAAAAGATGGGTAGCTTGGAAAATAATGTTTAGTATTTATTATAGGTTTTCTTGAAATGAAAATTTATTGTTTTATATTGAATTATTTCTTATATTCTTCTGTGTATATGGCAGTGTCCTTTTTTTTCTTCATTTGTATTTGTTTAAAATGAATAAAAAACTTACAAAACAAAAAAAGTTTCTCTAATAAAGGTTTCATAGATAAGAAATGAATTCAGATTTATAAGAAGTTCCATGTCTCAAATGATAAATGATCTAAGAATATGAAAAGACAGTTTTCAAAGGAAGAAATCTAGGCTAGGTATAGCTACATAAATTATGAATATGAATAGATATATGCATATGAAACTCTCCAAATTAGAGAAATCAAAATTAAAGCAATTCTGAGATTCTACCTCACACCCACATAAAAGCGATAAATGTTGAAGAGGCTGTGGGAAAATAGGCACACTGATGCACTGCTGGTAGACTTGTGAATAGGTAGAGCCACTCTGGAAAACAATTTGGAATAAAAAGTTGCAAAAGTTACTAAATAGCATGTACCTTTTAACTCAGCTATACCACTACTAGGCTTATACCCAAAAGAAATCAAAGAAAGAAAAGGTTGTGTACAAAAATAATTATAGCAACTCTTTTTGTGGAAGCAAAAAATCCTGAAAACTAAGGGAATGTTCATCAGCTGTAGAATGATTAAATAAATTGTAACACATGAATGTGATGGAATATTATATGCTGCAACAAATGCGGAAATAAATGATTACAAAAAGACATGGGAAAGTATTTATGAAAGATATAGAATAAAGTAAAACCAAAAACCTATTTATTTATTATTTATATAACATCAATATTATAAAAATAAAAAGTCTGAGGACTTTTATAAATTGATGAAGAATAAAATGAATAGAACCAGACAATAATTTAAAAAATAACAATACTGTAAAAACAAACAAATAATTTAAAGGGTTATTGTATAGTGCAAGAATTAGATTTTTCTTCTTGGTCAAGGTGGGCAAGACTAGGCATAATGCTTTTTGATTCATTGATTGACTAAGAGAGATTTAGGGTGAGTGGATTTAAGGAAAAACATCTTAGAGCTAATCCAAAGCAGACTGAGCTACATTGGAAGGTAATGGATTCTTTGTCCTTAAAGATCTTCAAGCAAAGATTGGATAACTTCTTGTCAGGGATCCCATACAGCAGAAGTATCAAACAGGTAGTTTCCTGGCAGAATACAATGTGATTGGAGAATATTTAACAAAATAAACAAAAATATAATAGGATATAGGTAATGTTGAGCTTGATCCTATTGCTGTAGAGGAGATTCTTGCTTAGGTTGTACTGGACTTAGATGGCCTCTGAGGTCCTTTGCAACCCTGAATCAGCAAATGGCAGTGAGGATTCAAAGAGGGGAGACCCAGCGAGGCAGAGCATTAGTGCTAGCTGGGGGGCTCCCATATTCACCCCATCAATTAGCATTTGTAAAATGCTTACTATGGGCCAGGAACCATAAGCTTTGGGCACATAAAGAAAACAATAACATGGTACCTGCCCTCAATGAGCTCACAGTCTAATAGCATGAAAATCACTATGTACAAACGAGCCACAGACAGGATTAATTGGGGTTAGTTTAGAGTGAGGGACTGGGAAAGGTTTCTTCCTGCACAAAAGCGGACTTCAACTTAGAATAGATGGAAACAGGGAAGTCAAGGAGGAAAAATGAGGAGTGACAGCCTTGTGTGCCTCTAGAGTTAAAAGATCTATGGTTTGCAGAAGAATGTTGATTTCAAAGCTTCAGCTCCCTTCACTTTAGGCTTCCCAATCTTTGGCATATTTTTTTGACTTTGAACTATGACCTAAAACTAACTCACTCCCCTCAACCCTTAGGAATCAGTACTTACAGACTCCCTCTCCACTGATTTTTGGCCAATGTATCAGCACTACTTTGGACGCTTGGGAGCACTGGAGTACAAAACTTCTCTTGGCATATAGGAGTATAAGTGATCTTGTATTTGAATCCCTAACACTTCAAAAACGTGCCTTCAAAAAGTAGTATTCACTGTTTCCTTCATGTGCCTGTGACATCATACAACTCTTATCTCCTACTCCCCTGAGGTTCCAAGGTCCCTTAGGATTTCCTCCAACATTATGAGAAGAGATATTCAAGGAATATAAGAGAAAAAGCAAAAAAAGAGGAATTCCAATAACATATCTTTGAGAAACAACATCAATTATTCTTCTGAATTATTCTGTCTAAATAGGCTTATTATAGCTATAAGTTAGAGTTAACTGTAAGTTAGAGTAACATTTTTTTAAAATTAGAAAAATGAAGTATATCACCTTCATTTCCAAATATATCTTCCCCAATTCCCTATATAGAAAGCCATCCCTTGAAACAAACAAAAAAAATTAAAATAGTTCAGCAAAACGATTCTACATATCAACCAAATCTGATAAGACAAAGTGATTCTCTATAGCACTTGCTCTGTTCTGCCTCTTTTGGAAAACTCTGGATTCCTACCTCTTCTGCTTACTGACAATGTAACCTTGGGAACTCAATCCAGTAATTTGGCAGCTAGATGATAGCAGATTAGAAAACTGAACCTGAAGTTAGGAAGACCTGAGCTGAAATCCAGGCTCAGAGGCTAAAGTCCTAGCTATGTAGTTTTGGGCAAAACATTTAACATCTGCCTAAATTTCTTCATCTATAAAATGGGGATAATATTAGCATCTACCTCCCAGGGTTGTTGTAAAGGTAAAATAAGATAATATTTGAAAAGTGCTTTGCAAATCTCACTCATTATTATGCACTTACTATGTGCCAGGCACTGTGCTAGATGTTGAGGATACAAAGAAACAATCCTTATTCCAACATGATAATGGGATAGAGAACACATACATATACCTAGAGTAAGTATGAAATAAATCTAAGACAGCAAGAAATGGAAGCAGAACCTAGCAGGTCAGGGAATGAAGAAAGGTTTCATGGAGAAAGTAGTACTTCAAGAGCAGCATTATGATTCTCTAAAGCAGAGGAGAGGGCAGTCAGTGCAAGGACACTTAGATGAGCAATATTATATCCTAAATGAGGAACAGAGAAAATGCCAGTTTTTCTGGACTGCACACTTTGAAAAAGAAAGTAACATAAAATGAAGCTGGAAAGATCATTAGGGAGGCCAACTTGTGAAAAGCTTCTAAACTCAAATTGAGTTTATATTTTATCTTAGAGTAAATAAGAATTTCCTTGGAATTTACTGAGTGAGCAAATGATAGGGTGAGATCTGTCCTTAAGGAAAATCCCTCTGGCAACTGTGCGGAAGATGGACTGGAGCAGAGAGAGACCCGAAGCCCGACACTAATGAGGAGGCCACTGGAGTCTCGGCAATAGTAATGGAAAGTTTGCCCTAATGTGGCAATTGAATGAAAGGAGTAACATTTGGATGTGAGAGATATGAAGACAGACACAGGAGGAATTGGCAACTCCCTGGACATGTCAGATAAGGGAGAAGGATACAGGATGATGCTGATCCAGGAGACTGGAAGAATGATGGTGACTGACAGAAACAGAGGTCTCAGACCTATAAGAAGGCACCATGAACCCATACGGAGAGTGGGAGCAAGTATTAACCGGCACTTGCTGCTCAGTTCTGTGTCACAGATTCAAGGTCAGCTGACCAGGGGACTTGTGGCCAGGAGTGGTGTGCTCCCTGCTCTGTGCAGTAAGTTCAAAAGCAAGCAGCAGCTGTATAGCTGACTCCAGCAGCAAAGCAAGGCCTCAGTTTGTTTCTAGCCCAATCTGAAGCCTGCAGAAGAATGAGGGCAAGTTAAGAATGACCAAATCTGACAATAGAGGAACACTATTGCTCAAACCAGATCAAGGTTAGGAACTTGCAAGGCTCAGATGGGGCACAGCAGGGGAGTGTGGGGTGGCAAGCAGTATACTGGATTCCTATTAAGATTAGATCACTTTGAGAACACTGAAAGCTTGCAGGTCCTCAGCCTGAGCTGTCCCTGAGAACCTGGAATAGCATAATACTCACTACCCCAAGAAAACAAAACAGGATCAGCCCAAACTTTCCCTCCAGCAGTGTACAGAGGCTTGCCTTAACATCAAGCCTTAAGTCAGGAAGCAGGCTGGCAAAAGGGACACTTAAGATGAAGGTCCCAGAAGAAGAGAATGACTCCAAAATATCTACAAGCAAAGTCTCAAAGAAAAACATAGCTTGGACACAAATTTAACTAAAATTCCTGGAAGAAAAGAAGTTAAGAGTTAAAAATAATTTTATCAATAAAATGACAGCATTAGAGGAAAAAAATGAAAAAAAATGAAATCTACAGAGGAAAGAATTAGAAGAGGAATTAATAGCTTGGCACAACAAGTACAACCTTGCCTAAACAAGCTCCCTTAAAATAGGAATGGACCAAATTGAAGCTAGTAACCTAATGACACAACAAGAAATATTAAAGCAAAGTCAAAAGACTTAAAAAACAGAAAAAAATTAAGTTAGTTGAAATCAAAAGTAACTGATCTGAAAAAAATCAAGGGGAAAAATTTAATAATCATTGGGCTATCTGAAAGTCATTACCAAAAAGAAGCTAGACAGCATATTTTAAGAATTATTAAAAGAAAACTGACCAGATCTCTTAAAACCAGAGAGAAAATTGTTAATAGGAGGAATCCACCAGTTGTCTCCTGAAGGAATTCTCATAAAGAGAACTTTTAGGAACATTATAGCCAAAATTCAGATCTTCCAGATAAAGAAAAAATACTGCAAGCAGTCAGAAAAAAAGATTCAAGTACCATGGAGTTACAGTCACGATTACACACTATTTGGTGGCCTTCACTATGAAGGAGCAGGGGACTTTGATATTCCAAAAGGCAAAGAATATTGACTTATAATCAAGAATAACAGGGAGCAGCTAAGTGGCACAATGGATAGAGCAACAGCCCTGAAGTCAGGAGGATCTGAGTCCAAATTTGATCTCAGACACTTAACATTCCCTAGCTGTGTGACCCTGGACAAGTCACTTAACCCCAACTGCCTCAGCAAAAAGGGAAAAAAAAAAAAAAAAGAATAACAGCAAAACTCCATATAAAACTCAGATGAAGGAAGGGGCAGGAAGTAAAGGGCCTTTAATGAATTACATAACTTCCATGCATTCCTGATTAAAATACCAGAGCTGAGCAGAAACTCTGAAGTTCAAACACAGGAGCAAAGAGAAAGATAAAAGGGCAAATATATGGAACTAAACAAGGATAAACTGTTTACATGTTAATATAAGGAACAATGTATGTATCTCTTCTGAACCCTATCATCTTCAAGAGTCACAAAGGGAGGCTAATTAGAAGGAAGACTTAGGAGTGATTATTCTCTAAAGAAAGAAAAGAGAAAGGAAAAGGAATAGATGGGGGTGGAGGGAAGGGGAAAAAAGGTTACAGAAAATGATCTTATGTAAAAAGAATTCAAAAGTAGAAGTCTACAGGGAGGAAAGGGTAGAAGAAGCAGCTAATACTTGGACCTTACTCTCACTTGAATTAGTCAAAGAAAGGAAGAGAATCTCACATACACCATTGGGTACGGAAATGTATTTCACTCAACAGGGAAATAGGGGAAAAGGGGGAAGTAGGAGAATGAAAGAGAGGATAGATCAAGGGAGGAATTGTTGTCCATTTGTAAAGGGCCCAATGACATCATGGGGGATGTCTTGACTTGTGTGTGTGTTGGATTGAAGTGAGTCAATGCTGCACAAAGTCATCAGCTTCTCTCTCTCTTCCTGAGTCAATGAAATCCAGCCAAGATACCTGGCTGTGGCTTAGGATGGAGAGGGTGACTTTGGCATCTTGGATGCCTGACCAAGCTTTAAGCACCTGCTTCAGCCATTTTTATGGTCACTTTATGGTCAAATGCTTGGGGAGATGTCCCCCTCACTCACCAACAGGTTTAAGGCAAGTAGCTTACCCTCAAACTGGTTGAGCCCATCTGCTGAGACAGTTTTACTGAGATATAACTGCTTGGAGTTGTGGTGAGAGTTGAATGAATCACTTAGCAAAACAAACTCTGGAAGATGTCTATGATGGGAATTTCCCCACTAGAGTTCTCCATAATAATAAAATCACAGATCTGGACCAAAAACAAAACTAATCTTATGTCTAGAGTGGTAAAGGTTGGTCATGTTCAAGGTCAGACAGCATGTTGGTAGCAGAAGTAGGACGAGAATTTCCCACTTCTCATATAAAGTACTGCTGATGCTAACACACAGCTCAGGAGCCCACAGGACACGGCTCCCTGGCTTGGTCTGTCCTGTCCTGTGCTGCCATGGTTTTCTTCCTCTTGCTTTATTTTCAGAATCTACTATTTCTCCCTCTCTTGCTTCTGGGCTTCTTGTATGCATCCTCCAAGAAGGCAAATGCAGAAATAAGGCCTAAATATGTCCTTCTCCTACCCCTTCATGCCAGGGACATCATCACCCTAGCTAGCTCCTCAGGCTGTCACTTCTGACTCTTGCCACTTGAATTGAAGGGCTGCTGAGCAGAAATCACTTCTAGACAAGAAGAGAGACATCCTGGTGGCAGATATGAGCCATCGTTGAGACCTTGGGCAAGAGGGCCACTTAACCTCTCCCTCAGCTTCAGGGGTTTTTTATTTGTAAAGTGGAAATGATAATCTTTGGGGCCCCTTCGGGGTTCTTAAGAGATTCAACAACAACAGGAATTTAGTAAGCTCTTACTGAGTGCCAAGCACTGAGGTAAATGCTGGAAACACAAAGTAAAACAAACACCCAGCCCCATGCCTTCAAGTCACAAATACCTCACAGTCTAATGAGGAAGAAAAACATGGAAACAACTGGCTAAATACAAGATACAAAGTAAATGAAAGGTAATCTCAGAATAAGGTCTCAGCAGGGGGAAATATGAAGGGATGGGGAAGGCCTCCTCCAGAAAGTAGGATCTGAGCTAAGTCTTGGAGGAAGAGAGAGGTTTGGAGGTGGAGGACATTCCAGGCATGAGGGACAGCATGGGGAGAAGGATGGAGTCTGTCCTGAGGACGAGAAGTGGATGGTAGGCAGGCATCTCTGGAAGGGAGCAAAGGGTAAAAGGACTAGAAAGTAGGGGCAGCTAGGTAGTACAGTGGATAGAGCACCAGCCCTGAAGTCAGGAGGACCTGAGTTCAAATTTGGTCTCAGACACTTAACACTTCCCAGCTGTGTGACCCTGGGCAGGTCAATGAACCCCAATTGCCTCAGGAAAAAAGACTAGAAAGTAGGAGAACTCTGGATTGTGATGAGTTTTAGAAGTCAAATAGATATTTTAAAATGTGATCCTGAAGCCTTTGGAGTTTCTTGAGAAGAGGAAACAAGGTCGGTTTGGCAGCTGAGTGGAGGGTAAACTGGAGGTAACAGGACATTGCAAGAGTCCAGGGCTGAGAGGATAAGGCCTGCTCCAGGAGGGTGGTGGGGATGCTTAGAGGTCTGGAAGAGATAGTGGAAAGGTGAAAAGCATCTTGGCAACAAACTGGGTATGTGAGGGGAGGGAGGGAAGGAGTGTCTCCCAAAGTTACAGAGAAGAGGGGAGGGTTTGGGCGGGAAAAGCAAAGGAATTGTTTTGGATCTCTAGTTGGGATGTCCAAGAAGCAAATGGTGCAGTCAGTACCTTGGAGATCAGGAGAGAAGTTAGGGCTGCATGAAGATCTTTTGCCTGGAGATAACTGAACTCAAAGGAACTGATGAGATCACCAAATAAGACTGTGTAAGGGGAGGAGAGAAGAAGGCTCAGGACAGACTCTTGGGAGACAACTACCATTAGTGTATGTGAACTGGAGTTAAGGTAAGATAATGCACATATAGTATTGTATATAGCTAGTGTTATTAAAGAAGTGCTCCTTACCCATTGAGACAAGAGATTCATAGTTGCCCCTCATCACATTCTTGTAAAGTTCCTTTTGCCACTCAGACAGGTTCCCCCACTCCTGTTCTGAGAAATGGACTGCAACATCATCAAATGTGACTGGTACCTGAAATCACAAAACAGATCCTCAGTACTATCCAAATATAGAACCGGTAAGGAGACACTTGTTGCACAATTCTAGCACAAAGAATATGGTCCAGAACTGTTTGAAATTCACAATGTAAGCTAGGGAACATTCCAATTTATAAGTAGAATAGAGAATACATTTAGGGTGAGGGGGGCTGCATAGTTTAATATAGCTTCATTTTGAAATTTTATTTGAGTATGGGCATATGAAAAAAATAATTAAATATCACATCTATGCTGCTAATGCACTAGTGAAACCTGACTCTTTTCAAGGGTAATCCTGCAGAACTAGAACATGACTTATCCTGTTTCCAAGAGAAATCCTCAAAAAAAAAAAAAAATCAGAAAATGAGTTGATTTGCATTCCATTCACTTCATGCTGACATTACATTCTACAGTACTATAAGACCGAAAAACAATTAAATCCTCAGGAAGAAGAATTCAGGATACTGTTTCCCATGCCAAAAGTTAAAATCACAAGTTGAAAGACAAGCCAGAATACAATTTTATTACAAGAAAGGAAAAGGTTTCACCACAGATTCTCCTTTTTTTGATCTGGATTTGTGATTTCACTTAGTAAAAGGAAATCAAGGTAAGGAAACTCTCTACCAATCTGGATCATCAATTGTTCTGCAACTTACAGTATTGCCTAGAAAACTGATACTAAAAGAGGTTAAGTGACAACCAGTATGGGCCAAGAAGTGGACTTGAATCCAGGTCTTGACTACACTATTCTGTGCTATCTTTCTTGTAAATCACTTCAAAGATTTTCCTTAAATACAAATCTGACAAAATGGGCCATATCAGTAAAATAATAACTGACAGTCCCTGGAAATACATTTTAGAATTTTATTTTAAAACTAAATGTGAATCTGGGAGTACTAATGAGTTTAAATCAAGCAAGGTTCCACTTTGCCTTCTTTTCTTTAAGTCACATTTATGAATTAATGTAACTTTCACCCATAATCTTATCTCTATCTTCCTAAAAAAAAAAACAGTCTATAATCCTTCATGTTTGAAGCATGTCATTCCTTCTCCAAACTAAATATACCTAATTTAATGTGATTTCTTGACACCTAATTTTCCTAGTTCTTTTCCTCTCAACACCCTCTACTTCAGTCAGTGTCCCTTTTAAAATTGGGATTCTACAACAGAATCCAGCCCTATAAATGAGATGTGCAACAGGACTCAGCACGTGCCTGTCAATGAACTTTAATGATCATTAAGAGGCTATGAGATTTAGCAGATTGAGGGATAGCCTTAGAACTGGATTCAATTTTTGTCCTGAAGGAATACTACCCAGGAAACCACTCTTTTGTGCCCCAGACAATTTTTCAATACAACAAATTACAGAAGAGTTACTGATCTATATCCATGGGGGTAATTTCAATATTGGGAGAGCATTAACTTTAAAAACAAACAGTAACCATTTCACTCTGTTGGCTCCATATTAATCTAGTAGTCAACTAAAGCCTTTAATTTCATGAACTGTGACTAAGCCAAGGATCCTCCATCCTGATTCTTGTAGATTTGATTGTTTACAAAACAATTTCTAAATCTAGGACTTTACTCTTATTCCAAATAAAATTTATTTTATTAGCTTTGGCTTATGGAGATATTTGGGAACCCTGACTATGTTATCTATCATACTGGCTATGCCTACAAGTTTTATATCATGTGGAGATTGGATAAGTATGCCATCTATGTCTTCATCACTAATAAAAACCAATTCTGAACATCAGTGTCCTATAGCATTTTTCTGAGCCTATCAGGCTAACATGGAGGCATATCAACACATTTTGATTGTTCAATCAGCTGTGGTCTAATTATTATCATCTATTCACCCCATTTTGCCATCTAATTAACAAGGATATTGTGTAAGATTTCATCAAATATTTTGTTGAAACTAAAATACATTAGAACTTAAAATGTCTCTCTAATCTATTAACCTAGTTTCTCTGCCTTAAGAGGAAATGAATTATTTGACATGATTGACTCTTAGACATCATCTAATTCTTTTACCTTTACTTAGCCAGTACCAAATTATTTTTGATGATTACTGCTTTGCTGTATAGTTTGAGATCTGGTACTGACAGATCCCCTTCCTTCCCAATTTTTATTTCATTATTTACCTTAAGGTTCTTGACCTTTTTTGTTTTGTCAGATGAGTTTCATTATTCTTTTAAATATATCTATATAGTAATAATAATTCTTTTGTAGTTTGGCCCGACAGTAAAAAAAAAAAAAAGAAAGAAAGAAAGAAATTTAGTTAGTGTTGTTGTTTTGTTATATTGGTTTCTTTTATCCATAAGCGATTAATATTCCCCAAATATTTGTCTCTTTTTTTTTCCTCTAACAATTATTTTATAAATGTATTCACATAGCTCCTGTGGAAAATTTGGTTAAGTAGAATCCCAATATATTCTGTAGTTATTCTGAATGTTTCCCTTTACTTGGACTCCCCCTTGACCTATCCTTTTCCCTTTTCCTATAGCAAACTCAACTAAAGTGAATTTTTAGTTCCATTCTTTAGTTATCATCCTGCCATTCAGGAAAGGTTTACCTTGGGAACTTCTCCATTGCTGCCTGGGGGGAGTCGAAGAATCCAGAAATTCCTATTTTTCAGTAAGTTTTCCATATTCTCTAACCTTCTTTGCAATAAACCATACTCCTGGAGCAAGGTCCCCAGCACAACCCATTTGCTCTCTAGGTGGTTTGCAAATTCCACAGCTGTCTTTTCACAGTCAGTTAGCTTTTTCTCAGCCGTTCCTGCCCGCCCCTCCAGGGTGAGTAACCTCATAGCCTGGGCTTCCACTTTCCTCTCCACTGCTTGGATGGCAGCCCATATTGCCAAGCGAGATATTTCAGCAGTCTGAAGTGGAGTTTCCTTCTGAGAGGCAGCAGAGGTCTGAAAGGATGTATCCTTTTGTATCCCGTGGCCTGAGCTTTGCAACAGGGTCTCCATCTCAGTTTCAGGAACAGTAGGGGAAAGGAGCAGACTTTCTTTCTCAGGAATTTCAGGGGAATGGAGTGGGATTTCTTGATAATGAACAGGATGGGACCGAAATAAGATTTCTTGTTCAGAAGCAGCTAGGGGTGGACACTGAGTTTCAGGTTGGAGAACAGGGGGATGTTGAAAAGCAATTTCTTGCTCAGGAGAAGCAAGAATTGGGAGTGAAATTTCCCTCTGGGAAATAGGGTGGAGTCGAGCAGGAGTCACTTTCTCAGGAATGATGCGGGGTGGGGCCTCTTTCTGGGGAACAACCGGGAACAGTGATGGAGTTTCTTTAGGGGAAAGAGCAGAGTACTGGGATGGAGTTTCCTGGGGGGGTCCAGCAGGTGAGTGAGGGAGAGTTTCTTGCTGAGGAACACTGGAGAATGCCAAAGGTGAGGATCGCCGTGTCTCCATGTCTAGTTCCTGAACCTGTTTGGAAGGAAAGAAATGAAAAGACAGTATTGAAACTCATATTCCTACATGGCAATTAAGTTAGATCCAAAATATTATTAATCACATTTTAGAGGTTCAGTTCTGATAAGCAAAAGGATAAGTTCTATAGACAGAATTAAATCTTGAGGCTATTTTTATCATGCATGTATTCTGAACAGTTTTTATTGTTTCTAGGCTTCATATTAATAAGACTGGTTATTAGTTATAATGGTAATATCTTGAATCTATATGCAGCATCATACTTTTTTATTTCATTTTATCTTTATAATGCCTATGAGCAAAGAGGGATTATAATCTAAATTTTAAAGATGAGGAGACTGAAGACTTAAGGCACATGACAAATCAGTGTTAGGGTTGGAACTAGAAATCTGGTCTCCTGAATTCCAGGGCTATTTCTACTACATCCAGATTATGGGACTTTCTTCTATCATCTTCCCAATAGGAAAAGGACTACATGTGTGATTTCCTTAATGCAGACAACTCCCAGTGAGGAACTTTTTCTACCAGTGCAGGTTAGCATTTTTTCACTGAAAAACAAAGTCACTTTCCCAGACTCATAGAGCCAATCTTCCTGGCTTTCTACTCACTATATGATAATATCTATCAATATTGCCTAGAAAGAGCACAAATTTTTTTCTTTTTCCTCTCAAATATTCCAAAATAAAATGTTTAGGTTTCTAAGTAATTTTTTTTTTTTACTAATGGCTGCCATGATGGATTTTGAAAGTGTTGTTTCTACAGTACCTTTCATAAAGAGAATTCAAATGCATATAGCTTATTCACTCTTCTGAGAAAAATCCTGAGTTAGTAACAGAAGGATTATTACCCTCATTTTATAGATAAAGCAAGTGAAACTTACAGATATTGAAGGACTAGCCCAGTTCCAGAGTCTGGTTGCAAACCTTCATTCCAGGTCTACCACACTTTCTACTATATATCACACTACCTCCTATAGACTCACAGGATTAAATGGGAGTCTTTGAGCATTTAGCCCAGCCTCCTACTTCTAGGTAGAAGAGTCATTAACACATGCTCAAAAGATGAGTATTGAGTTCAAGATATCATAATTCCAGGGAAGAGGGGAAGAGAATCCAACAGGATTCTTCCAACTAGTGAATAACCTAAGTCTCTATGACACACAATGATGCTGTAAGTATCTCTGTGAAGGTTAGGGACACAAGGTCAAGGACTAGAATAGAAAAATCCAATAGATCCATTTTGCTACTTATTTCTAGTTCTGTTGAAAGATAGGGAAGAAAAAGGGCTAAAATGAAGTTTTCAGGATACTCTGTGAACTTAATATATTCATACTCAAGCTGTTCCAAATAAAACATAACTTTTTCTAAATGGAAAGAAGCTTAGTATCTTTAGGGAAAGAAAGCTCTTAATTTACTGAGTTACTAATGTTTCAACTACCTACACAAGAATTATCTTACTGAGACCAGATCTGAATCTCTCGTTACAATTTTTGTCCAATTTCTCTTACTTTGTTTTTCAAGGACATGGAGAAAACCCATCCATTAAGCTCAATCGGGAAAAATAACTTTTCATGATTACTGAAATCTTGAAATTAAGGCAAATAATCACAGTTCTGTTAGAAATTCATTAAAAATTCCTCTGGACCATTTCTAAGTCTTCCACAACTATTCATTCATGAATTTATTCATTCCTACTTTCAAATAAGTGAGATTAGACAGCTTAGCTCATAATGTAAAAGAGAGCCTAGGGTTCAAATCCCTGGGGAAATTTTTAGAATGTATCTAGTAATGAGAACACCTCTTTACTACAGAAGACTCTAGTTCTAAGATTCTGAAAAATCTTTTAAGTATTCATTAAGTCTCAATTAGATCTTTAACACTGAGTTAGGATCTTTGGGAGCTACAAAGGAGACTCTGCCTTCAAGAAACTTACAATCTAGTACATAAGAAGGCATGAGTATGGTGTAGTAGAAAAAGCATTGATACTGGTATCCAAATCACTTAGCCTCATTGAACTTCAGTTTCTTCATCTGTTAGGAAAAGAAAAAAAGAGAGAGTAGGATTACATCACTTTTGAGATCTCTTTCAATTCTTTTGGGATTTAGCCTCATAAGTACCTGATTAATGGGATGAAATTTATTATTATATATCATATCACCTCTAAAAGATATGAGGTAAGGTCTTAGTTGTGGTCTTTTTACAGATGAGAAAATAAGGACATGAGGCATGTGATTAATTTTCTATAACCTCACAATTTTTCATTTTAGTGAGAGCACCAGTGACTCACTATGGTCAAGAAAAATGAAAACTATCCAGTCTATCTGAAGAAAATGTGGCTACAATCTAGTAAATAAAGCCTGAAGAGCAGAAACTTCCTGCCTCACATGCTGATCTGAAGAATATGGAAAATCTGATTTTCTTTTTCTGTTTTCCATTTCTAGATGTTCCACTTATGGGTTTAGAGAACTTTAAGTGAATCCTATGAGAAATGAAGAAAGTTCCTGTAAAAACAAAAACAAAAACAATGTTCTTGCTGTGATTTCCTCACCAGTCCTAGAAGCCTGTGATCTAATCTGCCGGGGACTAGATGACTTCAGAGGTCCCTTCCAACTCTGATATCCTGTAATTCTGTGAAGTTAAAATAAATAAATAAATAAGTAAATAAGATTTTTAGAAGTTAAAAAACAAAAACAAAAACTAGAGAGTGATCCATCAATTCATTTAATTCCTAGCATACTTGAGTTCACAAATATCAATTCTAAAATTGTAATTTCACAGGAGGGATCCTGTTCAACCTTTTAAAGCCTTTAAAAAAGGATTTTATAATTTTCTCTTTTATTGTCCTTTCTCATCTCTTGTGGTTTGCATGCCCCAGAACTGTAGTCATATCAATAAAAGAAAAATTTTTGTCCTTTTTTTTTTTTTAAATCCTCCATGCACAGTGAGGGGCTATGGGTATGGAGAAGTCATCCATTTGTGAACTTAAAACTAGGGATCATCCTTTTGAGGTCACAGATGCTGGCTTTTAAACAAGCTGTGGGAGCTGCTGTCGCCCAGATACCTGGGGGGGGGGGCATGAGGCCGAGCATCTCCTCCTGGGCAGCAGCTCACCCTCTGGCCTTCCCTCACTCTGGGGCCCAAAAAATGTGGTGGGAGACGTTGAGGAGTGGGGGAAGGGTAAAAGGGGAGCGAAGGGGGCCTTGCTGCCGCTGCCCCTAGCTTGTCCTCACTAGGAGTGGAGGCCCAGGTCCGGGCCAGTCCTGACTGGAAGCCCCTGCCCGCTTTCTCCGGGTCTGGCCACCTTTGCTGGAGGGAGCCCGCAGTGCAGGGCAGGAGGCCCCTTGAGGCAGAGATTTCTCCCCAAG
>JAJPUD010003500.1:52110-149233 GCA_023553655.1 Myrmecobius fasciatus
GCCGCTGCGGCCCGGGCCCCACGCTCAACCCAGCCCCAGCTCGGCGGGCTCGAGATCCGGCTCCGGCTCCGGCTCGGGCTCGGGCTTGGGCTCCGCGCGACGCTCTCGCCCCAGCGCCCGTTCAGCAGGGGAGCTGCACCGCAGCTGCCATGTTGATACAAACTGCATCCTGGGAGGCATGTCCCTCTCCGACCGCTTAAAGAGAAAGCGCCGAATCTCCGCCGAGCTCGCAACAACCGGGACAGCTCCATCTACAGCTGGTAGGAGCGAACAGTGCAGGCAGCTCCGGGCGCGCGCCGCGCGGACACGCCCCAACAGTGGGCAAGCGGGCGAGCTAGCAGCAACCCTGCCCGCCGCCCCCAGCCCACCTAGCAGCGCCACGCGGGGCTCGGGGCTCGCCCGCCGCTCACTTGCCTCCCACACCTCCGGTCCTCTCCTCCCCAGAGCGTTGGGAAGAAGCGACAAGGCGCTCGCTCCTGGACACTCGGGGACCACGCGGACCTCCGACACTTCTTGACCTGAATGCTGAAAGCAGGAAGCTCTGAGTTAGGAAAGAACCTTCGCAGCCCCCCCCCTCCCCCCTCTCCCCGAGGAGGCATCTCTTCGGTCCCCTCTGTGGCATCCGAATCATGTGGTCAGTCAGCCTCCACCCTGGATGGGGAGCTCATTATGAGCTTGAGACAGGAACTGTGTGTGTGTGTGTGTAGTTCACTATGAGCTTAAAACAGTTATAAATTCTGTGTGTGTGTGTGTATGGAGAGCTCACTATGAGCTTGTGTGTGTAAATGGGGACCTCAATGTGTTCTTGAGACAGTTATGATTTCTGTGTGTCTGTGTGGAGCTCACTGTGAGCTTGAGACAGTTTTGAATGTGTGTGTATAGTATTTCAGGCAACGAACTATCTTATGGGAAATTTATGAAACAATTGAGACAATACCTGACAATTGTCGAGCAAACTTTATAGAAATCTTAAAGCCATATCAGTGTTTGCTTCATTTCCTTAAAAAGTGTTTTTAGCTTTTGGTTAAGGACCAGGAAGTTTCCCCCCTTCAAAGATCCTAATAAGCCTGCTCTTCTGCAACCTGCTCCCTCCCAGTGCTCTTGGTCCCACCTTTAGAACTTAAAGAAAATGAATTTTAATTCATCTGTCTTACCTTAGATGACGGTTTGAATATTTGACATCATGTCTACTCTTCAATATAGTCAGAGGTGGTGTTCATGCAAAGATTAAAGAAAGAACTGACCTTACCCTTAAAGAGCTTATATTTTTCATCTGACCATCCATGTTTTTCTAGGGTTTGGGGGCAAAGTGGAACATCTGAAGTTCCATCAATGGCTTTCTTGTGACATAGTCTCCACTTCCCTCTTCACCCTTATTCTGCTCTGGACAAGTTCTCCCTTGTTATAGGTCTTCTTGAAATGTAGCTTCCAGAATAGAACACAGTACTTCTCATGTGGGATTTCTGAGAAAAGGGGGATTGTCATTCTTGATTCAATCAACCAGCATTAAAAAAAAAAAAAAAATGTTTACTGTGGATTTTCTAGGGATAGTCATGGGGATAGGGACCTGGACCTGTAATCCCCTTCATTATCAGGAACTTGCAGGTAAGGAAACTCTACCAATGCTACCTGCCACAAAGAAGCTTATCCAATTACCTTAGAGCACTGAGGTTAGACTGATTGCCTAAGGCCACACTGGGTCAAGCCAAAGGTAGCTCACATCTTTATCCACTATTCATGGAATACAAAGACAAACATGAAAGAGTCTGTGACCTCAAAGAACTTATATTCTATCTGGGGGAAAATGTATATATCAATGTCTGTGGAAAATAAACACAAGGTAATTTTGTGGAAGCGGCATCAGCAGCTGGAGGAACCAGAAAAAGCCTACTGTAGGAAGTATTGAAGCTGAGCTTTATAGTAATTCTGTGGGTCACCTTAATTTAGACACTATCTCACTGTTAATTCAGTATAAGCTATAGTGAGCTCTTTTATCACTCACATCACACTTTTGACTCATTATGTCTGCATCCCACTAAAAGCTCCAGTTCTTTTTCTAATGGGGATAATAATAGTACCTATCTCCCAGGGTTGCTGAGAGGATCAAATGAGATAAAAGCAAAGTGCTTTACAAAGCTATATAAATGTTAGCTATCATTATCAATACAATCTGGGGGAGGAGAGAAGATGGGGGAAGGAAAGGTAGTTAATATTCTAGTTCCATTTTTTGCTGTTATTTTATGGATGCCTTTTGTTTTTACATCACATTTATTTCTGAATATAGATCTTCCCTCTACCCATAAAGACTTCCTTTGTAACAAGGAATTTAAAAAAAAATAATTCAGCAAAAACAACATATTGACTGACAATATATGTAATACTACACACCCCAAATTCCCCATCTTTGTAATAAAGGAGTTAACCTTCTCTTATCCTTAGTTTCTTCTTCTGAGAGCTTTATATTGGACGACCTCTTTGAGGTTCTTGTTATCTCCAAAGGCCTATGTACAAATGAATGGGGATAGCAAAGGCCTTTCCCTGTCTTTGTCCACTAGACCTGGAATGCACTTCTACCTTAACTTGATATCTTGTAGAATCGCTAGTTTCCTTCTAAACTCTACTCAAGAGACACTTCTTCCATAAAATCCTCATCTCACCTATGTTAATTCTTTCCCCCATCACTTGCAATATATTTATTTTGTATGTACTTATCGCTGTATACATTTTCTTCTCATTCTCACACATACACCAAGTAAGCTCTTTGAGAAGAAGGGACTGTTCCTTTTTTTTTTTTTTTTTTTTTTTGAGTTTCCAGCATATAACAGTGCCTGGCACATAGTAAGTGCTTAATAAATATTTGTTGCTTGGTTCCATTCTCCCATTGGTTAAACACCTTATTCCCCTGAGTCTTACATTAGGACTTTAAACCTTCTTAGGCTTCTGTGTTTGTGTAAAATTTGGACATTTATTCAAAATTTCCAAAATTATTATTCTCTCCCTCCTCTATCCATCTTTCCCTAGTTCCTCTGTCCTTCTTTCCACATACCTCCTATTCCTGAAGGATATCATTAGTGGTCTAGTGCTCAATGATCTGTCCAGAATACTTTTCCCCTTTTCTGTCTCCCTCCCAAACTCAGCTCATCTAATTCCTCTTCCCTTTAACTAACACGCCCCTTCTTTCCTCCCCAATTTCACTTTCCTAGTGTACCCTGAGTTGGTGTCTTAGCCTTCCTACTGAATTGTAAGCCCATTGAGGATAGCATTTGCATATTTTTATTCTTTGAATCTCCCACTGCACCTAGCCAGGGCAGAGCTTTGCATATGATAGGGATATAGTAAATGCTTGTGGAGTTAAATTTTTTTGAAAAGGGGATATCCGGTAGAGGACCAGTAGCTGCTTAGAGTCAAAAAGCCTTCAGGGACACCCCATCTGAAGTCACAGAGATACAAAGGAAAGAACCCTAACCAGAATCATCGATTTACATCTTAATGTGAAGTATTTTAACAAGATTTCCACACCCACACACTCACCTGGCTGTGGGAATGGGATTTTTAATGTGATAAAATGAGGGAGGTAATTTGGAATTCAGAGGCCATTTTAAAGTCATTCTACAAAAATGTTCTAAATTACTATTGATCAGAGAAATGCAAATTAAGACAACTTTGAGGTACTACTGTACACTTCTCAGATTGGCTAAGATGACAGGAAAAGATAATGATGAATGTTGGAGGGGATGTGGGAAAACTGGGCCATTAATACATTGTTGGTGGAACTGTGAAATGGTCCAACCATTCTGGAGAGCAATTTGGAATTGTGCCCAAAGGATATAAAACTCTGCATACTCTTTGACCCAGCAGTGTTTCTATTGGGCTTATATCCCAAAGAGATCTTAAAGAAGGGAAAGGGATCCACATGGGTAAAAATGTTTGTGGCAGCCCAGGCTAGAAACTGGAAACTGAATGGATGCCCATCAATTGGAGAATGGCTGAATAAATTATGGTATATGAATGTTATGGAATATTATTGTTCTGTAAGAAACAACCAGCAGGATGATTACAGAGAGGCCTGGAGAGACTTGCATGAACTGATGTTGAGTGAAATCAGCAGAACCAGATCATTATACACAGCAACAATAAGAATATATGATGATCAATTCTGATGGACATGGCTCTTTTTAGCAATGAGGTGATTCAGGCCAGTTCCAATGATCTTGTGATAGGGAGAGCCATCTACACTCAGAATTGCACATGTTTAACATATTGGATTACTTGCCACCTAGGGGAGGGTGTGGAGGAGAAGGGAAGGAAAATAAATTTGGAACACAAGGTTTTGCAAGGGTGGATATTGAAAATTATCTATGCATATGTTTTGAAAATAAACAGCTTTAATAAAAAAAAAAGTTATTCCGTCAGGTTAGGCCTAGGAGGGTGGTCACCTTAGGGGCAAAGAGAGCATTATGAGGGGTACCTGGCAAACTAGAAAGGAGTATGACAAGGAATGAGGACACTAAAAACAAATGGCTACTGATATATCTCAGCATGTAAGCCGGCTTCCTCAGCATCTTATTTCCAGTGACGTCTGGTGGCAAAACATGCTTTAAGTTTGAAATTATATATATATATATATATATATATATATATATATACATATACATATGTGTGTGTGTATATGTATATATACATGCATATATATGCATATAGTTCAAATGTATCTTTTTCTTTATATCCCCATTACAGTGCTTGGCACATAATAAACACAATAAATTTCATTGTTGGTGATTTTCATATATTTGCATATAGAAATATATCTCTTAAGTCCTTCAGGCAAATCTTGTATTTTCTACTTGTTCAAGAACCTCTAAAGATAGTAGAGCCTCTCTGAGACTTTCTGGTGATGAATTTTCATTTCTTTCTCCTATAGATGTCAGGGCAGCCTAAGGAGAACATTTCAATAGGGTTTTTGTTTTTAAGTAATCATTCTCATTTCTGGGCTGGAAAGGTAAGTCTCAAAATTTCTCCATACCCTACACAAGAGCTCTGATTTGAAAGAAATGGCCTCTGAACCCTTCCAGCACTAAAGCTGTTTTCTTCATCCCATGGAATTAATTTTTTTTTCTGAAAAAGAAGAGAAAATTCTTTTGCTTGGAAATGTAGGCTAAAGGATATATTTTCCCCTCTTTGGTCTAGCCTTGGTAATCTTTCTCTTCTTAGCTTTTTCCTCTTCTGAATTCCGTCAGCCTGCCAGCCAGCCAGCCAGCAAACAGAAGAGGTCATACTTTGCACTGGAACTTCTATAGGCAATTAGTGGGCCTCTGGAGATTTGCTTGGGTCTTATCAGAAGTCAAGAATGGGTCACCATGAAAGTTGGAACTAGCCCAGAATGACTCTTCTAGCCAAAGGTAAGAGTGCATGAAAGGACTGGTTAATTTTCAAAAGTTGGGTGCTCTACCATAAGGTTTTTTAAAAACAATTTCAATTTTTAAAAAAATCTCTTCCTGCTTGAATTTGCTTGAGTATGTATACACACACGAACACACAGGAAAAAAAAGAACAAAATTCTTGTAATAACTATACAATCAGGCAAAACAAATTCCCACATTGGTTACGTCCAAAAGTGCGTATCTCATTTAGCATCTGTTTTCTATCAGGTGATGGTCTATCATAAGCTTTTATAGCTTAAGAACTCTGATTGACACAATGATTCACCAGAGACCTTCCAAAAAATTCTTGATGGGAGGTGATGGATTCATGGTAGAGCCACATTTCTTTTGACATAATCAATGAAGGAATTTGTTCTGCATATTTGTTATGGATTGGGTTTTATTTTGCTTTCTTTTTTAATTGGGTAGTGTGAGGAGAAGAAAATTTTTTGTCTATTAAAAAATTAGTTTAATTTTAAATAAACATTTCCCCCAAATAAAAAATTTAGATGCCCCCAAGAAAGCCTTAATCTTGAAGAAGGGTAACACCAAAGAATATTCAAATTACCGAACAATTATATTCATTTCATATGCCAGCAAGGTTATGCTTAAGATTCTGCAAGGTAGGTTTCAGCAATTATGTGAACCAAGAATTACTAGAAGTACAGATTGGTTCTTAAAGAAGTATAGGAACTAGAGGCCAAATTGCCAACATTTTCTAGATTATAGAAAAAGCAAGGGAGTTACGGAAAAACTAGTGTTGCATTTTAACTGAGGCAAAACAATCCAAAGGAATGAAGCTTTCATTGGATCATAGGATTTGGAGCAGAGGTTTCATAAATAACTCAAACTTCCTTTCTTCTGTGAAGTTTTCCTTCATTTTTTCCCCTGAGGCAATTGGGGTTAAGTGACTTGCCCAGGGTCACACAGCTAGGGAATGTTAAGTGTCTGAGGTCAAATTTGAACTCAGGTTTTCCACTGCACCACCTAGCTGCCCCCATGAAGTTTTTTCCGATAATCTTTTCCAATGGTACTTATCTTTTATCTATTTCTTCTACCTTAAAAAGAAGGTAAGTTCTCTCAGAACAGAGCTGAATCTACAGGGGAGAACTAAGTACCATGCTGCATGATACAAGTTACAGCAACAATTGTCTACTTTCACATAGATACTTTGTGATCCACAAAGTTTAACACATGCTGTCACTCATTCCCCCTAATAATTGAGTGAGATCAGGTGGTGGTCAGTCATTGCAGTCATGTTTGATTCTAAGTAATTCTATTTGGGGTTTTCTTGGCAAAGATTTAGGAGGGGTTTGCCATTTTCTTTTTCAGCTCATTTTACAGATGAGGAAACTGAGGCAAACAGAATTATGCAACCTGTCCAGGGTCACACAGATAGGAAGTGTCTGAGGCAATGTTGTGTCCCCTCACCACTTAGCTGCTCCAGGGAAAAAGGTAGTGCAAGTTTTTTCATTCTCTGCATTTTGTGGGTGAGGAAACAAAGGCTGAGAAAGGTAAAATCAATTGCTCAGAGCCACATACTCATTAAGTGATAGAGCTAGAAGTCAAATTCTGGTTTTCTGGCTCAGAAACCAGTGTCCTTTTCATTGCAAATACTGTATCTTTGGGGAAAGAAGGCTAGAAGGTCAAGGATCCAAATACACTGAACTGGCAAAACTCTGAACACATGATCTTTTAATAGCATTGTAAAATTTTAGTTTTCCTCTGACTCTCCTCTTCTGCTCTTTCTATGCTTCTAATTAATGCAAATTTTCTTTAAGACATTTTCAAAGCATGATCCTTAAGAAGGCACTCAATTAACTGGAATATTAAGACAAGGTCTACACTTCTGTCTCCGGCACAAATGAATGATTATAAATTCTGGATCACCAATTAAAAAAAAAACTGTCATCTCCCAATCTGGGTTTTTTAAAGCAGCATTATTTTCTTTTTGTTTTAGTAAGTTTGTATTAAGACAATGAGCTAAAAAAGGATGAGTTAAGTGGTCCAGGGAGTCATTTATTCTCCAAAGGAATTAGAAGAAATTAAAAATTGAAATCACTGCCCAAATGCTGTAACTCCAACTGCCTTTTCTTATGCCTTTGCACTCATACTTCCAGACTGCTTCCTAGGTCACTCCCCAATTTCTCTTCCCTCCATCTCTATCTCTAGTAGCCTCTACCATCTTACTCATAAGTTCTAAGCTCCTGCTCTAAAATATCCTCCTCAGCTCAGCAATAATAGAACACCCTGAAAAAAGTCACTTTCACTGCCCTACTGCTTTACCTCTAGGCAAATCTGAAACCTCCTGGCAGTCTGTAACACCTTTCATCCCCCTCTCTCACATGGCCAATTGCCAGTTCAGCTTTGTTCTTCCCCATGTCACCTGAATCTACCCATTCCCATCTTCCTTTATAAATCTTATGAAATCAACTTCTTTTCCATCAGTAACAACCTTTTTTCTTCTGCCACAGACTGCTCTCCATCCTTGAAGGTTTGGTTAACCCAACTAAATAGCCAGCTCCCTGATGGGAAAACTGCTTTCTGCATGCTATTTAATTCCCAAGCATCACCTATAGATAGCACTTGCTATGGGCTTCAGGAAACACTGCCAGAATTCACACTGTCCACTACACTTGGGGAAGCCTTTGACGCTTTTTGTGGGTTTGCCTCTGTTCTTTTGTCTCAACCCCAAATTTCTGATCCCTTTCTGGTTATTCCCACCAGATTCAACCCCTACCTTCCAATCAGCACTTTGTTCCCATTTTCTCCAGTGTCCAAATCTTTGCTCAAATCTATGGAAGGACCTACTTACCATGTTCTAACAAAACTCAAGGGCTACCTCCAAAAGGAAAGTCTTTCCCACTTGATACCAGCAAATTCAAACCTAGCATTCACCTCTTTCTTTCCATACTATCTAATAAAAATATTTTAAAATAGATATATGATATATAAAATGTTTTACATATTTTAGATATATATAATGTATAAAATAAAGGGCATAGAGGATCCCAAAAGTATAAGCATTGAGCTTAAAACTGCATTATCCCTTTTGGAATACCCTGTAGATGTGTATGTATATATACACACATGAATATATACGCATATGTTTAGAAAAGGGTATTCCCTCCCCTGGAAGTTCCTTATAATAATGAAATCACAAGTCCAGTCTCTGTCCCATATAAGTATTGAAGTCTGGCAGCCCCTCAAGCGACCCAGAATTCTTCTTGAGAGTGGGAATTCTCTCATTTTTTCAACTTGTATTTCTAGTACACAGACCCTTGCACAAAGCAATTGCTTAGTGCTTTTTTTCATTTATTCACTCATACAGATAGGCCTAATTGTGAAAGCTATGCCAATGAAACAACAACTCTGAAAAGTCCTACCACACCAGAAAGGCTTTGATTATGGGTTTAGGGACAGATTCTATCTGTCATTCAAGAACTGGTCTTAAGTTTGGAGAAGCTTTTCACCAGCTTGACCACAACTAGATCCATTTTTTTGGGTCACAGCGACCTATTCTAAGCTTAACAAAAGCAAAATTAAAAGGGTATTTCCATAAGCATAGTAGGATAGGGAAAAAAAAAAAAAAAGATTGTCCATGAAACTTCAGGTCTCTATTATGTGTTGTTTTTCAGTCATTCATTCATGTCTAACTCTTCATGACCCTACTTGAGATTTTCTTAGCAAAGATACTGGAATGGTTTGCCTTCGCCCACTCATTTTACAGATGAGGAAATTGAGCCAAACAGGGTGAAGTGACTTGCCCAAGGTCACACAAGCTAGAAAGTGTCTGAGGCCAGATGGGAATTCGGGAAGATGATTCTACCTGACTGCAGGCCTGGTGCTCTATGCACTGAGCTGCCTAGCTGCCCCCGCTGCTTCTATTATGTACAAACTTGTACCTAATTATATGTTTATCTTATAGTTATTTCTTTAAAAGCATATAAATTCAACCTGTTATCTTTCAAAGCCGACCTTGCTAGTCCGAACTATGCTTCTTTATGGCCTTCTGTCCCCTTCTCTGTACTATAAAAAATGTTTTGATCACTTTTTTTCTTTCTTTTTGCTATTCTAGTCCTATCCTTCCTTGTCCTTCCACCATAATCTCATTAGGAAAAGGGAAAACAAAACTCGTAACAAGTATGGAGTCAAGTAAACCCCAGATTTCTATCTCGGTTTCCACAGTAACCCTTGCACCCCGTTACAACACAAAAAGGCAGCTGGGTCAGTCCACCATTGCCTTGATGCAACGCTCATGCAGATGAGGTCTTGCCTTTTTCAACTACATATGTGTCTATGTGCCTGAGGATATATGTATGTAAACCTATTTGCAGCTTTCATGTAGGGCTGGCTAAGATAGTTTTAACCGTATTTTCTCAGGCACAAGAGAGCTAGTTCAACCCTTCCATTTGATAAAAGAAGAAAATGAAACTAAAAAGTTAAATGACTCCCAAGTTCATATTGCTTGTTAGAGCTGGGATTAGAACTCGGGGTTCTTGACTTTCCATCCAGTACTCTTTCCATGTGCCATATGGCTTATGTTAAGACTGAGCAGGAAATAGGTCTTGTTTTCATTTCTCTCTCTCTGGCTAAGATAGTACATGTTCTGTGGATGTCCCTAAGAATGAATATCACTCATTTTGGAAGACAGAGCTAGAAAGAGTGGCAGATTTCTGTCCAAAGAAGAGATATACAGGCTCAAAAATTCAGGAGACAAAAGTCTCCCCAAAAACTGCTTAATTTTTAAAAGTGTGGGGAAGAGGCAGGATGAGAATGGAGGTGGATATCTCACTTTTCCTTTTTTTCTTCTAGGTTTTCTAATATGTAAATAAATCAAACATGACTATTTCATGAGCTAATCAACTTAAACACACAATCTATTTTCACCTCCCCAAATTAACAACAAAAAGCATCTGACTGAGTGAAAAAGGGCCTTAAAGGTTGTCTTCTAACAAGGTATACGGTTCCTCAGCATATGTGACATAAAACTATCCTAGAGTCTTGAAAGATGCAACGAGTGAGAAACAACATTACTTAACCACCATGATGATTAAACTAAGCAAAACATGAAACAGGAAAGCATATTACCAAAAAGGGTCTGTCACTGTTACAGAAAAAGGCTAGGCTGTAGACTTGAGAGCTTCTGGTTGTTCCCATTCACAAATGGCATTGTGCTGACTTTTACCAATCAGTCCCAGAGCTTCCAAATTAGTTCCACAAGCACCCAAGAGTTCATCTTAACCATTCACTTAGGAAAAAAACAATTGGATGAAGAATACCTGGTGTCCAGACAAGAATATGCATTTGGGTGGAAAATCCAGAGCCAGACTTTATAGATGAATGAGATGGGCCCAAAATGTAAGGGAAAGAACATAGGATTTCATTTGGGAAATTTCATAATCTTTTTAATCACCCCAGGCTCTCTCCCGGTTTGGAGGGGGGTCGGGTCTATTTCTTACTCTTGCTATTTCTTCTTCCAATGACCTTATTTGACTATGCATCATGGAATACCAATTGGGGTTCTGAAGAACAAGATTTGTGTTTTGCCCCCACTATACACATAATTTTCCCAGAGCAAAAGAATTTCAAGGTAGACAGATTTACAAAGAATTATGCACCATCAAAAAACTGGATGAATAGGAAAAAAAAAGACAGGTTATATAGGGAGAACAAAGAGTAACAGGGATAGTTTGGATAAATGAGATTCATCTTATTTCAAGAGATCCATGGGCCCCTTGCACACTGGGTAAATCATAGAGAATATATAGGATATGGATAGAATGAGGGCTTCCATTAGAAGGAATACCCATACCAGTGAGATAACAGCACTATCAAAAGATTACAATAAATTAAACAAGACACCTTAAAGTGTGTAAAGGGTATTTAAAAACTACTTAACTTTGATTTTCCCAAAAATTTCACTGTTGCCCTAACATAAACTAAAAATTAGTTGTTCCCTAGGGTAGGCAAGCAGGCAGGCAGTCTGATCCCAGGAACACATTTAGAAACATCAGGTCTATCATTATATAGTATAGTTAAAGTGAAATTTCATCTGGAGCTTAAGTATTAATTCTTATTAAAAGAGGTGCGCTCTGCTTTTTTTCCCCCCTTAACAAATAATGCCAATCTCATATGTATGAGGAAATAGAGATATAAACCTTTTTTTTCTCTTTTCTCAATTTTCTCTCCATAAAACTTGTCCTGCTACTTCCTCAAAGAGGGAAGAAACATCCATAGTGATAATCTTATGAAGTTCTTTCCACTTGAGACAATGAACTCTCCTGGGAGGTTTGACCAGTAGTTTTTTTCCAAGGCCATTGGTTAAACCAAAACCAGTTAATAGGTTATGGTAATAAGAATCTTAAGACAAGGGTTGTAGGCTGGACTTTACTCTCAACTAGCTGTGCAACTATTTTCTTTGAGTAAGTCCCATCCTTTCTGGGGATGCTTTCTTGTTTAGGTCATATTACCTAACCAACCTTAGACTTACTGTGAGGGATAACAAAGCATTCTACAAATGCATGAGAAGGTAAAAAGTCAAGCTGATTCATGGGGGAAAGCCCTAGGCCTGGGCAGGAGAATTGATTTTTTCTAACTCTACCACTAACAAGCAAGTGTGAGAACTAGAAGGAAGACCTCTCAGTGCAAACTATCTCCTCTTCTATAAAAGAGCTTGAATTTGATGCTCTCCATGGTTTCTCCCATCTCTAATTTTCCATGATTCTTTTCTACAAGGAGCCCAATGGCAACCCTGTGATAGGGCCCTCTTTTTCACCAGGTTTCCTTTAAAAGGCATGAATGTGAATTTGGCTGACATTTCATAGGTGATGAAGGAGACCCTCTAACCATCCCCACACTCCCTACTATCTTACAAAGACACGTGTACCCAACAGCCTTCATTTCCTTGTTTCCCACAATGAAGGTACTTTACAAATGATACTCAAAACTCTGAGAACTCATTGCTATTAAGGGGTCTGTCCAGTCCTCAAGGTCAAAGCTATCATCTCAGCAGCCTAGAGTTGCAAAACCTGACAACTAATTAAAACCTTTCTGACATTGGGAAAGTCAGCTTCAGGGCTGGGTCAAGCCCTTTTTGCTCTTTCTCTCTAGCTGATTTAATCTTAAGTATATTCATTTTCACATTTGGTATGGATAGGAGACCATGTTTTTCTATCTTGTCAAATTGTAGGATACTGGAATTGGACAAACCCATTTTAGTGATGAGGAAACTGAGACCTGGGGGAAGAAAAGTGACTTGCCCGAGGTTGAAAAAGCTAAGTCATTGCTGTTGTTATTTTCCTGGATTTTTATTTAGGGATAAAAAATTAAAGTTTCATATTAAATTATTAAAAATTCTACAGTGCGAATGCACAATCTAAGAATTCTATTTTGTTTGCAAGTGGAATTTTTATTGACAGCTTCTCTCGCTCCTCGTCATGATCAATTTTAGGTGACTACTATTTGTCATCTTACATTTGCTATTTTCATATTTGCCATGTTTGCTGTCTCCATCCTCCTCCTAATATCCTGGTATCTGGAAATTTTATTTTTCAATTTGTGAACCTGGCAGCAGCATCAGGGTAGGGAGCTGCCCAGTTCCTGATCTGCCCAACCTCACAGACTGTTGCCATCTGTAGGTCCTAGGGCATTCAGGCCATAAGTCCAGTCACTCGCCAGCTCCGTTGGGGTCAATGGTCCTTTGGAGCCAAGACTCTTAAAAGGATCTGGGAGACTGCTGGTGGCTGGTGGGAGGGGTGGTCCAAAGGCCGCCCCCTTAGGCCCCGCTGTGTGGTTGCGCTGGTGTTTGCGGAGGTGGTCCTTCCGGATGAAGCTTTTGCCACAGGCGGAGCATGTGAAGGGCCGCACGCCCGTGTGGGTGCGATAATGGTCGATGAGCTTGGAGCGCTCTGTGAAGCGCTTCTCACACTGGGTGCAGGGGAATGGCCGCTCACCTGTGTGCAGCATCCGGTGCCGGATGAGGTGGGCCGGCCGGGTGAAGCACCGTCCACATTCCCCACACCGCAAGGCATTGCCATCTCGGGCTGCCGAGTCCTGGCCCGCCCTTGCACATCCACGCTGGTGGGTGCTCTGGTGAATGGTCAGACTGATCTGCAGCTGGAAGCTCTTCCCACACGTGCTGCAGGTGAAGGGCCTTCCCCCAGGGGGCGCCGGCGGGTGCTTTTTAAGACCCAACTTGTGGCCAAAGCCCTTTGTCCGGCCTGGGTACTTGCAGGATTCACTGTAGGGTCTTGGGCTCTGGCTGGGATTCAGAGCGCCTCCCCCGTGATCTGGGGTGGAGTAAGTCAGCCCTTCAGGCCCAGTCCTGGGAGGAAGGTTCATGGGAGGCTTGTACCTTAAATTCCATCCCCACCGGACCCCCCCAAAGAGCCAATCTCCAGGCAGGGTTTCTTCGGGAGCCATAATTGGGTTGAGCTCACTGAGATCTCTTTCTGGCCGGGTGGGTTCCCTTAGCCCCAGCAGGGTTTCCTGGGAAGGAAAGGGGTTACCCTGATTCTCCCAGGCTGGATCTTGGACAGTATTGGGGAAGAGCCTAGAGACTTGGCCTGGTTCAAAGAGAGCCCCATGGGCCTCCAGGTGGGCAGGGTGGACTGGGGCTGCGGCAGCAGCGACTTCCTCCTCTTGGACCTCCGTTTTAATCACGATTTTGACATCCGCTGAAAAACAAAAAGAGTCTAGATGTTACTGACGTCATTAACTAAACTTGGGAAAGATGAGAATCAGAGACGTAGGAATTTGAGGATCTCAGGGACGAGTTTTTGTATAGATGTATAGTATCCCTTCCCCCAATTATTGCTATAATTCTGAAGTACCTCATTTCCAAACATTAACTAAATGCTCATAGTCCTAAAATAGCCACTACTGAGACACACAAATTTTTAAAGCCCACTTTGTGGCCAAAGGCAAAAATGTGGGACTTTCCTATAAGAAGAAGGATGTGTGTTTGAGTTTTTCATCAGGCTAATGTCCACAACAGGAAAAAACAATCAGTTTATTAATCTGGATTCCATTTATACTGTTAATAATTCAAATAAGACATTCTGTCTTGATAAGGAATATTAGTAGTCACCACAAAAAAGTGAAAAATACTAGTTTCTCTAAGCACTTTTTAGTTTCAGCTTCAAGAGGGTCCAGTGTGGGAACACCTGATGCAATAATCAGAGGAACTTCAACTTCAATCTCCCAGAAGATGAGAGTTTGAATACTCTATTTAAATATAGTCAGGAAGACTCTGGGCACAATCTGGAGACTTCTAAGTATCCCCAGACAAGTCTTTCTAGGATTAACAGGTGCTGATTTGTACTGTGAGAGGGTTTCCTCATTGGAAGTGCTCTATGCCAATGAAATCACAGATCTGGTGTGTGTCCCTTCTCTTTCCCCAATCCCTGAAAAGTATTTCACATGAGAAATGTTTTAAATTCACTGCACTTCAATAAGAAACTAGGTTTAGCTAGGTGGTACAATGGACAGAGCACTAGACCTGAAGTCAGGAAGCTGAACTCAAATCCAGTGTCAGACACTAGTTATATGACCCTGGCAAGTCACTTAACCTGTTTGTCACATCTATATGGAGCTAATAATAGCACCTATGTCTCCCAGTACTGTTGTGAGGATCAAATGAGATAAAAACTGTAAAGTGCTTATCACAGAACCTGGCACATAGTAAGCCCATAGCTAATGCTTGTAAATACTCCTTACACTTAGACAACACTTTCTAGCATATCCTGACATCTATTACTAGCACAGAGGGTTTTTTAAAAATTCTAACTATGATTCACTGATATTTCTAAATTCATTTTAAAGTTTATGAATGTGTTCTACAGGTATGACATTTCTTCCAGCTCCCCATCATACCTTCTGAAGAGGCCACTGTACTGAGTTTCAGGGTTCCATCGGAACATGCTGATGAAGGGTGATGGGGTGGCAGTTCTGCCTGCCATGAGTTGGTTGGGATGGCAGTGGAAAAACTAGGGTGCATACCTGTAAGACAGGACAGACCGGAGTGATTGTTAGAGAAACTGAGGGGGAAGGAAGAAGAAAAAGATGAGATGGTGAACCACTGGGAAAGAACACCAGACCAGACCAGATCCTGCAGACACCTAAGGCTGGAGGTGTTCTGAATGGCCACATGGTTCTCTATCACCTTCCAACTCTATTTCTCTTGTTCCTATTTCCAAAGCACCCAGGAACTTATGGACAGTACGAGTTTCATCTACAGAGCCCTTTAGGAATGAATGTTTTTGTGTCCAAGGGACACAAAAAAGACAAAATATCATAGGAAGAGCCAGGATTAGAAGTTAGGAATCATTAAATCATAGGAGTCAGAAGCTTCCAGAAATTATTTGGCCTGGCCTTCAGGCAGCTGAAGGTCTAAACAATTAAGGCCAGATGGTGACTTATTCATCAGAGGTAACATGCCCCACCACCTTCCTCTGAAGTCTGCTTCTAGCAGGTAAGCAGCCTCACCCCCTTGGCTCCCCGGTTCCCCCTTTATCCCCCTTGCTCAAGGACTCACCAGGACTAACATCAGTAGAAAGTTCTGCTGCCCCCGAGTTCAGCTGACTTAGGGCCCATGATTCCTCTCCAGTGTCTGGCTGGCTGGCCACCCATGCCTCTACCCCTGAAGCCTGTTGCCCCTGGAGTCCCAGCTCTCCTTCTTGCTTGATCTGAAGTAAAAGGTCAGGAGCAGGAACAGGAGATCCTGCACGAGAGAAACAGAAAGCACATTTGTACATTCTGGGATTGGGAAAGAAGACAAAACACTGTTACCTTAGTTTCCTTATCTGTCAAGTGGGAATAATAACTTGTACCCTTACCTACATCATTTTTGTTATCATTTCACCTACCTCATTTTTGTTATCATTTCACCTACCTCAGAATTGTTATAAGGGCTATACAATGAGATAACAGATGTGGAAGGACTCTGAAAAATAATAGCTATATGGTGCTATTATGATGTAAGAACCTTGACTATCACCCCCTCCCCACCCCCCTCTTCACCAAGGCTCTGGGTTCTAGTTCAGACTGTGCTGTTGCCTTGCTTGCTTGGCAACTTTGAAACAGTTAAAAAAAAAGTCTTCAATGCCTTGTTTAGTCAGGATCTCCACTGCAGTGGGAATACTAAATTAACACCAGATATAGCTGTAAAGAAGATGGCTACTTCGTTAGGAAGACAAGATTAACATATTATAAAACAGGGTGAATGGCTTCATTTTTGGTTTTGTAAGTCTCTTAAGAAATGTTCACTGAAATGAATTAAACATAGGCCCATAGATGATTAAGTACAGGTCTAAGTGATTCAGATTTTGAGTGCCACAGGAACTGAGGTATTCTAAGAGGCAGGAAGAGCAGACAGGAAAGACTTCATGAACTTAAGTCTTGAGCTAGTCCTTAAATAATGGTGAAAAAGTAGGGGCACCTAGATGTTGACATGGATAAAGCACCTGCCCTAAAGTCAAGAGGATCTGAATTCAAATCTAGCCTCAGACACTTAACACTAACTGTATGACCCTAAGCAAGTCACCTTAACCTAACTGCCTCATCAAAAAAGGAATGGTGAAAATGAGAACAGGTGGATGGGAAAAAGAAAAATATTGTAGGGTTGTGATCTGCTCAAAAATCCAAAATTTCCAAAAGGGTAAGAAAACACTGATACATTGTTGGTGGAAATGTGAATGGATCCAACCATTCTGGAGAGCAATTTAGAGCTACGCTCAAAAAGTTATCAAACTGTACATACCCTTTAACCCAGCAGTATTTCTACTGGGCCTATATCCCAAAGAGATTTTAAAGGAGGAAAAAAGACTCACATGTGCAAAAATGTTTGTGGCACCCCTTTTTATAGTGGCAAGAAACTGGAAATTGAAAGGATGCCCATCAATTGGAGAATGGCTGAATAAATTATGGTATATGAATGTCATGGAATATTATTGTTCTGTAAGAAATGACCAGCAGGATGATTTTAGAGACGCCTGGAGAGACTTGCATGAACTGATGCTGAGTGAAATCAGCAAAACCAGGAGAACATTATACACACAAGACTATATGATGATAAATTCTGATGGACATGGTTCTCTTCAACAATGATGTGATTCAAACCAGTTCCTATTGTTCAGCAATGAAGATAGTCATATACATCCAGAGAGAGGCCTGAGGGAATTGAGTGTGGACCACAACATAGCATTTTAACGCTTTCTGTGAATATTTCCTTGCATTTTGTTTTCCTTCTTAGGTTGTTTTTTTTCTCTCTTTCTAGATCTGATGTTTCTTGTGCAGTATAACTGTAGATATGTATACATATACTGGATTTGTCATATAATTTATCATATTTAGCATGTATTAGATTACCTGTCATCTAGGGGTGGGGAGTGGGGGGAAGGAGGGGAAAAGCTTGGAACAAAAAAAAAAAAGTTTTTGCAAAGGTCAATGTAGAAAAATCACTCATATTTTGTTAAAAAAAAAAAAAAAGAAAGAAAAAGAAAAAGTTAAGAAATAAATTCCAACTCTCACAGAAATCAGTTTTCACCTAGCCAGTGGGCACAATTGATTTGCCCCTTGATTTAACAACTTAAAAGCAATGATAGGAGAAAGCAGATTACACCTACAATATGCAATCACATCCTTGGAGAAATAACAAAACACACCTTGAATTCAACTGGTGGCTCAGTCCCATCTTCTTGAAACAACATGGATGACCAATTGTGTTTTCAAATGGGAACATTTCATTATTTTTTGGTGCATTTCAATGACATTTTGATCTATGAGAAAACTGTGAAAGATGCAAAAATTTTTGTCTCCCTTCACTGTTTCTCAAACTACGCCTTCCTGATTCACTCCTTCTTCCAAATCCCATAACCACTTAAAAGGTAAGCTTATGATGACTTATGGTGAGAAGAAGCTAAAAATATTTACATTTTGGGTTTGTTTGGGGTTTTTTTGTTGTTGAGGCAATTGGGGTTAAGTAACTTGCCCAGGGTCTCATAGCTAGGAAGTGTTAAGTGTTTGAGGTCAGATTTCAACTCTAGGTTTTCTGACTTTAGGGCTGGTGCTCTATCCCCTTCACCAACTAGCTGCCCCAAATATTTACATTTTTAAAGAAGGCTCTGCAAAACTAAAAAACCTTCAAACCAAAAGAAATGGCTCTTTAATGAAAATTTAAGGCATTATGGGAAAGGCAATGGGAGAAATAATGGGCCCTATGTTGAGATTAGGGAGCTAAATATAAAGGAAGTCCTAAAGTTTGCATTAGACTCCTCCTCTGATAGAGGAGTCTAGCTTCTCTAACCCCTCATCAAACAGAGGTGACTGGCTCTTTGAAAGCTATGCCAGCCAACAGGTCTAATTTCTTTCAAGTTCTACCTAGCTGGCAAGACTTCAAGTATGGGCCCCATAGTGGACTCAGTATTCATCATCTAAGGAACAGGGTACCTAAATTGGGAAAGGCTCATCACTAGGCTGTGACCACAGAGTGAGGAAGCAGTTAGTCACAGCAACTCAAAAATACCATGGTACTAAGTCACAACAGTGTTGGCATCAATGTCAATAAGGAAAGCACCCACACTGAAAAAAAAAAAATACAGATGGTTTAAGAACTGAAGTATATTTCCATCTTAAAATTGGGTGTCCTTGCTTTAACCACATTTCCAAGCTTTTCTCACAATAACTCAAAATGTTTTGCAAAGGTGAATGTTAAAAGTTATCCATGCATTTATTTTGAAAATAAAAAGCTTTAAAATTTAATTAATTAAATAATTAATTTTAAATTTTTAAAAATATAATAATTAAAAAATTAGTAACTCAAATATAAGAGGAAAACTTTATATAGTTGATTTTCAAGTTCAACATTTCCTTCAGAAAGCAGTCTTCCTCCTACGATCTCCTTTAATTTTCCCATTTCCTCTGCTTTCTCCCAAATTTCTCACCTGGGTTTGGGTCTGTATGGATGTCTGGATTCTTGGGACCAGCACGTCGCCAGCCACATGGTTCCTTCCCTTGTTCAATTCGAGAGAGAACCTCAGGTTTGGAAATGGCATAGTCTGACAAAGGAGAGACAAGTTAGCCACTACTCAGAGACTGGCAACCAGACAGCTGGAAGTGAGTCAAAAGACTCATTCCTAGAGACGACAGTTTCTGTCTCTTCAGTCAACAGTGGGTGCTACTTATCCCTGCCTAGATATTGTGTATTAAAGATGATTACTGCAAGGTGAAACTCTCTTAGCAAATATACTGTTGCCTTCAGACATTTATTTAGTGACAAATGAAAACTGTGAAATAAGGAGAGGAAGGTGGAGGAAAGGAATACAGTTCTTATCAGGCCACATGGAATGAGCGAAGTAGAATAATACTAGTTGATAACAAGTGGAGATTTCTAATAACTTGGCCCAGGGAGTCAAGGAAAGGGAAATGAACAATTGTGGGGTAGATAAGTTATGTTCCTCAAGGACCTTCAAGGACGTTCAGCTCACCCCTCCATATAACCCTGAGCATAATACTGAAAAGACTAAATAATATTACCAATGCTAAAAAGAATCCTCAAACTTGAGGAATATATGCATAGCTTGAGTTCTCTCTATCCAAGCAGTAGTTTGGGGACAGAAGCAATAAATTAATGGGTCAATGAGTTCCTGAGAAGCAGAAATAGAAAGACTGGAATAATCACTACTCATTATTCTAGTCAGTTCATTTATTGGGGTGAGCACTGTTTACACGGGAAAACTCAGTTGCCATCAAGTGTTACTATGTAGTTTAACTATTAGGTTGACCTTCAAATTGGAGCAACATATACTGGCTAATACGCAGAACCTGATCATAAACATAAGTACCATACCCAGAACAGGGATCAATAAGCTGTCTAGACTTGTAACTTCTTTTGAGGAAGAGGATGACTAAAGAGGATGACCCACAGGCTTGGCATAAGGCTGAGATTATGGCCAGCAACTCCAAATAACATAAGTAAAGGACATTTCAGGACCAGGGCCAGCAGAGAAACCAATTTCACTAGACAAATCATCTATCTGTATTAAAAATATTTAAGACCAAAGCAAGAGCTATCCAAGGGAATCCTCCTTCTGGGCCCTGAAGAATAGGTATATGATTTAGATTGATGGAGGAGGGAATGTGTGGTATTCCCAGGAGTCACTTTCCACTTTTGTGTCTTTCATTTCAGTGTTCTTCGAGCAGAGTTGTTTACTACAAAATCAGTTCAATGATATAGTCTTACAGTCCACTTTAGTTGAAGGAACTTTATATCAATAAATCTTACACTAAAAATACCGATAAGGTCTCTGACCTCATTTAAAGCAATGTCACAAAAACTCCTTAGGGTCTTTACCTGGTGGCAATTTCCTTTTCCAGTCTCCTCTCTTACCAGCCATTAATCAAACTCTGGTTTAAGCTGGTCTTCTTACTCTCTCCCAATATATTCCACACACTACATCATTTTGCCCAAGGCTTGACACGTTCTGTTCCTTTGTAAAGGACAAAACCCTTAGACAAATCTTTATTCGTCAAGGCCCAGATCAAGCCTGACCTCCTTTCTGAAGTCTTCTCTGGTCACTCTGAAACCCTAAAGCTCTGCCTATACTGTTTGCTTGGGAATTTAATGACAACTTCTCTCCCTCTTCAGTACTTCACATGCTTAGGATACTAGCTGTGATCTTGGGCAGATCCTTTGAACTTTCTGGGCCTCAACTAGTTTGTCTATAAAACAAGGGGATAAAAGTAGATGGTTTGTAAGGTCTCTTCCTCTAAAATTTTATGAGTCTCGAGAGTCCATGATGTCTAAGTTCTGGATTCAACTCTGCCCTTGTTCTCCATTCCTCTCATGCTTCAAATATTATTGAATATCGAGACCTCAGAATTCATCAACTGAAAACACTACCCAAACAAGCATTCCTCCAGCTCATCCTTTCTATGCTATCTCTGACAAATGGTCATCTAGCTTTTGCTTGAAGACAAACTAATGGGAAATGTGCTACCTTCTGAGTTCTATTTTGTTTGGACCAGTCTTAATTGTTAGGAATCATTTCACCAAACAGGTTTTTTTATAAGCTGCATGTCAGTAAAGACAAGTTTTTATTTAACTTTGAATATCTTGAATAGCCTTGAACATCACAGGGCACAAAATCTTACATTAGATTGATACTTCCTTTATGTATTGGTTGAACTCAGTGCTCATAAAAAGGCCAAACATCAGAAGAGGTGGCCACAGTGCAAATCAGGCTCTTTCTTCAAACCAATTACTTCACTTACCCTGACTGATAGGATAGTACTCAGGCTTTCTGATAAGATTGAAGTTCTAGGCTACAAATAGGCTGGAATGGGATTTTTGACTTTAACTGATTCAGCACCATCTCGGCTGAGAGGGAGCTTTGGTCAGCCAGGGTCATAACTATACCAGGCCAAAAGAGAGAAAGAAGCCTCCTGACTTCATGATCAACTTCTTTGATTATCTATGTAGAATCTTGGTTGGAGGAAAGCAGGACTAAGAGCTTTTGAAATCACAGATAACTGCTAACAGGAGTTTAAAAAAAAAAAAAAAAGTCTACCATCTTACCCAGGGAGACCAGGGTTTCATAGTTGCCCCTCATCACATGCTTATAAAGATCTTTTTGCCATTCATCCAGCTTCCCCCACTCCTGTTCCGAGAAATACACAGCCACGTCATCAAATGTCAGGGGCACCTAAAACCACAAGGATCATATGTTTTCACACATACATATACATACGCCTAGGGGCCTCATCTGTTCTTTCTGCTCCAGGTTGCCTGCCCACTCATCTCTTTAGACCCGGTATTATTACCTTGGGGACCTCCCCTTTACTGCTTGGGGGTAGCCGGAGGATCCAGAAATTTCTGTTTTTCAGTAGATTCTCCATGTTCTCCAGTCTCCTTTCCAGCAGCCTGTACTCCTGAAGTAGGGTGCCCAGCACGGCCCATTTGCTCTCCAGCTGGTTCCCAAACTCTACCGCCATTTTCTCATAGTCACACAGCTTCTTTTCAGCCGTGCCTGTCCGTCCCTCCAGGGTCAGTAAGCGGGCAGCCTGGGATTCAATCTTTCTTTCCATGGCCTGAATTGTTGCTGCCATTGTCCATGGAGAAATCTCCCAGAAATGATAGAAAAGACCAGTTTCATTCCTTCTGTTTACAGTATTCCCCAGCTGGATGCCCCAGAACTATGACTATCATAAGCAAGGGGGAAGCAGAACTAGGGAAGAAAATGAGGATGCAGGATTGCTGCATCACAAACTGAAGATGGGGGAGAAGGAGTACACTACAGATTTGTCACAGACTCTCACAGTGCCCTACACATAGCAAGCATTCAATAAACGTTTGTTGAGATGATGATGATGTAGCCAAAGAACAGCCTATTCATTCAACTAGTATGGCACACACTGAACTTTCTAGGCATTTGTAGCTGTAGTAGTATCATCCACTGAAGAGCTTGTTAAGGAGATGAGACCTTGTACCCATTGGAAGTTAGAAAACACTCCAAATTACCAACCCGAGATGCCAAAAAGCAGTAGCTTATAAGGTGCTAAATAAATGTTGTAGATGAGTACTATGGGAAGTCAGAGGAGAAAGAGATCAGACTTCAGTGTTTCACAAAGTGGTGAGCTTGCTGTCTCTATAGCTAGTCAATCAGAGATGGTGTGATCATCTGTCAGGGATTACAGAAAAGATTCTGGCATTGGATAAAGTGACCCTTAGGGCTCTTTCAATACTGAGATTCTCAGAGATGGGATCTGAGAGAGAATGGCTTTGAGGGAAGGATTTCAGGACCAAGATGGTTCCCAGGACAAAGCAAAGCTGTGGACATCTTGGTCTTTTTCGAGTATCAGCCATTTACTGTTAGCACCCTGCTCCACCACAAATTCCTTATCCTGGTTCTGTACATTCCGTTCTATGTTCTCATCTCTGAGCTTTGAGTAGCCTCCTTCCTCTACTACAACTGCTTTCTCCCCTTTTCTACTCTCATCCACATCCTCACCATTTTTTCAAGGAGCCATTTAAGACCTGTCTTGTCTATGAAATCACTGTTATTATTGCATTTTTACTAAAGCCTGACTCTAATGCATTACTTTGATGTGTAGGTGATCCTGGGTTTCTGAAGGCCATGCCAGCAGAACGCAAGTACTCTGGCAAATCCAAGCCAGAAAGGCTGTGAGTGACAGACTCAAAAGTATGTTTGTTGTCCGAGGACTAGGTTAACCTGGTGCAAAAGGGTCATCATTAATTAACTTCACAGTGACAACTTTTTAGCTACAACTACTCTTAAAACTTATCTCCTTAAAGCAGAAAGGGTTCCAATTATGTGGGTATGAAGAATAATCATATAACAAGCAATATTTATATATCCATTATAATAATCCCATTAGGATTTATGAAACACTATTCTTGATTAATCTTTCACTCCTATCAGAAGAATAGTATCTATTATTTACTATACCTATTTTACCAATGAAGAATCTGAACCCTAGAGAGTGACATACTCAAATTCACAAAGTAAAAAACAAAAAGATTAGACTCTTAAGTACAAATTTAATGCTCTTTCTACTATACCTCAAAAATAAAACAGGAAAAGGGAAGGGGGAGCACTTGGATTTGAAATATGAATGTTTAGACTACAATCAAATGTTTTACTCCTTTCTGAGCATGCTAACCCCTCCCCAAGCCTTTCCCTGACTCATCCAGATAAATGTTCTCTATGAACACACAGCATTTGTCTATGCCACTCAGTACTTACTCATTCTACTGCCTTGTGACATCCTTTGTATTGTCTTATATTGATATTTAATTATTTTCTGGACCCTTGTCACCCATCTCTCCTGCTACCTACAAGTTCCTTTAGGGTAGCTTCTCTAGATCTAGGCTGGGCAGGCATGCAGTAGAGGGTCAGAAAAAGCTGAATGAATTGGATTTCACTTGTGTTTGTGAGTTATTTGTACAATAAAGTTTGATTTTCCATACTAAAATGGAACTTGTGGCTCTAAGTGACAGGAAACAGAGAAAGGAGGAAGTATGGGACAGAAGGCAGGAAGGAGGAATAGAAGGAAGAGAGGAGAGGGAAAGAAGGGGATAAAAACAAGAAAAGGAAAGAGCTTGGAAGAGAAGATAATAAGAATGAAGATAGGAAGAGAAGTGGGAGGGGGGAGTGAAGAGGAACTGAGAGAGACGGGAAAAGAGAATAGATAAGGAGGTGAGGGGATGGAAAGAAAAGGATGGAGGGAAGAGAAATGGAACAGGGAGGATGATGGGGAGGGGAAGAAAAGAAGAGAAAGGAAAGAGTAAGGAAACAGGAGGGTGGGGAGAAAGTGAGGAGAGTGCAAAGTAGAAAAGGGAAAGTAAGAAGAGAGAAAGAAGATGGAGAGGGGGACCAAGGGGGTGTGGATGGGGAGGGAGGATGGGGAGAGGAGGAAGAAGATGGGAGGGGAAAAGAGGGAAACATGGTGGGAGGGAGGGGGGAAGAGGTGTGTATAGGGAGGTCGGAGAGAATGAGCAACACGGCCCTCCCAAGCTCCCGGCAGCCCTCCTGTTCCTCGTCCCTTGGTCACTCGAGCAATCTCCGCTCTCTTACTCTAACACAAAGCTGGGGGAGCTCCCCACTTACCCCTACACCCCGCCAAGCTCCTGGGGAAACCCAGGTCACGCGGCGCTGCCCGCTCTCCACTCAGAGCCCCCACCCCAGCTGGGGCCCCTACCCCAAACCTCACTGCCCCCTTCCCCCCCCCCCACTCCGGCCCAGAGACACACACACGGCGTCCCAGGCCCAGATCGGAGCAGGAGGGGGCCCGGCGCAGCTCCGGGCTCCCGAGTGCCTCCCTCCCCGTCCCCTCCCTGGCTGGGCCCGCGCGGGGGGATCTCTCACCGGAGCAGGAGCCGCCTCGGCCATAGCCCTTGGTCTCGTTCCCAGGCCCCGGGGAGGCTGCAGCGCGCGCTGGCGGGCGGGCGGCGGGGAGGGCTCTGGAGCTGGCCCTTCCCCTCCTCCTCCTCCCCTTCTTCCTCCTCCTCCCCCTCCTCCCCCTCTCCCTTCGAATGCTGGGCCCCTTCTCCACCCGCGCTCGCTGCGGCTGCGGCTTCGGGCCTAGGAGTAAGGGACCTACGCTCCTCCTCTTCCTCCTTTTCTTCCTCCTCTTCCTCCTCCTCCTCCTCCCCCTCCTCCTCCTCCTCCTCCTCCACCTCCTTCTCCTCCTCCTCCTCCTCCTCCTTCTCCTCCTCCTCCTCCTCTTCCCGTTGCTGCTGCTGCTGCTGCTGCTCTGCAGCTGCGGTCGCTCCAAAACAGCAGCCTAGGAGCCCGGTACCCCACGTCCGAGAGGCTTCCTGGAGGCAGCGCGGCCCTCACAGCGCCACCTGCACCGGAAGGGACGAACAGCAGCGGCCCGGCCAATGGACCGCCCAGCCCAGCCTGGCCCTACCCGGCCCGGCCCGGTCAGGCTCCGCCCAGCGCCCGGCCCGCCGCCTCCGGCAGGCCGCGAGGGCCGCATGCAAAACAGCTCAGCTACCCCCCCTTCCCCGCCACGGGGCCCGCCAAGTTGGAGCTGTCCCCCCCCCTCCCCGCGCCCTCGTCCAGCCGTGCTGCCTTTGCCCAAGCCGTGCTTGCAACCGCCCTCCCGGATCACCTTCCGGGCAACGCTCACACAACTATACTTTTACTTTAAGACTATGCACTGTTTGATTTTCTTATCATTTTATTCCATGTCTATTGCACAGGGATGAGGAGGAGCAAGGCAAAGTTTAGGTAAACTCTCTCATCTCCCCTGGTTTCCCATAGGGATTAACAGAAGCCTTTGACTTGGTCTGTAAAAATGTATTTTCTCCTGTCAGTTGGATATCACTCCATCTTCAACACAGATGATACACAATATTACATGGTAGTATAATTAGATAAGGAACACTAGAAAGTTGTAAAACAATCATTGTGTTCTCAGAGTAAAGAAAATTATTCAGTCATGGAGGTGAAAAAAGGAGCTTCTAGTTCAAATTGGAGAGAATATCCCGAGGTTTTGATCAAAACATCCGGAAGGCCTTTATTAAGTGCCTGTTACATACCAAACATTTTGATAATTGTTGAGGCTGCAAAGGCAAAAGTGAAATATAATTAACTTATATTCTATTTTTAAAAATTAATTTCTCCTTCTACAACCCCTTCACTGAAGAAAAATTTTTAAATGAAAAAATAAAGCCCTCAATCCCTAGCTGAATAGTTCTGCAAAACAAATCCCACATAGGCCATATCCAAAAATATTTGTCTCTTTCTGGATTTTAAGTTGATCACGGGTTGAAATTGTGGTTCAACCATGCCAAACTTTTCCAGAATTGTTTTTTTAAAGACAATTAAACAAATTGTCTTCCTAATTCTGTTCATTTCATTCTTGATCATTTTATAAAGATCCTCTCAGTTTCCTCTGAAACTGGCTACTTCATTTCTTAGGGCACAATAATCTTTCACCATTTGTATTGCCACAATTTGTCCTCTGCAGTCAGAGGATGCTGCTTTGGTTTCCAATTTTTTTGCCATTCCAAAAAAGGGCTGCTATAAGTATTTTTATAAAGATAGATTTTTTCCCTCCTTTGATTTCTTTGAGGTAAGGGAGGATAGGCCTGGCAATGGTATAGTTGGGTCAAAGTACTTTCTAGGAATTTTGGGGGCTTAGTTTTCAATTGTTTTCTGGAAAGGCTGGACCAATTAACAGCTTCACCAACAGTGTATTAGTGTACTTATCCTGCAGCCCCTCTGGCATTTATCATTTTCCTTTGTGAACTGAAACCTTAAAATTACTTTAATTTACATTTCTCCAATTACATTCTATTCAACCAAGTTCTTTGGGAGTTCACCAGGAGAAGGTGAGGTCAGAGAAGGCTTTGCGGGGGGGAAAGTGGCCTGTCTTATTCAGCTTGTTTCTGACTTATCAGCTGGACCATGGAATTTTTTGAATAGACCTGATTTCTTCCACCTTCAAAAAAAAAAGATTTGCTCTCATTAGAATATAGCTAGGGGAGTGGAAAAGGCACCCAGAAAGTGGATTGTGACAAAAGGATTTCTCTTCAAAGGACCCATCATTCCTAAAACAACTTAAATCCTGTGAGATTGGTCAGTGATTTAGGTTCTTTACTTCCTGTTTTACAAGATATTGAAAAGAAATCAGAAACCCTGAGGTCCTAGAAACTTCAGGGAAATTTTTGACTCAACACAAGGAAAAATTCTGTCCAAAAGTGAAATGGTTTTCTTGGGTGGAGGTGTACTGGCAACTGATGATGCAGTGAATTTATTATAGAAGATTTCAAGTAAAAGCTAGAAAACTCTATTTGGAATGGTATAAGGGCTTCCTGATTTGTGTAGGGATTTCACTCTCCTATCTCTGTGATTCTTTCTAAATCCAAACTTCTGGGGTAACTCCAGCCCATATTGATTTCTCCCTTTGTGATTTCCTAAACTTCATCAGTTACTTCCCTGTTCTTGAATTCCCACCTTCATGATTCCTTTCTCTTCAACCAAACTCAGTTCCAGAAGCAGAACTGGGGGGAAAAAAGTCTAAGTTTTAAATCTCTCATTAACTAGCTATGTCACTTCTGAGTTTTGGTTTCCTATTTAGAAAAGGGCAATGTATGATTATGTAATAAGAAGATTTTAGATGATCTAGAAGAGTATTTTCCTCTCTAAAATTCCATATATTTACAGTTCTTATTCTTCATTGCTCATAAATCAGGATAAAAGTATCCTGATATAGATACTTTTGTAAACTTCTTTTTGGAGCCTAAATTTCAGTCTTCTTAGACCAAACTACGCCATTCCTCAAACTTTGAAATGAGTAAATCTTCCCCAGTGAAAAAGGGACTCCAGGGAGGGACTTTGACTTGAAATATAATAATGAATCAGTGAACTAGTATAAGAAAGCCAGCCAAAACTGGCAGTTCCATGGTCAATAATCATTTCTGTGGCAGAGGCTATAAAGATCTACATTCCCTCTTAGATCTTCATATGGAAGGTGGGGAACATGGTCCTTCAATCAGCTTCCCAATTATGAAAACTAGAATACTTGACCTGTTCTGAGGCTTTCTAGAAAATCCTGAGATTCCTGCCCCAGCACTTTCTCAGCTTCTCCTTATCCTTCATTAATCTAGGCTGGAACTTGTCCTAGGATCCATCAGTCAACATAGATTCATTTTTATTTGGTTATAAAAATAGATTCTCTCCTGGAACTGTCGCTCCACAAGCTCTTGTACTATTTTAGAAGGACCTCTTCTTGACATGTTGATTTCTGTTAGTCTCTGCCCCAGCTTTCCAAATGCCCAACTGCCCATTCCCCAAGTCCTATATATTTTGTACCTGTCTGTTATAGTTCCAACATCTTCAGTTCCTCCTCTCCCTCAAGGACTGGAGATTCTTTAATAGAAACAGTTCGTGCAAAGAGACCCCTAGTATGTCCATCAATTGAGGAATGTTTGGATAAGTTATGGTATTTGGTTGTGATGGAATATTAATGTGCTATGAGAAATGATGGATGCAGGATGTTTCAGAAAAACCTTGACTCATACTAACTGATTCAAAATTAAGTTAGCAGAATTAGGTAAACAGTACACAGTAACAGCAACATTATACGATAATCAACTATAAATGACTTAGATATTCTTAGCAATATAATGATCCAAGATAATTATTATGAAAATGCTATCCTCCAGAGAAAGAACTGATGAAGTCTGAATGCAGACCAAAGCATCATTTTTTTAAAACTATTTTTTGGGGGAGATTTTTAGAGGTCTGTGTTTTCTTTCACAACATTACTAATATGGGAAATATATTTTGCATGACTGTACATATATAACCTATACCAAATTTCTTGTCTTCTCAGTGAGGGGAGAGGGAGAGAAAGAAGGGAGAAAATTTGGAACTCAAAAATTTGAAAAACAAATGTTAAAAATCATTTTAGATGTATTATAATTAGAAATGAAGAGAGAAAGAAAAAGAAAAAAGAAAGGAAGGAAGGAAAGAAGGGAAAGGAAGACAGGAAAAAAAGGAATGAGGAAAGGAAGAAAGAAATCAAAAAAAAGAAAGAAAGAGCTGTATCATTCAACTGACCAGTTCCAGCTGGCTTCCCCAGTAGGGAAGTTGTACTCAGAGAGGTTGTTGTTTGTCCTTCCATTCTTGAAGAATACCATGACATTAGAGAGGTGACACTATAACCTGCAGGTGAGTTGGATTTAAGTGAGGGTGGGCTGTGCAAAGTCACCAGGCTCACTTTCTCCACCAGTGTCATCTGGGTCCAGTAGCCAGATATAGATCAGGATGCCTGGAGATGGCCACAGGACAAATTGGAGATAATCACAGAAGGAAGCCCCTTAAGAAATGCTCTGATTCTTACCAGAGTTTACGTATCTGCCTTTTCTCTCTGGTCTCCCCATACACACAGAGAAGCTGAAGTCCAAAAAAGTTTTTAGCCTGGCACTTTGGGCCTTAAAAAATATAATCCCAAAATATCTTTTCAATTCAGTAGCCCCTATTCCCTGACACCTAATAAAGGGAGATGTTTGGAAAAAATCTCTAGATCATCAGTAGTGGTCCAAATTTCTTCTCAGTGAGACTCCATGTGATTCTTTGGTTGTAGAATTTGGAAAAGAACTCTACACCTTATTCCTGAGAAATTAGGTATTATTGGGCTTAGCTAGGCTATTGAGGAGTTTCCCAGCCCTGAATGCAGGCAACGCTGGTACTAGAAGAGTATCTAAATTATGAGTGATTGACTATCCACCTTCTAATTTTGAAGGCCGATGATATTCCTTACCCTGCAGCCTCAGCATAGATACCTTTATGTCTTTAGCCATCTATCTATCCATCCATACTTCCACTCCAATTCCAAGAAAAGGAAAGGGGAAAAAACAGAAATGGAAATGGAAAAGAATTGGAAACAAAATAGAACTAGATTTTTAAAAAATTGCTAGGTAATTGTTTTAATTGATTTGGTAAAACATTATTATTAAATACTTCTAAAGCAAGCTGTGGTGCACAAAACTAGAAAATTAGTAGTATTTTTATCTGTCTAGCTATGAAGAAAGCAACTTAAAAATTACTGTGAACCCACAATTATAAGGAGATTAGGGCAGAGAGAGTACTAATCAGAATTTGGGTTTCCTAGGAAAGCACCATGGAGTCAAGTCTCAGAATATCCCAAGCAGATAAGAGTGTCAGAAGAATCCAGGAGTTAGTAAAGAATAGTAGAACAAGGTTGTTTTGGTGCTGTGGCTGCATGCTAGCTTAGAGGCAGCTCAGCATATTCTCAGAGTAAAGAAAATCACCCAGTCTTAAAGATAAAAATAAAAGCTTTTTGTTTAAATTGGAATGGATATCCCCTCAAGATTTTGATCAAAGCATTTAGAAGATATACGTGTGTGGGTGTGTTTAGGAGATTTCTTCCTGGAATCTGTATCTTTTCTAATATCTTCATGATTTTTGACCAAGTTCAGAATGTCATATACTCCTTAGTCAAGTATAGTCCAGCCTCATTGCCAAGCAAAATTTGGGTCCTTAATATGGTAATGGTGGAAGAAGCTGAAGTAAGAGCTGAGACTAATCCCTCCTTCTGAAAAAAGGAGGTAGCCTCCATGATCATAACTACACAGAGAAGCAACAGTAATATTTTTATTATAGATTTTTATTTTCAAAACATATGCATGGATATTGACCCTTGCAAAATCTTGTGTTCCATATTTTCCCCTTTCCCCCATCCCCTCCCCTAGATGACAAGTAATGCAATATATGTTAAACATGTGAAGCAATTGTCTTACATTTATGTACCATAACTTGTTTAGCCCTTCCCTAATCAGTGAACATCTTTATTACTAGTACTATGTGCATTTTGGAGTGTGGGGGAACCTTTCTTTTTGTCTGTAGCATCCTTGGGGTATGAGCCTAGCAGGGGTCAAAGGATGTTTTATTTCTGTTGGGAAGCACTTCAGGAAGCAATGCTTTAAATTGTATCTGGGAGGCAAGAGAAGTGGGGTTCAAATCCCACTTCTGGTATATACTGATTTTGTGACCATGGGCAGTCACTTAACTTATCAGCATCCCAAGCAATTCTCTCAGACTGTAGGTTGCAGAGAAATTGTCAATCTGTGATCTTCACCTAGTAGAGGAAGTTCCTCACTGAAAGCATTCTAAACCAAGGAAACCAGAGTCCACTTCAAAGCCTCAATATTTTCTAACTCTCCTTGGTTTTCCTTCCTCAGTATCTCCCTTTATTTATAGGCTCTATCAATTCTACCCAGGTGGTCATTTGTAAAGAACAGAGGCCAAGAACATAATGACACACCCAAACTGCCCTGGTCTCCCACGATAAGAGGTGACAGGACGTGGGGCCTGGGCTTGTGATTTCTTTGGAATAGGAATTCTCAGAAGAGAATAAAACATTCACATTTCACGTAGCCACTCTTAAGGCAAAGGGAGCTGTGATCCAGGGGCCGACCACTTTTGGCTCTCTCAAGAGAGTTTTAAGGCTCTGGACATCATCTACTCTGGGCCAGGCACTTTGCTAAGCAATGGAGATACAAAGAAAGGCAGAAACAATCCTTGCTTCCAAATAGTCATGTCAGCGTCCCCAAGGATCTCTTTTGGCCTTGAAACAGACACAGCCCTGGGATAAGGGAGGGCACTTTATGCCAATCACCAGTACAGTACATGTGCAGGTAATTCAGGTGAGCCCAGTTCTAAGCAAATCCACTCAAGAACATAAAAGCCCAGGTCCATTTAAAAGATAATTTAGGAAAGGATCACTTGCTTTGAAAAAAAACAACAACAAACCATTTAGCTAGTCAGTGTCCCTTATTCATCTAAAATAGGCAGATCCAGTGTATAGAAATTAGGTTAATACAGAATGTACTCAGGAACCATTCCATGGAGGAAAATCCAACCATAATCATAATTAGTAACAGCAGCAAGCTTATGACTCTGCCTCTAATTCATATTTCCCAGAGGTTTGGAAGTTTTATTAGACAGAGCCATCAGTCAATTCTTTGAGGCCTCTGCAGTGAATAAGTGCAACATTATCTAGTGGCTTTCTGGATTGTCTGCTGTCACATCAAACAAACCATGATTTTACCTACACTGCTTAGGAAAGCTCCCCATCCTTGGCCACTATTCCTTCATACTTATCCCCAAGAATCTCACTCCTGCCAGGTTCTTTTCCCATTCCAGTCTTTTCCTATGTCCTCTGGAATATCCATTCTACTTATTATAATAATAATAATAACAGCACTTAACATTGATTAACATTTTAAATTTGTAAAGTGCTTTACCTATATGAGCTCATTTAAGTTTCACAACAACAACCCTATGATATAAGTGCTATTATTATCCCCATTTTACAGATGAGGAAATTGAGTTTGAGGTTAAGTGACATGTCCAGGATCACACAGCTAGTAAAGGGTCCAAAGCAAAATTTGGATTCTTTGACTCCAAATCCACTGCTCAAAAGTACCCTTCATATACTGTGTCCTAACCCCAGAAATTACTTTGTATATAATTTGTATTTAATTTTGCATATACATATTATTTCTCTTCTACCTTGAGGACAAAAACTATTTCATTTTTGTCTTTGTATCCCCAGTGTCTAGCACAGTGCCTGATATATAATAGCCTCTTATAATATACTTGTTGAATTGAATGGAATTGAAAATCCAGAAATAAGTATTCCTGGGACACAGATCTTATCCAGTCTTGGCTTGGCCTGATCTACTCAATCAACAAATCCTTCCTAGGAAATCACCATGTGCCCAGGCTTAGACAGGTACTGTGGGGCATACAAATGAAGGAGAAAACAAACACTACATTTTAGGACCAAATTGGGTGGTAGCACTGACCTATAAATCAGCAGGAGCTCAGAGAAAGGAGAGATCACTGTGGGATAGAGTAGGTGAAGAAGGCTTTCTGGAGGAGGTGACATGAGCCGAGCCTTGAAGAATGAACAGGACTGGGATGGAGAAAATATTCTAGATTGGAATTGCAGAATGAACAAAGCCACAAATGTGTATGTGTGTATGGAAATCTATGGCATAGCATAAAAGGTGGGTACACTCATCTGGCTGGCACTGAGAGCATGAGAGAGAGAACACCAAATCCTCGTTTCTATCTTTTTATCCATCCTCCTTAGTGTCGAAGGTCTCACCACATCAATCTCTTCCATTTCAGTGGCTCCCTATTACCTCCAGGATCGAATATAAAATCCAGTCCTTTCTACCTTTCCAGTCTTAGACCTTCCTCCCCTTTACATATTCATTGACTGAAAGGCATTCTCTCCTTGACATTCCTTGATGATGATAACTCCCATCTCCCATGTCCCTGAATTTTCACTGGCTCTCCTCCATGACTAGAATTCTCATCTTTTCCTGGCTTCCTTCAAATCCCAGCTAAAGCCTTACTGTCTGCAAGAAGCCTTTCTAGACTCCCCCTAATGCTAATGCCTTTGATCTAATGATTATCTCCATTTTATTTTACATATATATGTATTCTGATGGATGTGGCACTTTTTAGCAATGAGATGATTGAGGCCAGTTACAATGATCTTGTGATGAAGAGATCCATTGACACCCAGAGAAAGAAGACTGTAGGAACTGAGTGAGGATCACAACATAGCATTTTCACTCTTTTTGTTGTTGTTTGCTTGCATTTTATTTTTTCTCATTTTTTTTCCTTTTTGATTTGATTTTTCTTGTGCAGCAAGATAATTGTAAAAATATGTATGCATATATTGGATTTAACATATTTTTACCATGTTTAACATATATTGGATTACTTGCTATTTAGGGGAGGGGGTGGGAAGAAGGGGGGGAAATTGGAATACAGTGTTTTGTAAGGATTAATGTTGAAAAATTATCCATGCATATATTTTGAAAATAAAAAGCTTTAATAAAAAAATTGGGGTTTCTCATGTTTCTTCATCAAGAGAATATTTGTGTTAAAAAGATATATTTTCCCATGCATACCCTTTGATCCAGCATCAGTCCATGTAAGACTTTCCAGTTTTTTCTGAAACAGCCTGCTCATCATTTCTTGTACAACAGTAATATTCCATTACATTCATATACCATAATTTATTCAGTCATTCTCCAATTGATGGGCATCCATTTAATTTTCAGTTCCTTGCCACTACAAAAAGAGCTACTACAAATATTTTTGCATATGTAGGTCCTTTTCCCTCTTTTATGATCTTTTTGGGAGACAGACCCAGTAGGGACACTACTGAATCAAAGGATATGGACACTTTTATAGTCCTCTGGGCAAATTGCTCTCCAGAATGGTTGGATCATTTCACAGTTCTACCAACAATGCATTAGTGTCCCAGTTTTACCACATCCCTTCCAACATATATCATTATCTTTTTCTGTCATCTCCTATGTTGATCGTTCTTAAAACTACCTGTCTAGCCTCATTGTCTGATGATCTCCAATCTCCAAATGCCTTTCTGACATCTTCAACTTGATTTCCAATGAACATCTTAAATTCAATGTGTCTAATTCAAAACTCATTGTCTTTTCTCCTAAATCCTCCCCCTCTAGGATAGTTTCGTTTCTCAGTCCTTCAGGTTCATAATCTAGGAGTCAGCCTGAATTCCTGACTATCCCTCAACAACCCCCCCCCCCCATGTTCTATTTACAAAGCCTGTCATCTAACCATTATGACCTCTCTTTTATGAGTCCCTCTGATGCTGTATCTTTCCCCTGATATTGCAGACCCTCATCACCATATGCCTACTAGTGGGTCTGTCCACCTCCAGTCTCTTCCCACTCCAGTCCAGGCACTAAGGTGATTTTTCTTAAGTGTAGGTCCAAATGTATCACTTCTCTACTCAATAAACTCTGGCAACTTCCTCTTACTTCCAGAATAAAATACAAAATGCTCTATTGGGTGGGTGTTTAAAGTCCTTTATAATGTGGCCTTTTTCTTCCTTTCAGTATTTTTATACTTTACTTCCTAACACTCTTCAATCTAGTGACACTAGTGTCCTGGCTATTTCATGAAGAAGACACTCCATCTCTTGGTTCCAGACATTTTCATTGGCTGTCCCCCTATACCTGGAACACACTTTCTCTTCTCTTAACTACTGACCTCCCTGATTTCCTTTAATCCACAACTAAAATTCCACCTTGTACAGGAAGTCTTCTCCAAGGCCTCTTCCCTCTATTAATTATTTCGTATTTATCCTCTATATAGGTTGTTTTGTACATATTTTCCCATTGTCTCTCCCTTTAGATTGTCATCTCCTTGAGGGCAGGGATTTTTGTTGTTGTTGTTGTTATTGTTGTTGTTGTTGTTGACTTTTTCTCCAGTGATTAGCACAATGCCCAGCTCATAGTAGGTACTTAACAAATTTTGATTGATTGATGAAAATAGCTAGTACCTTTGGTGAACAAAAGCTTAATTTGATAGTGATAATCAGAGGCTCATTGAATATTTATCTCTATGGTTATCTTTCTTAAGGAATCTTGTGTGATCTTAACACATGCATGGAAAACACCTTGTTGAAGGAGCACCCCTTCCCTTACTCGGTTCTAGACCCTCCTCATTCTCCATATGAAGTGTTTGTCTAAGATTTATGTTCTGAGGAACGATGATTATAGAACTGCGCATCCTAGTGTGAATAGCTGGCATTTTCATTCACTTGACTTTTTCTGTGTGGATTGTTAAGCCAATCTCTTTTGAATGATAATACATTTCATTGAAGAGTCTCATTCTGGGGCTTCATGCAATCAGCACAATGATATGAACAGGCAGGAGCATTTTGGGAATTTTGCTATCTACAAAAAATCGTAAGTAAGTTTGGGCTAGAAATAGCCTTCGGGGCATGTTTGGTCCTTCAAATACTATAGTTATCATTTGTCTTCTTTTCTGATCTTGTCCTCTGTTGGATGGCTAAGAGACTTTTTTTTTTCCCCCTATTTGGTATATGCACTGGACATCTTCCATGATAATGTCAAATATCCTTGATTCCCTGGTTTATACCTTGTTCAGTGTTGACTATGACAGGATTGTTGATCAAAGCTATTTCTGTTGATAGGTCTATTAAATCTTGTATGTGGTTTATATGGAAATATATTTTGCATGACTTCACATGTGTAATGGCTATCATATGGCTTATTTTTTTAATGGGTTGGGGAGGGGCTGGAGGGAGGGAGAGAATTTGAAATTCAAAGATTTTTTAAAAATGGTTGCTAAAAATAAAGTTTTTAAAAGTGGGAAAAAAGAGAAATCTTATGTGGTCTTTACATTTGCAATGGTATCCCTTTTTGGATGAAGAACCTTGGATGAAGTTTGTTTTATTTTCCCAGAGCCATATGCTTTTTTGTTGTCAACAAATAATAAATTCAGTATTCTCTATACCTTTCAGTCAGTTGTCTGATGTATGAAGATGTGGTCTGTTAGCTTTCTATCTTGTGGTCTCCTTTCACTTCCCCTAGAAATCATCATCATCATCAGAATAGCTAATATTTACTATGTGCCAGGCACTGTGCTGAGCCATTTACAATTAACATTTCATTTCATCCTAATAATAGGTGCCATTATTATCCCATTTTATAGATGAGGAAATGGAGGCAAACAGGTTAAATGATTTGACCAGGGTCATACAGCCAGTAAGTGTCTGACGACTGATTTTAACTCGGGTCTCCCCGACTCTAGGCCTGCTGTTCTGTCCATCATAGGATTATATATAGGTTAATGCAAAAACTGAAACCTTTAATTTATCTTCTGGAAACTTTATTCCCAATAACAGCCTAGTAGAGTTCAAGACAGTAAGTTGCACAGCTTTCTATAATTAATCTTCTGTGGAATCAGGCAGTGATGTTGGGCAGTAGTGTCAAACTCATAGAAATATGAATCCCTGGGGCAGCTAGATGGCATAGTAAGTAGAGCATCAATCCTGAAATCAGGAGGACCCGAATTCAGACACTTAAAGACTTCCTAGCTGTGACCTAGGCAAGTCACAACCCCAATTGCCTCACCAAGAAAAAGAAAAAAAAAAATCAACCATTAATCCCTACCTCAAGATCCAGGCAGGGCACAATTAACTTAGTTTTAAATGTAAGTTAAAAATAAATAAAATTATCTATGTTTTATTGTATTCTTGTGTATTTTGTTAAATATTTCCCAATTACATTTGAATCTGCTTCCGGTGGTACTTGGAAGTATGGGTAGCCCGTTTGACTCCTATGGATGTAGTGCTGGCTTTAAGAGAAAATAAGATCAGAAGTGGAATCTTGTCTCAGAGGATCATTAGCTATGGGAGCCTGTCCAAGTCATTTATCTTCTCTGGGTAAAGACCATGTAGGTACTTTTCAATTCTTAGTCTATGATTCTATGACCTCCCTGAAGAGGAATCTGACAAGATGTGTTTTATAACTCTTCTATCCTTCCCACTAGCACAGTCTTTCCAAACCTCTCCAATTTCCTTTTCCCATAGCCTCACAACCAGTAGCCCACAATAGTGGAGGGTTTTTTTTTTTTGTTTGTTTTTTAGGCATCTCCCCTTTCCCTGTGAATTCAGACTACCCCATCATTTCTTCTAGAGGATCATAGATTGCTGGACAGGTGGCTAAGAGAGTGGGCCAAGTAGTAAATAAATAATAATAATAGCTCTCATTGACACGGGGCTTCTTAAAAACCCCACGAGGCACCCCATTCATAGATGAGGAAACTGAGGCTGGGATTGGTTAAGCCATTTGCCCGAATCGGGAAAAGACCAGTTTGATCTGTGGCGGGCTTGGAGAGTCTGGAGCTCTTTCCTCTATGTCATGGCAGGGAGGAGGGAAGTCTGTAGAGGAGAGGGCCTCAAGGAGGAGCTTCCCTGACTTCTCCGTCTCGCCTAGGACAGGCACTAGTGCTACACTTCCCAGGAGTGGAATTTCACGCGTGGTGAGGAAAGTAAGTACGGGCAAATGCGTTTGTAGGGGCTTAAAGAAAGGGGGAAGGTACTGGCTACAAGGTTGACGACAGGAAGGGTAGGTGGCCAGAGCCGCCCCGGACAAACTTGGGCTACCTCTGGATTTTGTGGGCTAACGTCCCGCTCTTGTGTTTACTGGGGGCATGACCCCTGGGAGAGAGTATAGGCTACAGGGCTTTCCAGAGATGTGTGTTCCACATGCTGGGGAGCTGCGGAACATGGAGAGCCCAAGTATCAGGGTCAGTCCTTAGAGATCAGCATTTGATTCCAGGGCCTCCACTCAGCTCCCTTCCCCCATCATAGCCCCTGCCCGGTCCCAGTCCAGGGGAAGGAACAGCAGCACCAGATTCCCTCCGCCCCTGACACAGCCGCCCCGGGGCCTTCTGGGATTTGTAGTTCTTTTTTTACTCCCGAGGCGGGCTGCCCAGATAGACATCCCGTAGACTGGAGGGACGGAACTACAACTCCCAGGGATGCCAGACTGGGGTGGGGAGGCGGTTCCACTCCGGCGAGGTAATCAGCTGGAGGAGAGCTCCTTACTCTCAGACATTCCCCTCCTCCCTTTAGCATCCTTCCCCCAACCCCGTGTTCCTGGGGCTGTCCAGAGCCTCCTCCGCCCCTCCCCAGTAGTCCGTTACCCAGCTGGGGTCGGACGGCCCTTCCCCCAGCCCTCGAGTCTGCTGCTGTGCCATTCTGTCATCGCCCCCTGCACTGCACAGCCCAGCTCCCTGGAAGGGGAGGGACGCACAGACAAGCAGACAGACAGACCCTCCCCACTCCACCCCCAAGTCTTGGGGGAAACAAAGGCCTGGTGGCTGGGGTAGGGGGGATTCCTGGCCTCGGCCTCCGAGGGCAAGTCAGTGGGGAGGCTGCCTCTGGCGGTGATGGCTCTCCAGGTAAGGTTGTGTGTGCATGGGTGTTGGGGGTGGGGTTGGACGTGAGCCTCGTCCCTCTGTCTGCCTCCTCCCTCCCTCCCAGGACGTGTGTCCCAGTGAGGAAACCCCCGGGGAGGAAGACACCCGAGCAGCCAGTAGGACACCTCCCCTTCTCCCCTTAGAAGAAGAGGCCAGGGCTGGGACGCACAGCATCTACAAACTTTCCACCCAGCTGGGACAGCCCACGAGCTCCTGCATCTGGGGGAGCCCTGCTCTCCTGCTCCCCAGCCGTGTAGACTTGGGGGGGGGGGCTCGGCAGGCTTTGGCCATATTCGAAGACTGACTCCCGCGTGGTTTGAAAAGAGGAGCTCGGGAGGAGCCTCCCGGAGACAGAGACGTAGCGTCCCTCCCCTAAAATCTCTGCTAGGCGGTGGAAATCCCAGCACTAGAAATTCATTGGTTCGGTTGAAGCCCTCGGTTCCCTGCTCCCCCCCTCTACTTTCCCCGACACACACACACACACACACACACCCCGAGAAATATCAGAGAGGAGGGGGCAGGGAGGTTGGATACTGAGATACTAAGGATGAGTTTCCTAAAAACCAAGATCCGAACGGACGGTGAAAAACCCACGGAAAGATGCCTTCGTGTGTCACGCAGCCACTTCCGAAAGGTGAAGAAGGGGGCTGGAAGTTTGATGGAGGCAGAAGGGATGGGATTATCCAACTCCCGAGTTGTAGAGCCCTGGGAGAGGGGGCTTGTAGGATATGAAGGAGGGACAGAAATAGGGAAGGAGCCTCTTGGGATCAGTAATGGGGAAAGCAGGTCCTGAACAGCCCCAGCCAGGTGCTCCAGCTTTTGAGGGGAGCGTTTCTCCAGGGATAAAATGATTGGCAGAATGTCCCTTGACCCCTCTTTTGGGAGGTTGGGCCTTGTGGGTTGTTTCCGTAATTGTAGGAAAAGTTGTGCTAAGGGAGGCATTCAAGATCAAGATCAAGAGCAAGCATTTAAAGGAAGGAAACTATTTTACTAAAGGGTACCATAGATAATGTAGCAATATCAATACTAAATATATAGGCACCAAGTGCAATAGCATCCAAATTCCTAGGGGAGAAATTAAGAGAGATGCAAGAAGAAATAGACAGCAAAACTATACTAGTGGGGGATCTCAACCTTGCTCTCTCAGAATTAGATAAATCAAACTACAAAATAAATAATAAAGAAACTAGGGAGATAAACCAATTGTTAGAAAAGTTAGGTATGATAGATCTATGGAGAAAGTTGAATGGAGACAGTAGGGAGTTTGCTTTTTTCTCTGCAGTTCATGGAACTTATACAAAAATTGACTATGTGGTAGGGCATAAAACCCTCAAAATCAAATGCAGAAAGGCAGAAATAGTAAATGCATCTTTTTCAGATCATGATGCAATAAAAATCAATTGCAATATAAGGCCAGGAGAAAATAGACCAAAAGTTAATTGGAAATTAAATAATATAATCCTGAAGAATGAATGGGTGAAAGAGCAAATCAAAGCACAATCAATAATTTCATCCAGGAGAATGACAATAATGAGACAATGAACCAAAATGTGTGGGATACAGCCAAAGCGCTTATAAGGGATAATTTTATATCTCTAGATGCTTACTTGCATAAAATAGAGAAAGAGAAGATCAAGAATTGGGCTTACTATTAAAAAAACTAGGAAAAGAACAAATTAAAAACCCTCAATTAAATATCAAATTGGAAATTCTAAAATTAAAAGGGGAAATTAATAAAATTGAAAATAAGAAAACTATTGAATTAATAAATAAAACTAAGAGTTGGTTTTATGAAAAAAAACAACAAAATAGATAAGCCTTTAGTTAATTTGATCAGAAAAAGGAAAGAGGAAAATCAAATTGTTAGTCTCAAAAATGATAAGGGAGAACTTTCCTCCAATGAAGAGGAAATTAGAGTAATAATTAGGAGTTATTTTGTCCAACTTTATGCCAGTAAATTTGATAATATAAATGAAATGGAGGAATATCTACAAAAATATAGATTGCCCAGGCTAACAGAAGAGGAAATAAATTATTTAAATAGCCCCATTTTAGAAAAAGAAATAGAACAAGCTATTAACCAACTCCCTAAGAAAAAAATCTCCAGGGCCAGATGGATTTGCATGTGAATTCTATAAAACATTCAAAGAGCAAGCATTTATAGGATGAATTGATAAGAGTTAAATATCTGACTGAGGCTAGTGGGTAAAGGGTCAGTCTATAACCAGGGCTTCGAAGTGTGGTCTGTGGCCTAAGGGGATAAAACCATGGCTTCTTTAGCCATGGGACACTTGAAGCTCAGACATAATAAGGGAAAATTCCTGAGAGGGAGGCTGTTCCAAATGTAGGTAACACTGGAAAAGCTAAAACAGTAATCTCTTAGGATTTGGGGAGGAAATAAGTATTTCCTTTTTTTTTTTTCATTTTTTTATTTAAAGCTTTTTATTTACAAAACATATGAGTACTTTTTCAACATTGACCTTTTACAAAACTGGAAATAATTGTTTCTTAAGCAGCTATTATTTGTCAGGAACTAGCATTTTGCAAATGTTATCTCCTTTAAGTTAGGTTAATAATACCTATATCCATGGATACGCCTAAGAGAGCAAGATCAGATGAATCTCCAAAAGCTGAGGAGGCCATTTTCAGTCATCCAAGCAAGGGGCCTTTCCTGATCCCCTACTTCCAGGCCCAGAAGCTTTCCCTCTGAGATTGCCTTCCATGTCTGGTGTGTGTGTATGTGTGTGTGTGTGTGTGTATGTGTGTGTGTCTGTATGTGATATGTATGTGTGTGTACATATGTATATTTGTTGTATATATACACATGTACTGTGTATTCTCCTATTTTATTCTATTAAATTATTTAATTTTATCTATTATTATTTTTTTCCCATATATTCTATCTATGCTTATTCTCCTACTGTCTCTCCCATTAAAATGTAAACTCCAAGAAAGCAGGGACATTAATCTCGACTTTCTTTTTATTCCTGGCAAAGTACCTTCCACATACTACTGTCAAAACAGTATCTAGTACCTCAAGCCTCTATTGCTACTATAATTATAATTTCAACACAGTGTCCATTCTCTATCATCTTCCTAATTCACTGAGGAAGGGTATCAGAGAAAGGGAAAAGGAGAAGGAAAGGAGTTTGTGTGGTTTCAAGAATCCTGGAATGGGCCTTTTAAAGACTATATCAAACCTTAGTCTGTGTGTCGAAAAAAAAGATATTTTCCAAGAAAAAGCAGCTATGATGTATCATAATACAAAGATTCTTTCTACATTCAGGGTCAGAGGTTAGAATTAACTGTGGTTTAGAATCCTAATTCTGCCATTTACCTCCTGTGTTACTTGGGGTCAGTCACTTAACCTCTGCACTTCTCTTTTTTCTTCTGTCCCATTAAAAAGTCTCTGATTGGCAGCAATAAGGGAAGGGTCTTTTTTTTTTTTCACATCTGGAGAACAGTTGGGCAGCAGGCTCATCTAGGAAAGCACAGGGTCTTGTTCCTTCCATTTGGCCTTGGTGGTGATAGAGTGTCCTGGGAGGTCAGGGCAGGAGGGCCAACCCAGCTTTGGATGCCTTTGGCTCCTTCTGGGCCAGGGCGTAGCTTCTGTATCTGATGCTGGCCATAAACAAAGTATGTTTATGTCCCTGCTCTCCTTTACGCTCTCTCCTCACCTACTTAGAGTTCACAGACTGACAGAATACAGAATTAGAAGAAACATTAGAGTATCTAGCCAGTTAACAAATATGTTATTAAGTACCTACTCTGTGCTGGGAACTGGGGATGCAAAAAGAAGCAAAAGATAGTCGCTACCCTCAAAAAGCCATTTTCTTAATGTAAGGTCTATATGGAAGGGATCTATGAACTTGAATGGGAAACAAATCCACATCTTCATTTCAATAGTTGGTTTCCCTTGTAATCTTATGTTTTCCACTTATTTTTCCACTTATTCACTTAAGAGAATGAGTCTGTAGACTTCACCAGACTGCCAAAGGGTTCTAGGACACACACACACACACACACACAAGATACAGACTTCTGCACCAGAAGGTAAGGGAGGCAGAGTAATGTAGAGGCTGAGACTTTTAATTATGTATTTTACAAAACTTCATTGTCAACATAGGTGAAGCAAAACTGAGGAAAAACAGCTTGGGTAGTGACAAAATCCAGAAGGAGTTTTAGAAGTCCTCTAGTCCACCCTCTTATTTTACAGATGAGGAAACTGAGGTCCCAAGAGAATAAATAACTTTTGTGAGGTCTTTCAAGTAAGTGATAAAGCTAGTCCTCCACCTCCAAATCCAACATTCTTAACAGTACCCTGTGTGCCCCTTCACTGAACAAAGGTCTGGCAAGATATCTTTTATGGCTTCTGACCCTCCTGCTCTAATGCAATTTTTCCAGATTCTCTCTTTGAAACCATTCTCCTACTGCTAACCAGAGTTCCACGATAGTTGTTTAACTTCCTTCTATTCCTTTAACTTCACATGAAGACCATCCCATGAAATCCTTGTTGATGGCTAAAGTGAGCGAATTCCCTATTCTATTGCCCATTTGCTGAGAATTCTGGACAGAATTGGGCAGTATGTGGCTGAGTTCCTCCAACTCCTATTCTCTTTTATTTCCTCAAGAACCAATACCTTCTGTCCATCTAAATATTTCCACAACTATTTTCTAAGGAATATAAACTTTGCTTTACTCCTAAAGTGGACCTTTATCATAAGAATTTTTCATTTCTTTTTCATTGGCTTCAGCAATTTTGTTTGTAAAGAAAATCCTGTAATGTCTGAGGCTTTCCTTATACTGTGGAATTTAGCTGAGATCTCCAAAAATTTCACCCAGATGATCAACTGTCTAAGGGTAAAAGAATTTCTGGCTCAGCTTAGGATGAGCATTTCCCTGCTGGTGGTAAATTCCAGAGTAAATCCTCTCTGGGTTTGTTGATCACTTTACAACCAGAGTTGATGTAAATTTCCCTCTTCTGTATCTTTGATATGTAAACCTTCCTTTCTGTTTGCTGACTATAAGTTTTACAAGTTTACCTTTGAAATGTAAATCCTTACCTTTCCTTTTTGGCCCATAAATTTCAATTTTATCTTTTCTGTAGGTGTAACAAGAGCCTTTAAAAAATTATTTTTATTAAAGCTTTTTCTTTACAAAACATGGGTAATTTTTCAACACTGACCCTTGCAAAACCTTCTGTTCCAAATTTTCCCCTCTTTCCCTCCACCTCCTCCTCTAGATGGCAGGTAGTCCAATACATGTTAAATATGTTAAAATATATGTAACTAGAGCCTTTATCAATTCTAAGAACTATCCAGCCCTCTGTGGTCATTTAGATACTATAAGCCTATGCTCTGAGCACCTAATAGGCCAGCTATGAAAATATTTCTTCAACCTATCATTGTATCCTTGGTTATTTCTACAACACCCCGAATTGGCCTACTCAAGTTTTACACTGACAATGACATAGAATTAGGTGCATTCTCTGGGCCTGTTTCTCTGCATTTCTTTCCCTTCACATTATGTGCCCTTATCTTGACAGATAATGGAACCTCCCCCTTTACCCTTAAAGTGAGATTTTTCTGACAAAATAAAGCAGGCTCTCAAGTCTGACAGTAAATGTATTCCTTATGACAACCCTCATCATGCAACTGATGTTATCCCCATTTTTTATAGATGAGAAAATTGAGACTCAGAAAGATGAAATGGGCCTAGAAAAAAAATTAAGCAGTCAATAAACATTTATCAAGTACCTACTGACTGCTGTTTAGGAGTAACTAGAATATTTGTGACCTTACAGCTGGTGAAACCTTTAATGGGTTAAAAGAAAAAGTTTTAGTGGAATTATTTGACATTAAAAGGGGATGGGGAAAGGGCAGTGCTGCCAGGGGCCAGTTGGTTTCAATACCAGCTTTGTCATTTATTTTGTGTGTCACCTTGGACACATCATTTTACCCTTTGGACCTTAGTTGCCTCCATCTGTATAACCATGTGGTTAGACCTCTAAGAGCTCTTCCAACTCTAAATCTGTCAGTGTATAAGTTACTGTCAAAAGAGTGACTGGTAGAGTTGGGGAGTGGCACAAATATCATTAACAAGCTAAGTCAATAAGCCTTTATTAAGTACCTGCTAATATTTTGACTGTTACTGTGTTAGCTGCTGGACATGCAAAAAAGGGTCAAAACATTCCTTTGCCTTCAAGTAAGTCGTTTTATAATGGGGGAGACTACATGCAAATAAGGATGTACAAGTGAAATCTATACTGATTAATTGGAGGTAATCTCAGGAGAGAGTTAATTTTGGTGGATCAGGAAAAGCTTGAGGAAGGTGAGATTTAGCTGTGCCTTGAGGGAAGCCAAAGAAGTTTCCCTGAAGGAGAGAATTTCAGACATTGAGGTGAGCCAATGAACCATTCAGGGAGTTGGGAGATGGAGTCTTTTGCTGGGAAGCCAGTTTCAGTGGACCAGTCTGTTTGGGAGCTGGAAGAAGATTGGATAGCTAAGAAGTGTCCAGGTTATGAAGGGCTTTAGAAGACAAGGTCATGATTTTGTAAAAAGTACATTTTTAAAGTAGTTGAATTAATAGTTGAACATGCAGCTCTTGGTTAATAACTTTATTATTACTTTGTAGTTTGTTCAATGAGGTTTTATTCCATCCATTTAATTACTGAATTTTGCTATAGGAAGGTAGAAGAAAGGATCGGACAGAAGACCTAGGTCCTTTAAAAATCAGAGTTGTGACTCTGTGGCTAGGGGCAGCTTATTCTCCACATCCACAGAGCAGTGGATAATAATAATAGTAAATCATCTGCCTCCATGAGGCTGTTGTGAAGGAAGCAGCATCTTCCAAGTCATGAAGTCCTCTATGGGGCACCCCAAAAGTTTAAATATAGTTCTAAACTATTTAAAGTTAATACTTAAGACTTCACAGAACCTTTTGGGATACCCTATATCAAGCTAAGTGTAGTCAAACAAACATTACCTGAGGCCCCTACTGTGCACTAGCTCTGGAGATTCAAATACAAAAACTAGACAGTTGCTACCTGGAAGTGCTTACATTTTACAATGTGTTCACAGATGAAAACTATCAAGTGATTTGGAGGATGGGGGTGGATCACAAAAGGCTTCTTCACTGAGATGACACTTAAGGTGACCCTGGGAAAACTGGGGCTCCTCCAGGGGGAGGAAGCATTTTTATGCAAAGGGGAAAGCTTCTGCTTTACTGAGAGATGGAGAGTTTTAATTCGAGGAAACTGCTCAGTCTGCCCTTTTGGCTGGAGGAACTGGACTGGGGGAGTAATGTATAATCACCCTGGAATTGACTTCCGCCCCATTGGGAAGGATTGTCTATAAGATAAGATGTGTAAAATGCTTTGCAGTTCTTGGAGTGTTATTGAAATGCCAAACGGAGGATTTTGTAATTCTTCCTAGAGGTTGTGGCAGACCCAACTAGCATCCAGGGAAGAAGAGAGATTTGGTCTTCGGCCTGCTGGAGGAAGCTAGAAGGATTTCCAGGGAAACCACTTAAAAGCCATCACCACAGTCCTAACTGAGAGACCCTGAGGGACCTGAAGTTGAGTGGATGTGGTGTGAGGAAAGCAGTTGTTATTAGTTGGCAGCTTTCCTTTCTAAATTGGAAATATATATTGTCTTTGAGTTACAGGTGAATTTCTTAGGGGAGGGTACTTTAAAAGCATAGTTAAAAATTTGGATGAGTGTGGTGGGGATGATCCAGACCTGTGATTTCATTGTTTTTGTGACTTCTCCCTGAGGAAATACGGCTTACCAATGCAGATCACTTACCGGATTTTTAAAATTAGATCCATTGACTAATCCAGTGCTGATAAACCAGAATGAAACTGAGGCTATCTCCCTGAAGTTGATTCACTCAGAATGAGACATACTTCATCAGCAAGTATATGGAGAAGTGTACTTTTTACAATTTGGGTGGTAATAGTTACAAGTTATACAAGACAAAGGAAAAAAAATAGCTACTTGTTTCAGTGCAGCTGGTTATTAAAATAAAGTAACAGATATGCTTGTTAAAGAGAATGATTACCACAAGTTATAAGAGATAAAGAAGCTTGTTAGTGTAGCCAGTTGCACTAAAGCAAAGGGTGTTCTCTGTGACCCCATTTTGGAGTTTTCTAGGCAGTGATCCTGGAATGGTTTGCCATTTCCTTCTCCAGCTCATTTCACAGATGAGGAAATTGAGTCAAACAGGTGAAGTGAATTGCCGAGGGTCATATAGCTACTAAGTGTCTGAGTTCACATTTGAATTCATGAAGAGTAGTCTTCCAGATTCCAGGCCCAGCACTATCCACTTCATCACAAGTTGAGTCTCCATGACAATTAAGAAATTAAGTACTGAAGGAAAGTCATAGTTGTAAGCTGGTTCCAAAGTACTTGCAGAAGTCAAACAGTAAATATAGCAAATAAGAACAAAATGTAGTTAGTTGAATCAGTTTTTAACTGGCTACTCAACTCTTTAAAAATCCACTATTAACATTACTATTGTTTTTCAACATGTAGTTTTAGAGCAATTCCTTGGAGGCACATATTCACCTTAGTCAGTGTCCCACAGCCAATCTGTGTCAGAGATGGGGGCCAATATGTGTCACTAGAGTCAGTACTTTCATTATATTTTTAATACCTTCATTTGTTAAAATAATAAGTTTGGCAGTGATGATCATTGGAGGTGTCACAATTTAGAATAGATTATGGGCCAAGATGTGTGGCACCCATTGAAAGTATCTTTAGGAAAATATAGGAAGGAGAGACCATTGTGCACTAGGGTGGTTATGAATAAAATAAAGTTAGACCTTGACTTGTGAAGACTTGATTGACTTTAAAAAGATGGAGAAGAGAAGGGCTTTTGAAGGTCAGGGAAAAGGACTCGGTTTTTTGAGGGGGAATATGGGAGAAGAAGAAGGAGGGTGGTAATGAGTGCTCAGGATAGGCATTGAGGCAGTAGGAAAATGACATTGAATAAGAAGGTTAGGTCAGGTAGATTATGGAGAATTTGAAATGCAGAGCAGACATGTATTTGATTGATTGTTCTGCTGTCTGCAGAACTGCTTTCCTGGTGTCTGTTTCTGATTGCAAAAGATTCCCAGCCATTTGGAAGCTGAAATGCCCTACTATTGGTTCAGTTCAATGACTGTCTTCATCTTCTTTCCAGCTCCCCAACAAATAATTGAAAACTCATCAAGAATGTTCATGACCAGAGGAGGCAGGTTGGTTATGTATTGTGAGTGAAGGATAAAATAAAAGAGGGTTGGGTGAATACCCATGAAAAATTAAAGGATCTGGAGGAATATATTTAGCATATGGAGTAGATAATTGCTGGAGGATTTCTTGAAAGCCTAGGGAGGAATTGATGAGATGAAAAGTCATAGGTAGTCATTTTCCAAGTCTATATCCTACCTCCACATCTTTTGCATCCATCCTTCCCTGTCCAATCATGTGCTCTGGCTCAGGCTTTCATGACCTCACCCCTGGATTGCGGCAATAGCCTTCTGAGAGCTCTCCCTACAGAGCTAAATGATGGATGTAGAGATCCATCTTCTACAGAGTTGTCAGATTGATTACGCTAAACCACAAGTCTGACTACGCCATTCCTCTGCTCAGAAATCCTCAGTAGCTCCTTGTTACATACAGTTGAGGTTCCCAAACTTTCTTGGTTTACCTTAGTCTTGGTAATTTTTTTTGCAGCTCCTCCAGACCATTAACCCCCCCTCCCAACCCCAATAGTTCAATTTCTTAAGGAGTTAGGTATAAACAACCTAATAATAATTTAATAGTCATTTTCAAAAATAACAAATTGAAAGGAAAAAAAATCATTATTTTCTTTCATCTATCATAGCCACAGTTACTTCCTAATGGGATTTGTGCCTTTGTTGGGCACTGTACAGCTTCTCAGACTTTGGAATCGAATTGCCTGATGCTGCTTCCAGTGCTTTTCACTTGGTGCTAGTTTTTATCACAGAATTTCCCCCAAATCCAGCTTCACAAATATGATGTTGCAAATGATAAAGTTCAAGAAATTACTGGCTATCCCAAAGTACAAGTAAATAAACATCTCAAACATTGAAGAATGTCATCTTCATTGAAGTAGCTCAGTGGAATGAACCACCTGCAACTAGGAGTTAGCACTCAGTATAGTATCAGATGACAGATGTTTATATATTGCTGTTTCCCTCAAAAAATGAAAATATCCCACTCCCCCTAGGAGTTTGTAAGCCTGGGAGTACAGTTTGGGAACTGAACATAGAGGATAAAACACAAAATCTATACTGCTGGGCCTTCAACCAGGAAGATCTGAGTTCAAATTCTGAGTCACTGTATGACTGCCTCTTGCAACTAATTAACACTGTTAGCCTCATGTTCCTCAACTGTATTGTTGTTGCTGTTCACTTGTGTATGACTCTTCATGATACCATTTTGGGTTTTCTTGGCAAAGATGCTGGAGTAGTTTGCCTTTTCCTTCTCCAACTCATTTTACAGATGAGGAAACTGAGGCAAATAAGGTGAATTGACTTACTCAGTGTTGTACAACTAATAAATGTTGGAATGAATTTGGGAAGATGAGGCTTCTTGACCTTTTACTGGGAGGTCTATCCACTTAACCATCTAGCTGCTCCCTTCTTTTACTATAAAATAATAGTACCCACTTCATTGGATTGTTGTGAGAATCAATTATAGCTGTAAAGCACTTAACATAGTGCCTGACATATAATAGGCTCTTTACAAATTTTCCTTTTCTCTCCTCCTTTCTTCTTAATCCTTTATAATTTGATTTCCACCTAACTTTTTCAGTTTTATTTTATGTTGCTTCTATTAACGAATTCTCCAATCCAGTTACATTGGCCTTATAGTTATTGCTTGAACTTGCTATTCTAACTCTTGCCTCTTTGCTTTGTTATAGGCTGTCTTTTTTAATTCCTTCCTTCCTTCCTCCCTTCTTTCTTTTTTTCTTTCCTTCCTTTCTTCCTTCCTCTCTTCTTTCTTTTTTCTTTCCTTCCTTCTTTCTTTCTTTCTGTCTTTTTTTTCAGTATCTTTCTTACTCCCTGTCTTCCCTTTTTCTGCCTATGAGCATTGTTGAAAGTCTGAGGCTCTTCCCCTATCAGGTTGATCAATTCTTACCTAGCCTTTAATTACTGAATGGACACTATCTCAGACAAACTGAGATCTGGGAAAGGATTTTAGTTTAAAAAGGCTGAGGTCTCCCACTAAATCAAGGACTATTGCTGTCGTATTGACCTATGTCTTACCAATGGACTCTGCTGACTGGGGGAGCAAGTGAGACTGGTGATTTTGCACAGGTCTGCCTCACTTAAATCCAATTCACTTGCAAGTCAAGAGATCGCCATCCTAAAGTTGGAGAACTGCTTTGTTAGTTGCCTTCAAGGGTCTGCTTAAGTGCTACCTCCAATGAGAAATCTTGCCTAATTCTAAACTCCCCACCCCATCAAGTAGTCCATTTTCTCTTCCTCTAATTGCCTCTTATTTGCTTGTGTCTTGTCTTGTTTGTGCTTACGACTTGTATTGCATCTGTTTTATAAGTTGTCTCCCTATGTAAACTGAGCTCTCATTTCCCCATCAGAGAACAAAGCCTGAAGCTTTTTCTTTGATTGGGTTTGAAAGCTCTGGAGAAAGCTTTCTTTCCTAATACATATTTCTTCTGCAGTACAGTCTTAAAGGGATGCCCGAGGCAGTTAGAGATTACTCTGTGGCTCACAGCCAGTTTGTGGGAGGGGGGAAGGTAGGGAATGAACTTTTAGAAAACACCTATTAGAGTGTCTTAGATAAAGCACCTGAGCTGAAGTCAAGTTCAAATGCAGCTTCAGACACTGACTAGCTGTGTGACTTAAGTCAAAACCCCTGTTTCCTCAGTTTCCTCATCTTTAAAATGAGTTGGAGAATTTCAAATAGGATCAGGAAAAGTTGGACATGAATGAAAGGACTGGACAGTAGCATAGTGTCTTTATTGCTACTTACTGTATTAAAAATGCTTTACAACCATTTCACTTGATCTTCACAGCAAATCTGTGAAATGGGTGCTATTATTTTCTCCATTTTATAGTTGAGGAAATGGAGGCAGACAGGGGCTAAGGGAGTTAGTTTCCTAGTCATATAGCTAATAAGTGTCTATGGCTGGATTTAAACTTTGGTATTCCTTGCTTCAGCCTGGGGCTCTATTCCATTTGACTACCTCTTTATATCTACTATACCACCCTGCTTTGTACATGGTAGGTACTTAATAAATGCCTGTTAAATTGAATTGCTTATTTGGAAATATGCCCCTAGAGTTATTAAACTGTGTATATTCTTTGAGCCAATGTTACTAGGTCTATGCCAAAGAGATCAAAAAAAGAGGAAAAAGACATATCCATACAAAAATACTTATAACATCTCGTCATCAACTGAATGTGATGGAAAAATATTGTACAGTGAGAAATGATGAAGGGGATTGGTTCAGAGAAACGTAGAAAGACTTTTTTTTGAACTAATACAAAGTGAGTAAAACCAGCAGGATAATATATACATTAACAGCAATATTATAAAGACAAACAACTTGGAAAGACTTAGGTACTCTGATCAGGAACTCTGTTAAATACAACAATCAATCATGATTTCAGACAATTCATAATGAAACATGCTATTCATTTCCAGATAGAGAGCTGATAGCGAGATTGGAGCATATATTTTTTTATTTTGTTAAAGCTTTTTATTTTCAAAACATACGCACGTATAATTTTTCAACATTGATCCTTACAAAGCCTTGTGTTCCAAATTTCCCCCCTTCCCTTCACCCTTCTCCCAGATGGCAAGTGATCCAATATATATTAAACATGTGCAATTCTTCTATACATATTTCTACAATTATTGTTCTACACAAGAAAAATCAGATCAAAGAGGAATGAGAAAGAAAACAAAATGCAAGCAAAAAACAACCAAAAAAATGAAAATGCCATATTGTGGTCTACACTCAGTTCCCACAATCTTCTCTCTGGGTATAAGTTGCTCTCTTCATCACAAATTCATTGAAACTGCCCTGAATCTCCTCATTGATGAAGAGAGCCAGGTCCATCAGAATTGATCATCGTATAGTCTTGTTGTTGCCGTGTATAATGATCTCCTGATTCTGCTCACTTCACTTAGCATTAATTCATGTAAGTCTCTCCAAGCCTCTCTGAAATAATCCTGCTGGTTGTTTCTTATAGAACAATAATATTCCATAGCATTCATGTACCATAACTTATTCAGTCATCCTCCAGCTGATGGGCATCCAATCAGTTTCCAATTCCTTGCCACTTTTTGCACATGTGAGTCCCTCTCCTTCCTTTAAGATCTCTTTGGGTTACAAGCCCAGTAGAAACACTGTTGGTTCAAAGGTATGCACAATTTGATAGCCCTTTGGACATAGTTCCAAATTGTGGGACATTTTTTTTTTGGACATGGCCAATATATGAATTTGTTTGACTTGACTCTACTTTTTTATACTAGTTTTTGTTTATCTTCTTTTCTCATGTTAGGTTAGGGGAGATAGGAGAGAGAGGATGTGAATTTGAAAATAGAATTTATAAGAATATAATTATAATAATTATATATAATTATATATTATAAATAATTTCAAGTAATAGAATTTTATCTTTATAATAGTTTTTTTATTTTTTTCATAATACATACAACAATAATTTTCAACATTCACTGTTGTAAAACCTTGTATTCCAAATTTTTTTCCCTTCTTCTCCGTCTTCCTTAGATAGACAGCAGGTAATCCAGGATAGGTTAAACATATGCAGTTCTTTTAAGCATATTTCTATATTTATTATGCTGCAAAAGGAAAATCAGATTAAAAGGGGAAAATGAGGGGGAAAAACCCAAAGAAGCAAACAACAACAAAGATGAAAATACTGTTGTGATCTACATTCAGTCCCCCTTATTTCTCTCTCTGGGTACAGATGGCTCTCTCTATCACAAGTCTATTGAAATTGGCTTAAATCACCTTATTGTTGAAAAGAGCCATCAGTTGATCATCACATTATCTTGTTGCTGTGTACAATGTTCTCTTGGTTCTACTAATTTCAAATAGCATCAGTTCACGTAAGTCTCTCCAGGCCTCTCTAAATCATCCTGCTGATCACTTTTTATAGAACAATAATATTTCTTTATATTCATATACTATAACTTATTCAGCTACCACAAACATTTTTTTACGTATGTGGGTCCTTTTCTCTTTTTTATGATCTTTTTGGGATATAGGCCCAATAGAGAGACTGCTGGATCAAAGGACATGCACATTTTGATAGCCCTCTGGGTATAGTTTCAAATTGCTCTCCAGAATAGTTGGATCAATTCACAACTCTACCAACAATGTATTAGTTTTCCCACACCCCCTCCAACAATCATCATTATCTTTTCTTATCATCTTAGCCAATCTGAGAGGTGTGAAGTAGTACCTCAGAGTTGTCTTAATTTGCATTTCTCTAATCAAGAGTGATTCAGAGCATTTTTTTTTCACATGACTAGAAATGGCTTTAATTTTGTCATCTGAAAATTGTCTGTTCATATCCTTTGACCATTTTTTGGCAAATGGCTTATGTATTCTTATAAATTTGGGTCAATTCTTTATATGTTTTAGAAATAAGGCATTTATCAGAAACCTTGCATAAATTCCCCTTCCTCCCCCAGTTTTCTGCTTCCCTTCTAATCTTGGCTGCATTGGTTTTGTTTGTACAAAATATTTTGATTTAATATAATCAAAATTTTCCATTTTGCATTTCATAATATTCTCTAGCTCTTCTTTGGCCATAAATTCCTTCTTTTTCCACAGATCTGAAAGGCAAACTATCATTTGCTTTCCTAATTTGCTTATAGTATCATTCTTTATGTCTAAATCATAAACCCATTTCAACCTTATCTTAGTATAGGGTGTTAAGTGTTGGTCAGTGCCTAGTTTCTGCCATACTATTTTTCCAATTTTCCCAGCAATTAAATAATAGAATTTAAAAAATAAATTCAATTGCTTGTTGAAAGCATGGAGGGATTCTCATCTATAGCAGTGGAGTATGTATTCCCTTGAGAACATTAAAGAGCTAAGAATCAAAGTAAATGAAATGGTTTGTTTAGAAAGTATACATTTTAAAAATCACTAAAAAGGGAAAAAAATCACATCAAAAATCAACTTTGTTTAGAAATTATTAAAGGGCCTTAAGCATAGTAAATATAATGAATGTTTGTTGAATAGTCTTTTTTTTTTTTAAATTAATTAATTAATTTTGCTGAGGCAGTTGGGGTTAAGTGATTGCCCAGGGGTCACACAGTTAGGAAGTGTTAAGTGTCTGAGGCCACATTTGAACTCAGGTCCTCCTGACTTCAGGGCTGGTTCTCTATCCACTACACAGAATGGTCTTTTTTTTTTTTTTTTTTTTTTTTTTTGAAGGACATAAATTCTATTTGACAGTGGCTCCATACTTACATTTAGATGGATTAAGGATAGGGAACTCCTCTTGGCTTTGGATTTGGAATTCTCCATGACCTGAGGGAACACCTTTGGTGAGCAAAAATCACAAAATCAGGTCAGAGAGCCAATACTTAGTCCCACAGGGCCACAAATCTTTGCATTAAAAAATAATAATAAATTTAAAAAACAAAAGATTTGGTATTCTCTAAATGAATTTTTTTAAACAATAGCTTTTTATTTTCAAATATATGCAGAGGTAGTTTTCAACCCTTGCAAAATCTCTAAATGAAGTTTTGATTGCAGAGGGGAAAGGGTGAATTCCAAGAAATATCACACAGGGAAGTGAAACCTATTTAGGCAATGTAAGAAAGAGACTTGAAGGCAGGGGATCCTACCTTCATTGTACCCCCCTGTGCCATTTGTGGGTTAGAGCATCCTTGGGCAACCTTCTAGGTCGGGTTGGGAAATGTCAGGTCTTCTGGCTGTGTATAAGACCCATAAAATCCCTTGCATTGTCTGTCACAGGTAATGATGAACTGAAAGCTGGGTACAGCAACCTTCCACTGTTTGAGTTCTGTAAGGTAATAATTTTGTATGGCCCGTTACATATTTCCAAATGGCTTTTGGTAGAAAAAAAGGTTTCCTACCTCTGTTCTAGGAGAAGGAATCCTTTTACTACTAGTTGCTGCTCCTGGTAACCTTTCAGCATCTCTTAGGAAATTGTTTTAAGGGATCAGGGCTGTCATAGGCTAAGTCTCCTAGGTGGAAGAACCAGAAGTGCTGAGCCACAGGACTTCCCTAGTGACTGACTCTCCCCCACAGGTGCCTGTGACCTTTGAAGATCTGGCTGTCAAGTTCTCTGCTGATGAATGGCATCTCCTGGAGGAATGGCAGAGGGAATTCCACCGGGATGTGATGAGGGAGAACTATGAGACTCTGGTCTCCCTGGGTATGAGGCTCGCGGAAGATGGTGTGGTATGGTATCTGGGAATTGGAGCCAGATGGTTCTTCCCATAGGATATCAGGTCTCAGCTCAGGAGAAAGCATGATACTAGAAGACACCTTGTACCTCTGTACTAATTGTGGGACTTTGGACCTAATGTTCTTACCTGTAAAATAAAGAGGTTGGAATAATTTAAGAGTTCTTAATCCAAGGTCCATGGGCCTTCAGGGGATGTGCAGATAAATTTCACACACTCTGTGAACTTAGATGGGGGAAAAAATCTTTATTTTGACTAACCTTTAACTGAAATATAAATGTTCCTTTAAAATTTTAAATTAAATTAAATTTTTATAAACAAATTAAATATAAAAAATTAAATTCCTTTAAATGTTTAAAAAACATTCTGAGAAGTGGTCCATGGGCTTTACCCAGAAGGCCAAAGGTGTCCATCACACAAAAAAGATGAAGAATCTCTAACTAGAGATCAGTAACATTCTTTGATTTCTGGGCAGAACAACAGTAAAAAAGAAATGGAGGTGTATTATGGAGCTGCTCCCTATCCTTGACTCTCCCTGGCTTTATCTTGGCCCTTTGCTAGGCAGGTTTGAACTGTGGGAGTCTCTGTGAGGCAGGCCATGGGTCCATCTAACACAGATAAAGGAGAACTTCTCTGGAATACTTGCCCAGACAATAGCAGCTTTCTGGCTACATTGCCATTTATCTCAGGGTTTGTTGATGGGGACAGCTTGTGGTTTCCATAGTATTTGGGATGGGAAAACCTCAGACCAGACCCTAGGAGCATGCATGGGGCGTCCGGGCCCAGATTTGCCCACCGTTGTGGGGAGGGGCTGGTCCATGCTGTAAAGGTGTTCATAAGCATGTGGGTGCATGTTTGTTGCTCAGGAATGGGGCCTGGCACCCCTTCTCAGCGTGAGCCTTCTGTTCTTTTCCTTAGGGACAGCTCAGTTGCTTCCACTCTCTGCCTTCCTGTCTCTGACAGAACCCCACGAGGACATGGGGGACAGTAGCTGTTCTGATGGAGAATGGGAGAGGTCCGGTGGAAGAGTCCAGGGTAAGTGGGAAAGGGCCTCCCCGGGCATCTGAGCCTTAAAGCCTACCCTGGATCTTCTGTCCTCAGTCCCCTCATCTGGGCTCTTAGTCCCCAGCCTCAGGCAGGAAACCTGAAAAGATTTGAGACGATTCTTAGCTTGAGTCCATGTGTGAAAAGTTCTCCCCAGTACAAGTCCTTCGGGCTCACTGGTGGACTCCTAATCTTCACCTGGCGTCTTCCTGGCCATGCCTTTGGCAGAAAAAGCTGGCAACATGCACACCTGCCCCTTGTCTTCACCCCAAAAAAAGAGCAGGAGGTCTTGGATGTTTTACAGGTCTCCCCCAGAGTGCTGGAGCCTTGGATGGGGCACGGGGATCTGGGGGGAGGGGGCAGGTGGGGGTGAGAATGACCTCCCTGAAGGGAGTGGAGAGGCTGAAGAAGAGTACCCTTTGTGGCAAGGTCCACAGAGATTTGAGGGAAGGGGTGACCACAAAGAAAGAGGAATCAGGTTCTGGCTGTGTGGCACACCTGGCTCCTCACCGTCTCCTCTCAGAGCTGTGAGGCTCAGATGAGATAAGCCTTGGGCAGTGCCCGGCGCAGTGCCCGCTGTATACGGGGTAGTGATGACTGTTGTTAGTCATTACCTCCCATTCTCTTCCAGGCTCAGCTCAGGCACTGTCCTTCCTGCTTTTGCAAAGCCCTTCCTGCCCTCATTGCTAGTGCTGGCTCCTTCCTCCCACAGTTTTGTGTCTATAATCACCAGGGGTCTGGGTATACACCATACTCCTCCTAGTAGAACATAGGCTCCTTGAGGGCGAGCCCCTTTGTCTTTGCACCTCTGACACCGAGCATCATATGCTAGGGAAGAGGGGGCCAAGTTTGTGGTCCTTCATTTGTTATCTTCAGCTTTGCTTTGCCTGATTCTGGATCGCTGTGACGAACACATGAGATGATAGGTGTGGCTGAAGTGCTTCTGCTGCTGCTAATGACGACCCTTACCCTAACTGAGATCTTAAACCCTACAGGGGGTCAGCAGCAGGGCAGCCTTCACCTCAATGCCCTCGCCCGTCTGGTGAAGGAGATTCCAGAGTTCCTGTTCGGTGAGACCAAGGCCACGGAGCCCCTAGACACCCCCGAGAGCAAGGAAAGTGGTTCAGAGGGGGAGAAACTGAGCCTGCACGGTGAGTAAAGCAGCTGCAGCAGGGGCCTTCCTTTTGCTGTGTTCGATGATTTTCTCTTCTTTCCAGATCATTCACCCCTCACCCAGTGCTGTGAACAGAGGCCCCACTGTGTGCAAAGCCACTTAGACAGAGTTCCTTCCCTGGGGAGACCAGATGAATCTCACTCTCTCTTCTGCTTTCCATGATAACAGCCAGGATTGTGGATTCCAGTCCCCTCCAGGGCTTGCTGAACTGCCTCCCATCAGCTGAGATTCCCATCAGCAGGCCCGCCCTGGCTGTCACACCTGCCAGCAGCTCATCCAGCAGCAGTCTCCAAGGGGACGGGGACCGAGAGCTGAGGACCCCAGAGCTGGAAGCCCAGACCCTGTATCCCTATGGTGAGACACCCCCCCCCCGGTTCAGTCCTAGCTAATATCGGGTCAAGTGATGGGCAAGGTCCAGAGCTAAGCCCTGAGACACCAGCACCCCTTTGGTCTTCAGCTCCTGATTGATAGATCCCTCCTATTTGATGAGCCTAAATTTCCTCTCCTAAAAAAAGAAATAGGAGAAAGCTTCCTGCCTAATCCCCAGGTGAGTAGTGAGAAGGTTAGGAAATATTTATTGAGTCACAAGGGCTGTAGCAGAGGGGCGCAGATTAATAATGAGACTAGTCCCTTGCTCTCAAGAGATTTCCATCAGAAATGAAGTTGGTCATAAAGGCACAGAGTTATCAACAGAGATTATAATTGCCTATCCACCCTGAAGGAAGGAGGCAATTAGCTACCACAATGTATATTTATTAAGTGCCTGTTGTATACAATAAGGTATTGTGCTAACCACCCACAGAGCTTGGGGGGAAGGGATTATGCCATAAAAAGGGAAGAATAGATAAGACTTGGTTGCTTTCTTTAGAGACTTTATTGGATGTTGGATGTTGGATGTTCAAGCATCTTACCCAGCTGTACAGTTTATCCACTTCTGCTTGTTCCATGGTTAGTCTGAGCTCCAAGATACTCTAGAAGGGAGGTGCTCTTGAGTACTTTATGTGAACCCTCTAATTTTTTACAGTTAAAGCAAGAAGGATAAGGAAGAGACATCTTCTCTCTCTTTCTCTCTCTCCCCCCCCCATGAGATTCTTAAAGGAGTTAGCCCACACCAAGGTCCAGAGCCCACAGATCAGCAGATACCTGCTATTTCACCGGAATTTATGGGCATTTCGAGAGCTGGAAATAATTTCCTGTCATCTCCTTTATTAGAACCAGCTGCCAAAACTAGTCTCTTGGACATCAGTGGGAACCCTAGTGATAAAGGAAATCCAGAAATGTCAGCTAACCAAGTCGATACTCCTGCTTTCACTGGCACGAAGGAACAGAAGCAATTGAGGACCATGGGTCGAGGTGAGACATTTTATTCAAGAGCTAGACCCCTGGGTGAAGCAGAGACAGGCGGTGCAATGGAGTGAATCAAGCAAACTTGGGATTGGAGGGCCTAGGAATGAATCCTACCAAAATCAAAGCAATGAATGAGTTTCCTTTTCTTAAACATTAGTCTACCCATCTATAGATCAGATGATCTCTCAGATCCCTTCAAGTTCTGATTTTATAATTCTGATTAGAAATCTGGAGAGACCAAGTTTTGCTTGTCTTGCCACTAGCCTGATGTGCAACCTTGTGGGAATCTTTTTGTCTCATTTCCAAGTTCCTCAGTATCCTTAGCTATAAAATGAAGGGGATTTTGAGGTGCCTTCCACCTCTAAAACTGTTCTAAGAAAAATAAATAGTAATAACTTAAGGAAATATGGAAAAACTTAGGTGAAATGAGGAAAATTGGAATTTGAAGATTAACATACACTTGTGATTTCATTGATGTAGTGAACTCTGGGTGTAACAATTCCCTTTACTGATGCAATTAGGCATGTTAGTTATTTATGGTGTTGGAAGCACTTGGGAGGCTTAAATGACTTGGTCATCTAGCCAGACTGTATCAGAAGCAGTATCTGAAACTTTTCACCTCAAGGACCAACCTACTACCCACTATTTCATATTGCCTTTTATTTGTTAAAATTATAAATATAAATTTAATTGGTTCTGTTAGCATATGAGGACAATTTTATAATATATTCCTCATTAAACAATAATTAATCTATGTATTAAATCTTTCAACTCTACAAGAATGTCTTGAGTTTGATGATGCTTAACATTTTGCAGTAAGTTCACTGTACCCAGAATCAAAAAATCCCAAAATTTTGAGCCTTGGTATTTTTCTAAACCCTTAAGTGATATCTGCCCTTAGGGGTAATAAAATATAGAAATAGAATTCCAGGCCTGTCTTACTTCCTTGCATTTCTAGGGAGCTTGACATTATTGCAAAGTACTGTGGGTAGATGTTGTTATTCTGGTCAACAAATCAATCAATAAACATTTATTAAGCAGTTAGCATGTGCCAACATTGTGATGAGACTATGAGAAATTGTCTTTGCCATGGAAACTTTGTTGCTTCCAGGGCAAACAGTGGAAAACTCTTGCTTGATTGTCTGGAACTATATCCTATATTACTTGCTCCTGGAATATTTCAGCCACTCCCAAATCCATATTAACCCTCATTAATCTATTTGTCTACCTAGTCTAGTATGAGAGATTAAATAATCTCTAATTCATTAATTTTAACTTAATATGGATTTTGACCGGCTCAAAGAGTAACTTGTCCCTGACATTTATGCTTATGTGTGTAGAGTGCTTTATAGTTTTTACAAAACAAGTTCACCTGCAATATATCATTTATCTTCTTAATAATCCTGGTAGAGAAGTGCAGACCTATTTTCTCTACCTTAAAGGTGAGAAAACAAACCCCAGAAAGGTAACTGATTCCCCTAAGGTTATCCATCTAATAAGAGGAAGAGCCAGGACTAGGACCAAGCCCCGGGTCCTCCAATGTGGGGTCTTAGCATTCCACTATGGTTCTCTTCCATAAAGCATGTGACATGAAACTAGAAGCCCAATGGATAAAGAAAGCTACAGTACTTGGCTGATTTACTTCCCTCCATAGGAAAGAATTAATCTTACTGTAATCATTTATCACTTTTTGTGCCCCAGTGGTGTTAACCAGTTTGTTCACTCACATTACTCCTCACACTTGGTTCCAAATGACTTTTGGCTATTTTAAAAAATTAAAGCCACCCTCAGAAGATTATTGTGGAGGATATTGAACAGAAAGTAGTGCTGAAAGCAATTCCAAAAGAGTCCCCAAGGTTCTACAAGAGAACAGAAAGATGGCCTTTTTGGAATAAGTTCGTGGCCTCCCAAGGAGACTGCTTTGAAGGAGATGTAACATACTTTTAAATGTTTGGATACTAGCATTTGTTTCTTGAAAATCAGTCTCGTTTCTTTATCTGTACCTTATGTGGTGTTTTTAAAGCTCTCTCTGAAGAAAGAACTTGTCTTTCTCATTGGCTAATGTTATCATTTTCCTACTTTTTAGGTTGAAGGAATTCTTTAAGTCTAATCTCAGACACCACATGCTTCCTTGTTGTAACCTTTATTATCACACTGCCTACATTTTAAAAAATTGAATATTAAAAAAATATCATAGCAATAAATCTTGGCTTTGTTTTAAATTCTCTGAATCATTTTGATACAGCAGCAGCATCAAATGTGTGGAGCACATTGAAGTTTTACAAAGTACTTCTCCCCTTACAATCCTGAGAGGTGGGTGTTAATATTATTTTCCTGTGGAGGAATTGAAATACAGAAATGCTAATTGACTTATCTAAGGCCACACAGCTAGAAAGTGTTAGGATTTGAAGCTGGGGCTCCTGAATCCAGAACCAGTGTTTGTCCTTCCTTTCTTTTAAAGTTTTATTAATGCCTTTTATCTCACAGTATGTTCCACGAGTTCTTCCTCAAGTGAAACTGACAGAATGACTCCATATATTCACTTTTGTAGGCTCTTACCTCTCTCAGCATAGGAGGGAAATATCTTGTTATTTGTTCTCCAGGACCAAGACTGACCATGGCAAAGTTTTGGGGCTGACTTTGTGTTTGCTCTGACAAATGCTATAGGAAGTCCTTCTGAAAGCAGCCCTCTCCAAGGCCTTATCAACTGCCTGAAGGAAATTCTTGTCCAGGGACCCCAGCACCCACAGCCTCTTGCTACTGGATCATTTCCTCAAAGCAGCCCAAGGGAAATGAGACTAATAACCTCAGACCGAAGACCCAGAGGCCCTCCATGGGCTGGTGAGTCATATACAGTCAGTGTCCCTGAGGGCCCTGAGCGCTTCTGAGGCTAAAGTTTCTAAGTCCTGGACAGTAGAGACAGCGGTCCAGGTTGTTGCAGTGTTTTGTGTTCTTGGTGTTGGGGGCAATGATGAAGGGGAAACGTGAGTTAGAAAGGTGGACGCTTATCTTGGGCTTTCTTCCATCTGTCACTTAAGAACCCCTAAGGAAGAGGGAGCTAGATCTGATTCCCTCTCAGAATGATTCCCCACCTTCTTTTTCAATCTGTGATTCCCCAGAACTCCACTTTGGGGTGGAGCTGTGTCTGTCCAGCCACTCAGTGGTGCAGTATGTTTGTCTGTATAGTCAACCAGTCCACAAGAATTTATTGTGTTTCCTGTATTCTCCATGGAGACATACAATCATTTTTAGAGCATGGAAGCTAGATTTTTGATCTCATTGGCATAGGCCACTGCCTTTGCCAACATTTGCTCAAAATCCCACATCCAGTGTGTGTATGTATTTATGTCCAAGGTAGAACTTGTACCCTGGTCTTCGTGGTTCCAAGGCCAGCTTTCTATTCACTACATCACACGACTTCTTATTTAAAGTCACTCAGTTTTTATTATTTTTAATATTAAATATATTCTTTATCATCATGAGAGTCAGGGGGAGCTTGTTAGAGAGTTGACCTTGGAGTCAGGAAGTACTGGGGTTAAAGTCTTGACTCTGACACACATACTGTCATCTGACAGGGCAAGGCACTTGAACTCTCAGGGCCCCAGGAAACTGTAAAATCACAAGTTGTGGAGCAGGTACCAATCTACCTTGGTAGAGACAATTTCCTCACTGGGAGAGGTCTGGACAAACAGAATGTAATTTATATATACCTACATATAGACATGTATACACATACATACATACATGACATGGTCTTGGGTCTCAAGAGAAAATGACATTAACTAAAGTAAGGTAGTGAATTTTTGGCTCCTAGGCATAGGAAAGCTATATAAAGGGACCAGCCTCACTGGTGAGCTGCCCCAAACTGCCATGTATCATTTACTATGCCCTCTTTCTTTTAATTTTGTGTTACACTGTTCCATCAGTTTACCAGCACCCCTAGAATTACCCCTGTGGAGTAAGAAGGACTGGTATTGTTTTTTGTTTTTGTTTTTGTTTTTGTTTTTGTTTGTTTTTGTTTTTTTACTATCTTTCAGATGAAGAAACTGATGCACATGGAAGTTGACTAACTTAGGTACTGACTTCCCCCCAGGACTAGGCAATAACTTACTAGAAGAGCCAGAACCAGAATCCAGCTCTCCAATTCCCAGCCCTGGACCCTTCCCCACTCCCAGTCCCGTGACTGCCCATTTCACATTCTGCAGTCCCTATGACTGAGGGTCACGTAGCCAAAGAATATGCTTGTGGAGTTGTGGCTAAAAGCCTGTTTTTTTGTTTTTTGTTTTTTGTTTTTTGTTTTTTTCCTTAGTGAAGGCAGAAGCCATTTCAGAGAATTCTCCACTCCAGGGCTTGCTGAATTGTCTTAAAGAAATCCCAGAAACCCAGACCAGATGTTCTGGCCTCCCAGGTGGAGGGGTGCAGCAGCAGACAGATGCTTCAGGGACTTGGCAAAAGAATTCTGGAGGTAAGGGGTGGATTATCACGTACCTACACCTTGGACTGGAAGGGCAGCTGGAGGAGCAGTAGAGTGATGGGTCTGAAGGCAAGAAGACCCGAGTTCAAATTCAGACTCAGACACATTTAACTTGGTGGCTCTGAGAAAATCACTTAAACTCTATCTGCCTCAGTGCCCTTAACTGTAAAACAAAAATAATAATAGCATCTTCTTCCTAGGTTTATTGTGAGGATCAAACAAGATAATAGTTGTAGTCTGTAACTCTTAACAGTCTTCTGGAACTTATTTTCCTCCCTCCAAATAGTCTTGTACCTAACCAAGATTAATGATCCTCAGTGCTCTTTGAGTATTGTGTAGGGATAAGTATGAATATGATTTTGAGATTTTGTGTCTTAGCCGAAAATATACAGAGCAAACCATAAGTACTCAGAGAATACCTCTTGTGTGATTACTTGTTCGATCCCTGTATTAGGAGTCCCAATAGGAATTAAGAATGAGAAAGCTCAGCCTCTGGCGTCTAGTTCACAGGAAATTCAAGAAGAAAAGACAGAACACAGAGAAAAGAGAAACAAAACAATTTTTTTCAGTCAATTTCATTTGCAGATGGGAATTAAGACATAGGGCATCCTAGAATTATTGATATTTGATTTTAGACTTGCATTAATTAACTTGCATTAAGTTCTCTTCTCCAATCCTCATTTTTCACTTGCTATTTTGTGTCATTGATGGGGATTGTTTGAAGTAATAATGATAAATTTACTTGATTATTATCCTCTGAGCAAGAGGGGGAAAGCTAGGGGTTGGGGAAGAACACAGGTGACAGCAGGATAAGATGCTTATACTGGTTAAACCCTGGTGTTCGTGGAATGAAGCCTGGACTAGGGGATGATTGGACTGAGTATTGACTCATTCACTCTCAGATCTAGGACATCTCAGTCACAGGGTCAGTTCCTAAATTGAGATTAATTGTGTCCGCAATTTGTGTGGTGGGGCAGATCTGAAGGTCTGTATCTGGAGGGTTGCTTTTCTGGGTGTAGAGGAGTAGCCAGTAACAGTGGAGATGAAAGGTTGCTAGACTGGCCAACCTCTGGGATCCTGATGGAAAGAGGACCAGATTTAGAGGATGAGAATCTGGTTTCAACCTCTGATTGGGCTGATTACTAGCTGGGCAATCACTCAACCTCAGAGGGCCTCAGTTTCCTCGTTTATATAATAAAGTCTCTATTAAATCTGCAGCCTATGATTCTTAAATAAAGTAACTGGAAATCAAATTGTCTACCTTATGTGGTAATAAGTTTCCTATAAGGATGAGAGCTAGAAAAAAACAAACCCTTAGCGGTTCAGCTTCCTTACTTTACAGGTGAGAAAACTGAGGCACAAAGAGATTAAGTTACTTTTCTATGGACATATGGGTAATAAGTAAAAGATCTGAGACTAGACTCAAGTCCTCTGATTCTGCTTTATATATTTTTCTGCTATACTATATAATGCTGTACAATATAATACAATACTATATTATACTATATAGTACTTTTCTAGGGGCTTTTAAATGAAGGCTGGATTAAACATTTGGATAGGGGATGGACAAGATGAATTCTGAAGTATTAACTCTGATTCTGTGATTATTTATTTTCATTCTACAGCAGAATAAGAGAATTTTCCATCACTAACCTTTTCCATTTATTAATGGACAGCATCATTTGTAGTTACATAACAGGAGAGAGAATTGGAAACTATTTCCTCCTAATAAGTAAGATAATAATATAAGAGGAATCTTTGTATGGGGATGTTAGTAAGTGTAAACTAATGGGTTAATGAGGTGACAGTGAGAGTACAAGTTGACTTGCAGAGTCAGTGAAAGGTGGTGATTTATTTGGGATTTTCTGTGGCTTCTTAAATTTCAGGTTTGGGCCTAAGGGAAGAAGAACTAAGCATCTGCTACAGCCTTAGGCCACACTGCTTTAGGGTTAATGGTTAATTAAAAAGTCAAATAAATGCACTTGTTTCTTCTCCAAGTTTGCTTTTAACAATTATCAGGGTGAACAGCCAAAAAAGAGGTAGGTAAAACTGGAAAAGAGTCTTATGGGTTGTGGGCAAGAGTAGAGAAGATAACTCTGACTTAATGGTTCTCTTTCTACAATTCAATTCAATGGACTTTTTACACAAAGCCCATTCTACTTAGATACAAGGCACTGTTAGCTTTGGGGAATATAAACAATAAAAATGATACAGTCTCTGTCTCCAAGGAGCCAGGAGAAAAATTTGTTGAAATGAATTTGAAAAATGAATGTTGAAAACTACTTTTATATGTATTTGGGAAAATAAAACATCATTGAAAACTTTATTTATTAAGATAATAGCTTTTTATTTTCAAAATATATGCAAAGATAGTTTTCAACATTCACCCCTGCAAAAATATGTGTTCCAATTTTTTCCCTCCCTTCTCTCACCCCCTCCCCAGACAGCAAGCAATTCAATATCTGTTAAACATGTGCAGTTCTTCCATTCATATTTCCACATTCATCATGCTGCACAAGAAAAATCAGATCAAGAAGGAGGAAAAAAATGAAAAAGAAAAAAAAATCAAGCAAACAACAACCAAAAAGGTGAAAATACTATGTTGTGATTCACATTCAGTCCCCACAGTCTTCTTTGTGGATGCGGATGGCTCTCTCCATTATTAGCCTATAAGAACTGGCCCAAATGACCTCACTGTTAAAAAGAGCCACATCTGTCAGAATTGATCATCACATAATCTTGTTGCTGTGTGCAGTGTTCTCTTGGTTCTACTCATTTCACTCAGCATCAGTTCATGCAAGTCTTTCCAGGCCTCTTTGAAATCATTCTGCTGGTCATTTCTTACAGACTAAATGATCAGCAGGATGATTTCAGAGAGGCCTGGAGAGACTTGCATGAACTGATGCTGAGTGAAATGAGCAGAACCAGGACATCATTATACACAGCAACAAGAAGACTATATGATGCTCAATTCTGATGGACATGGCTCTCTTCAACAATGAAATGTTTCAAACCAGTTCCAATTGTTCAGTGAAGAAAGCCATATACATCCAGAGAGAGGGATGTGAAATGTGGACCACAACATAACATTTTCATGCTCTCTATTGATGTTTGCTTGCATTGTGTTTCCTTTCTCAGATTTTTTTCTTGTAAATCTGACTTTTTTTCCACAGCAAGATAACTGTAAAAATATGTATACACATATTCAATTTGTCAAGTATTTTAATATAATTAACATGTATTAGACTTCCTGCCATCTAAGGGAGAGGTGGGAATTAGGGGGGAAAAATTTGTAATGGAAAGCTTTGTAAGGGTCAATGTTGAAAAATTACCCATACATATGTTTTGCAAATAAAAAGCTTTAATAAAAAATAAAATAAAAAAACAAAAAACATTCATAAACCATAATTTATTCAGCCATTCTCCAACTGATGGGTATCCACTCAGTTTCCAATTTCTTGCCATTACAAAATGGGCTGCCACAACATTTTTGTACATGTGAATCTTTTTCCCTTTAAGATCTCTTTGGGATACAATCCCAATAGAGACACTGCTGGATCAAAGCTGTATACACACTTTGATAGTCCTTTGGACATAGTTCCAAATTGCTCTCCAGAATGGTTGGATCTGTTCACAGTTCCACCAACAATGTATCAGTGTCCCAGTTTTCCCACATCCCCTCCAACATTCATCATTATCTTTTCCTGTCATCTTAGCCAATCTGAGAGATGTGTAGTGGTACCTCAGAGTTGTCTTAATTTGCATTTCTCTGATCAACTATTGAAAAATGTTTAAAAAGATTTTAAATTCAATTTTTTTTCTCCTTTACCTCTTCCTTCCCCAAGACAACAAGCAATATGGTCACTTATACATGTATAATAATTTTAAGCATATTTTCATATTAGTCATGTTATAAAAAAAGTCAGAACAAAAGGGAAAAACCACGAGAAAAAAAAGAAAACACAAAAAAGGTGAAAATAGTATGCTTTGACCCACATTCAATCTCCACAGTTCTCTCTCTGGATGCAGATGGCATTTTCCATCCCAATTGTCTTAGATCACTGCATTGCAGAGAAGAGCTAAGCCCATCACAGTTGATCATCACATAAGCTTGCTGTTACTATGTACAGTGTTATCCTGTTCTGCTCATTTCATTCAGTATCGGTTCATGTGAGTCTTTTCCTCCTTATTCTTTCTTGAACAAGACACTCCATCTCTCAGGGATTGATTGGTTCTGGGTATCCCCCATATCCGGACCACTCTCCCTCTTCTGTTCCACTTATTGACCTACTTGACTTCCTTTAGGTCCTAAATAAAATTCTATCTTCTACAGAAAGTCTTCCCCAACCCCTATTCATTCCAATGTCTTCCCTCTGTTAATAATTTCCTATTTATCCTACATTTAGTTTGCTTTGCCAATATTAGTATGTTGTCTCCCCTGTTAAATTGTAAGCTCCTTAAGGGCAGAGGCAGTCTTGTGCCTCTTTTTGAATCCCTAGCATTTAGCATCATACCTGGAACAGAGTTACTGCTTAATGTTTATTGACTTATTGATAAATATAATACAAGGTAAGGAAATGATGAGGAGACAAAGGAAATTGCTAGATACAATTTTCTAAGAAAACTTGCAGAGAAAGTTCCCTTTTGCCTGGAGTGAGGTATTAAAAGGAATGAGAGAAGGCTTCAGGAAGGTGTTACCTGAACTGATCCTTGAAGGGAGATAAGGTTCCCAAAAAGTAGACATGGAGAAGGGAGTTCATTTCAGGAATGTGGAATGGCTTTCAATGTGCAGTTTGGGGAGCTGTTAGTGGTGGTTTGTTAAGCCGTAAAGTAATGTGGATTTTAGAATTAGACTGGCAAGTTTAATTGGAGCCAGATTGAGAAAGAATTTAAATGCCAGTCTAAGGAGCTTATATTTTATCCTAGAGAGCCACTGAAAGTGATTGAGTAGAGGAGTGACCCAGATCAATCCCTCAGACAGATTATTTCTGTAATGTTGTAGAGGTTGAATTGGAGAGGGTGAGACTGAGGCAGGATGACCACTGAGCAGAGCTGGAAAAGCTAAGAACAACAATAAAGATTTAGACTTTTTAAAAATCATTTTTGGGGAAAAGAAGTAAAAGTGCTGCTTCGGGCATAGATAGGGTAGTAATCTGAACTGCAGAGAGAAGACAGAACTGTTCAATATTCATTTTGCATCTGTTTTCTCTGCCAAGGAGAATGATGTGCAGTCTGAAAAAGATGAAACTAAAATGCTTAACAGGGAGTTCACTAGACAGGAGAAGTAGGGGATCAGCTTCATGCCCCTGATGAGCTCACATTACCAGCTCTAGAGCTGGCAGACTTGGTTCTGAGTCACCGGTAGGAACCTTATACAGTTGTTAAGAAAAATAGAGCCTGAGGACAGAGAAAGGGAAATTTACTATTTTGTTTTGTTTTGTTTTGTTTTAAGGAAAGAATGGAATCTGCAAACTATAGGTCAGTACATTCATGATGTTGGAAAGAGAACTGGTTTCAGATTCTAGGATCTAGAGAGAACTGGTTTCAGATTTTAGAATTTAGATTCAAATCCTTGAGGAGTTACTAGCTTCTCTGGGTTGCAGTAGGATTATGGGCACATGTTTCTGTCCATTACTACAGACTCTACTTTGAAGGCATTAGCTTAGATGATTTCCAAGTTCTGTTCTTGCTCTAAATTTGGGATTCTTGCTGCAGTTAAGATGGAAGGGACCCCGGAGGATGTTTGGACCCAGAGCCCTCTGAGCTACATCCACAACACTCCCACTCCTGTGTCCTGCGAGCTCACTACACTTAACCACGGCTCTTCCACCAGTAGCAGCATAGAGGGTGACAGGAACCTCAGGGGACCAGAGATTCCAGGTTGGACTCCAATGAACCAAGGTGAGACCTGGGCACCTGTGCAGCACAAGGCGGAGTTGAAGTGAATTAGACTAGGTTGGGTGCATCAGCCCTAGAATTCCCAGTTCCCATCTTCTTCCTCACAAGAACTGAGAGTAAATTGAGAAAGAACTGGTCCTTCTTCCTGGGAAGTAAAGCCTGTCCCTTCATTTTCCAATAGTTTATTAGTTAGTTGAGGATCCTAGAGACCTTGGGCTCTGAAAGCTTTCCACGAATTTTCTTTATCTTGAGACCTGTGTTTTGCATAACTTCACATGTGCCTTCTCAGTGGGGTATGGGGGAATGTGAAGGGAGAAAGGGAGAGAATCTGGAACTCAAAGTTTAAAAAACAAATGTTAAAAATTGTCTTGCATCTAACTGGAAAAATAAAATATTAAATAGAGAAAAAGCAGACCCAAATCATGGGAAGGATATTTCCAATGAGCAAGGAGTCCCTAGTCTTATCTAGTCTAATCCCTAGCCCAGGTCCCTCATGTTGCAGATTAGGCCCCTTCTTGCTTACTCTTAAGTGAAGATACAGCATGGGGTAACCAAAAAGAGTATTGTCCTGGAAGCCAGAAGACCTGGCTTCAAATTCTAGGTCTGTTATCTAAAAGCTGTGAGAACCTAGCAAATTTCTTCCCATCTCTTACCGTCCGTTTTTTCCTTTGTAAAACGAGGGAGCTGGATTAGATGATCTCTGAGGAGCTTTTGTTATGATTTATTGAGAAGGAGAAAAGCTAGAAACCATTGATAAATGATTTGGTATGGCCCTAAACCCCTTCTCGTTTCCTTTTCCACTCCTTTTGGATTTAGGCTGGTCCCTGCTCCTTTTTCACAGCTCTCTTCTGTAATGATTTAATATCAATATGACGCTAAAGTCCTCGCTCTGGTCCCAGAGCTCCGCCTGGGGTGCTTTGATTAGCTCTGCATCCTTAGACTCACTATTGGCCCGTAGGGAATTTCCCTTCCAAATTGCCTTTGCCAGGGCCTTCTTGTGCTCCTTTTGCTGAGGTTTGGGGTCTGGGCTGGTACCGTGCCCCTGCGGTATCTTGCTTGCGATGACGACTGTGCAGGGATGTCTCTTGTCCTAGCTGGCAGTGCCCAGAGCTCGCCTTTGGAGGCCCTGGAAACCTATCTGAAGGACATCCCCCTGAACAGATCACTACGCCCTCAGCCCCCGAGCAACCCTTGGTGCTTGAGCCCTGGGCAGGTGGAGCCGGCTCAGCGAAGGTCTGATCCACGGGCCCGCAAGTGGCACATGGAAGGTAAGTGTGTGGTGCTTGTTGCGGAGACAGAGACAGATATTAAGGCATGAGGCAGAGAGAGGTCCATTTAATCCTAACTGGTGCCCCCAAACCTCAGATCAATTGGTCTGTCTCCTGCCCTTTTGGCTTCCCCTTTAAAAATCCCAGTCCCCCTCAAATCCCCAGGCTCTCTGAGGCGATCATTCCAGAGTCCTGAAGATCGAGCTGCTCCGGCCTCAGTCAGGGGCTCCATGGAGGCATCTGCCCAGTTTCACAGGGCCCTCAACTTTCTGTGTCACCCTGGTAAATAAATGCTTGCTGAGTATCCGAATGAGTGCAAGTAGGGCGTCCAACAATGGTTGCATGGTAGTGGCCTTCAGTGCCTTACCTGAAAGGAGTGACAAATGGGAGTTGTGGGCCCCATGGCAGGCCGTCAAGGAGATGTTTTGAACCGTGGACTTAGTACCACAGAATCCGTTGGCTTCTCTAGCTGCTCCTTGGATTGCCACTGACAGCGGTCCAGCAGAAAGCCTAGCAGATTGGAAGGCAGGCGATGTGGGTGACCCTGGACAAGCCACTTCAATCTAATGTTCCTCATCCTAAAATGAAGGGGATGGACTCAGTGTCCCTTGTCTGATTCCATGATGCTGCCAGGTCTTGTATTCTAGATTATAATCGAATCTGGGAATCTTTGCTTTATCCTGCAATACACAATGCTAAGCCATGTCATCCTCATGCATTCCCTTGGGTCTAGCCCCTGTTTCTCCCACTTGGGAAGGGATTTTTTACCTGGGTAGATCACTGACCATTATTTCTGGACCAATGTTTTCCCACACGGCGGTAACCACAGGATCTCTACCTTCTCTGGGGCCACATGGCTGTGTGAAGGATCTCTCTGCTCGCCACCTAGGCCACCTTAACACCCCCAATAGCTTCTCCTCAGCCAGCAGCACAGATGGGGACCTGGATCTCAGAAGCCCCGAAGGGAGCCGGGGACGATGGTGCAGAGAAGGTGAGCCGGATCTTCCAGGCCAGAGGCAGGGAGGGTGGAAGATGGGGTGGGAGAAGTGGGGGTGGTCTGGATCAACTGGTGAGGAAAGAGCTTGGGGAATCATTCCATCCCTGTCCCTGTCACTGGGGAGTCACCTAATCACAAGGCACAGCTGAACAGGGAGTGCTTGACCTACTGGGGAAGAACAGAATTGGCTCCTGCCCACAAGGAATTTCCAATCTAATTCCACAGCCCATTACAGATTGTAAACAATAAAGCTAAAGGTGACTCTGGGGTTTCTATTTCTAGTGAAAGGCTCTCTTGCCCCACTAGTGTTCCCTTTGGCCTAAAAGCTTGCCAAAATTTGCTGCTCTGAGGACACCATAATCCTTGGGGTCTTCTCTTTCAGAAATTATTTCTGTGTCCATTCTCTACATCACAGAGCTTCTCTCAAACACCATTTGTAAAATGGACATAAAACCCATCCTACACCCACCTTGATCTCCATTTTGCTTCCAGAGACCATCCCTCAATCGTGTTTTCTTTTTAAAAGTCCATGTGATTCATTGGTGCCACTACCTTTGTTGCTGCCATTTAATGACCTCCCAAATCCAACGCTACTTGAGCCTTAGACCCCGTTGTCTCTTGGGATTGCACCAATTTAAGGTTCCAGATTCCCTTTCCAGACCTACCTCTTATCCTTCTGTCTCTCCCACTCCCTTGCTCACATTAAACCTACCCTTGCCTGTACTGCAAGCCATCCTTCATCTTCCCCTTTTTAGCTTCCCTTGCCTTGTACCTGTCCTTGACCCCATATCCTTCCATTTTAAGGTTTTGCTACCCTAGTCCCTCACTTCTTATTTTGGCCTCATCCCTGGGTCACCCCCATTATCTAATTTACCACAGAATAGCATGATATAATCTCATTCACATAGGTCCTTGGCACTACTTGAGAATCAAAGTCACAGGAGCTCAAAGGAACTGTCTAGGCCAAACTAGTACCTGTTCACAGGAACCCTTCACTGCTTTCTTTTTTGCCTTTGTTCTTAAACTACAAATATTTCTCTTTAACCCTGAAGTGAACTATTTCTTATATTAAGAAAAAAACAAATAAATAAACAAAAACTTTAAAGCATAACCGACATAGTATAGCATCCAACAGTGCATACCCCATTCTCCTTCCAAAAATCTTCCTCTCTGCTGAAATGAGGAAGGAATCTTTACCAGTTCTCTAGCACTAAGATTGGGATAGCTGGGGGGCACAGTAAATACAGCCAGGATTTAGAAAAGATAGACCAGAATAATCAGGATAGGTCAGGAAGATCTGAGATCAAATCCAGCCTCAGACACTTACTAGGTTATATTCCTAGGCAAGGTACTTAACTTTATTTGCCTCAGTTTCCTTATCTATCACATGATCTGGAAAAGAAAATAGCAAACCACTCCAATATCTTTGCCATGAAAACCTCCAAATGGGGTTATGAAGAGACACAACTGAAATGATACAACAGCGAAAGAGCAAGATTGTTCAGCGAATGACTTTTTAAAAAATTTATTTTTATAGGTCTTTTTAATTTACAGTGAGCAAAAAAAAGCCTTGTTTATGAAACTTTAGATCTCTCTTATAAGCAATTTACTTTTCTTTTTTAAAATTTTTTTAAAGCTTTTTATTTGCATAACATATGTATGGGTAGTTCTTCAACATTGATCCTTACAAACCTTTCCTTTACAAATTGTTCCCCTAGTCCCCTCCCCTCCCCTAGATGGTAGGAAGTCCACTAAATTATATTAAAATACTTGACAAGTCGAATATATGTATACATATTTCCATACTTATCTTTCTGTGCAAGAAAAATCGTATCTACATAAAAAAAATCTGAGAAAGGAAATACAATGCAAGCAAACATCAATCGAGAGTATGAAAATGATATGTTTTAGTCCACATTTCACATCCCTCTTTCTGGGTATATATGGCTTTCTTCAGTGAACAATTGGAACTTTTCATTGTTGCAGAGAGCCATGTCCATCAGAATTGATCATCATATAGTCTTGTTGTTGCCATGTATAATGATCTCCTGGTTCTGCTGATTTCACTCAGCATCAGTTCATGCAAGTCTCTCCAGGCCTCTTTGAAATCATCCTGCTGGACGTTTCTTACCGAACAGTAATATTCCATGACATTCATATACTCTAATTTATTCAGCCACTCTCCAATTGATGGACATCCATTTAGTTTCCAGTTTCTAGCCACTACAAAAAGGGCTGCCACAAACATTCTTGCACATGTGGGTCCCTTTCCCTCCTCTAAGATCTCTTTGGGATATAGGCCCAGTAGAAACACTGCTGGGTCAAAGGGTATGCACAGTTTGATAACTTTTTGAGCATAGTTCCAAATTGCTCTCCAGAATGGTTGGATCCGTTCACAGTTCCACCAACAACGTATCAGTGTCCCAGTTTTCCCACATCCCCTCCAGCATTTATCATTATCTTTTCCTGTCATCTTAGCCAATCTGACAGGTGTGAAGTCAGAGTTGTATTAATTTGCATTTCTCTGATCAGTAGTGATTTGGAGCACCTTTTCATGTGACTAGAAATAGTTTCAATTTCTTCGTCTGAAAATTGTCTATTCATATCTTTTGACCATTTATCAATTGGAGAATGGCTTGAATTCTTATATATTTGAGTCAATTCTCTATATATTTTAGAAATGAGGCCTTTATCAGAACCTTTGAATGTAAAAATATTTTCCCAGTTTATTGCTACCCTTCTAAACTTGTCTGCATTCATTTTGTTTATACAAAAACTTTTTAACTTGATATAATCAAAATTATCTATTTTGCAATTGATAATGATCTCTAGTTCTTCTTTGGTCACAAATTCCTTCCTTCTCCACAGATCTGAGAGGTAAACTAACCTATGTTCTTCTTATTTGTTTATAATATCATTCTTTATGTCTAGATCATGAACCCTTTTTGACCTTATCTTGGTATATAGTGTTAGGTGTGGGTCAAAGCCTAGTTTCTTCCATACAATTTCCAATTTTCCCAGCAGTTTTTGTCAAATAGTGACTTCTTATCCCCAAAGCTGGGGTCTTTGTGTTTGTCAAATATTAGATTACTATAGTTATTGGCAATTTTGTACTGTGAACCTAATCTATTCCACTGATCAACTACTCTGTTTCTTAGCCAGTACCAAATGATTTTGATGATCTCTGCTTTATAATATAGTTTTAGATCTGGTACAGGTAGGCCGCCTTCATTTGCTTTTTTTTTTTCATTAATTTCCTTGAAATTCTTGACCTTTTGTTTTTCCAGGTGAATTTTGTTGTTATTTTTTCTAAGTCAGTAAGATAATTTCTTGGGAATTTGATTGGTATAGTACTAAATAAATAAATTAGTTTAGGTAGTATTGTCATCTTTATTATATTCTCTCGACCTATCCAAGAGCACTTGATATTTTTCCAATTGTTTAGATCTGACACAATTTGCTTTTCTTGAACCTAACATTTTCAAAGCTGTCTTGCCTGTCTGTGCTTCTTTCTGGCCTTTAAAAAAAAAGCCTCAATGACCCTCTTTTTTTTCTTTTCTTTTTTAATCATTGACCTCCTTGAGGTATAGTAGTTGAATTATTTCTAGGTCAGAGTAATTTTGTTTGCATAATTCCTAATTATAGTCCATTGTCAAGTCCAATGGCCTTTTTTCAGTCTTCATTCATTCTGACCATTTCTGTCCACTAGATATTCTTAACCCACTTAGCTTCAGAAACATGTCAGTCTGTCCTAATTTTCCTTCCAACCCTTTAACTGTTCCTTTCCTGTCCCTTTCTTAAGTTCATTTTCTTCTTTTCAACTTTAAAATCTATTTCTAGAAATTCTGCTTGGCTCTCTTCTCTCTTAGAAGTTACATCCACTACTAAGACTTTTGAACCTCTTCCATTTAAATGGTTCTCAGACATTTCCTTAAGTCTTGATTCTTCATCTGTCTCCCAGACCCATGGATCTATATAAACCTATCAGTTTGCGGAATATTTCTACCTGGATGTCCTCCAAAGAGTTCAAATTCAATATGTTACAGTTGAGGTCATCATTCTCCTAAACCTGTCTTCCTTTCAGTTTTACTATTTCTATTGATTATTTACCTTTTCTCTTATTTTAGAAGACTCAGGGTCATCCTTAACTCTCATTCCTTCAACATTTATACATTGTTACTTCATCCCATAGAATCCACTTTTTGCAACTCCTTCCCCAACCATCTGTCCCCAACTCTCTGTTCCCACTGATATTCATTACTCCTTGTGTAGGCTCTTAAAAAAAAAAAAACAACAGACTAGTTATTTGGAAGAGAGAATTTTATCCAACAGCTTCCTTTTACTTATGAATAAACTGAGGCCCAGGTAGGAAGTGTTTTGACATCACACTGCCAATAATAAAGGGTAGGTTTACCCTTTATTATTAGTAGTATTAATTAAATTTTATTTATTTTTTGCTGAGGCAATTGGGGTTAAGTGGCTTGCCCAGGATCACACAGCCAGAAAAGTGTCAAGTGTCTGATGTCATATTTGAACTCAGGTCCTCCTGACTTCAGGGCTGGTGCTCTATCCACTTGCCACCTAGCTCCCCCTTTATTATTTTTTATTAGAGTGTTATCACTCTAAATACCATGCTATTTCTACCATGTCACAGTAGCTCCTTACAGTATTTCCTGCCGTATCCTTGCTCTAATTTATCCTTCATACCACTACCAGAATGTACCCTCATAAGCAAAAATCTTGGTGTAGTTTTAAGTTTTATTACCTAAGTTTTTGTTGTTTTTCAGTCATGTCCCATCTTGTGGACCATAGCACACCAGAATTGTTTATAGAATTTTCTTGGCAGAGATAGTGGTGTGGTTTGCCATTTCCTTTTTAAGGCAGACAGGTTAAATGATTTGCCCAGGATCACATGGATTATAAGTGTTTGAGGTCAATTTGAACCCAGACCCAGCACTTCTTCTCCTGAGCCATCCAGCTGCCTCCTAGGTCTCATATGGGTTTAATCCTGTTTTTTTTTTTTTTGCTCAGAAAAGCTTAAATGCTTCTGTCATTTAAGGCACCGCCCCTCTGGTGTCACCTACCACAATATTTTCTGCACTGTTCTCTACCCCATGTCTCATCCCAACCCTTGCCCAATATGCTTCCATGCTTTTGCCTCCATTGTTTCCTAGATCAGGATTACTGTCTCTCCTTTGCACCCAGAAAGCCTTCAATCCCTCTGTCATTAACAACCTTTCTTCCTTCAGATATTGTATTATACTGTGTAATGTTCTAAGGCAATTATTAGATAATATTGTGTATTAGAGACTTATCTGTTTGATATCTTATTTGTCTATTAGATTGTAAATTCCTTGAGGAACAGAGACAAGTCTTACCTAAACTTTTTTTTTTTTTTTTTTTTTTTTTGCTGAGGCAGTTGGGGTTAAGTGACTTGCCCAGGGTCACACAGCTGGGAAGTGTTAAGTGTCTGAGGCCATATTTGAACTCAAGTCCTTCTGACTTTAGGGCTGGTGCTCTATCCACTGTTACACCTAGTTACCCCTTACCTAAACTTTTTGTCCCTACCAATACCCCTGTAGAGTGGTCATGTTTGTTAAGTTGTATTGTCCATAAAACTAAGCCAGGACTAACAAGGACATTTGATGCTACTTTACCCTGATTTGACAAAATCATGTGCTCATGGACCCCAGCCAATCTGGGCAGAGATTGGGGGATTGAAGCCCCAAGATTTGCATACTGCATAGCTAAAATTAAGATTGTTTGGTTTCTGCAGCAAGTCCAATTGGGAGCTCTCCCCTCCAGGGCCTGGAGAACTGTCTCAAAGAGATCTCCACCAATAGGCCCCACCTCAGCCAGCCTGCCCCATTGTTGGTCCCAACAGGATATGGGATATCGGCAAGAGTGGAACCCAGGAGCTGGACTACGCACAAGGAAGGTAAACCAGAGATTGCCCTGGTGTATGTGTGTGTGTGTGTGTGTGTATGAGAGAGAGAGAGACAGAGACAGAGAGATAGAGACAGACAGACAGAGACAGAGACACAGAGCGTGCTAGTGTTCAATTATGTCTATGCGAGGAGAGAAAGGGATGTCCTAGCACTTGAACTCTTTTCTTTCAAAGATCTGTAATCTGGTCCAGGATTTAAGAGAAAAAAAAATTCCTATTTCTAAAAGATCTGCATCCAAACCCAAGTCAGACTGGACCATTAGGAGCTTGTGGCTAACTTTAGCCAGCCCAATACGTGACTTAGAGAAGAAGAAACTGAGATCCCCTAAAGTGAGTTGCCCAAGATCTCGCAGTAAGCATCACAAGTTTTTTTTTTAGGACACAAGGCCAGCTTCTCTAACTACAAAGCCTCTTTTTCCTGCCAAAGCAGAATGAACATTTTGGTATCTCGGTACTAACACTGACCAGTGAAATGAACCAGTTTTGTTGGCTTTCTATGCTGACTTTATTTACATTGTTGTAGTCATTGTTAATTCTTTAGACTCCATTTTCTTTACCCTTAAATAACTTTCTCTTGGGCTTGCCATATTTCTCTGAATTCTTCATATTCTAAATTCCTTATGCTGGATTGTTTCTACCACATATGAGCTGGGTTCTAAGCCTTCGGCAGCATCAGTGGCCCCTGTGCTTACCAACTAAGTCTCTTTCAATTGTGGGTGAATTGGCAGGACTGACTGTGCTATTTCTTTACTCCCAAATGTCCTGGCCTATTTCCCAGGAGGAAGAAAAAGAGCCATGTCTAGAAGCAAAGAGTATCCTGGAAGATTTTAGGATCCCAAACCCCTGAGAATATGGACTAATCTTTTTTTTTAATTATTGTTTTTTTTCTAATTACTATTTATTGATTTTTCTTATTTTCCTACTCCTTCCCTCCTTCCTATTAAGAACAAAGAAAAACAAAACACAAACCTCACAGAAAATATGCATAACACAGCAAAACATTTCCACATTGACCATGTCTAAAAATATGTCTCTTTAAGGTGATCGCCTCTCTTACAGAAGGTGTAGGTAGTGTGTTTAATCTTTAGTCCTCTGGAATTGACATGCTTGTAGCCTTTGAAATTTAGAGGCTGAGAATGGAGCCAACAGGTCTGTCTTTCTTGTTGCCTACAGGACTGGGGGGTGACTCTCTCTGCCTGAGGCAAGGTGGAAAGGAGGTGCCCTCTGAGAGTCTGAACCTAGGCAGCCCACAGACCAGAGTCTGCAGCTCCTTTGCTCACCACCAGACTGGGGACAAAGACAGGACAACTGAAGCAGGGCCTTGGAAGTGCCTTGGAGAAGGTGAACTTAGATTTCTTTGTATGCGTGTCCTATTGGTTCCATTAGAGTATGAGCTTCCTGAGACTAATATTTCAATTCTACCGCATTTCCTTGCCAACAGGACTCCTTCTTGAAGAAGAATTAAAAGATGAAATAGGACTTCTTCTACGCTGTCCCCCTTTATCTTTTTCTTCCCTGACTGTCAACTGTAGCCACTCTGAAAATTTAACAAGAAAAGTTAGATAGCTTTAAAGGATAATTGAGAGAAGTAGAGGGTGCTTAAGAACTGTCTGGTACATCTGTAACCTCTATCAGATTTCTTGACTTCTCAATGAGGGAAGGAGTGGGGGGGGGAGAGAATTTTCAATTCAAAAATTAAAAAAAATAAATGTCTACAACTATTTTTACATGTAATTGGGGAAAAAGAAAATATTGATTAAAAAAATAAATAAAACTGTGTGGTAAAGTTAGGGGAGAACTCTGGATTAGGAGTCAGAGTAATCGGATTTGAATCTTGGCTTTGCTACTTAATAATAGCAGCAGCAATAGTAATAATGATAGCTAGCATATAGTGCTTTAAGGCTTGCCAAGCACTTCTGTTATTTAATTTGAACCTCATAATGTAGATTCTTTTGTTATTCCCATTTTACAGATGGGACAGTAGGGTCAAGTGACTTGCTTGTGGGTCAAACAGTTAGTCAATATCTGAGGCAAGATTCCAGCTTGGGACTTCCTGACTGTAAGCCCAGGGCTGTATCCACAGTGCCATTCAGATACTGCCTTGTTAGCTGTATGATCTTGGACGATCACCTGATTTCTTTGAGTCTCATTTTCTTCATCTGTAAAATGAAAGGGTTGGACCAAATAATATCCAACGTCCAGCCTGGATCTAATTTTTAAAAGTGTATCAATCAAGTATTTATTAATTGTCTACTCTATATCAAATTATACCAGGAACTGGAGATAAAAAGCCAATTCTAAATTTGACAGTTGTAGGTGTGGCTTTTTTAGCTGTTCTTACCAACCCTTACCAAGAGGCTGTGGCTGAATTCCCTGGGGGTCCCCCTCTGGTCAACAACCAAAGCCTGATGTAATTTAGCAAAATAATTCCCTCCAGCCTAGGTCTAGTAGAGATCTATTAAAGATGGGGAGGTAGTGATGGGGGTCCATGTGGCATTTCTTTGCATCCCCATGTCACATCTCTTGCAGAGTTCTGGACTTTGGTAGGCTCTGGGTCCCACCTTTATGAGGGTGTGAGCACACCTGTTTGTAAGAGAGCCATGGTTTTGGGCCATTCTTGTTTGTCCAGGGGCAGCTCCCAAGCCTTCTCCACTTCGATGTCTGGAAAACTCATTGAGGGGGATCTCGGCCATGAGGCCCCTTCGCTTCTCCTGCTTGGCTAGCCCCAGCCTTAGCTCCGGCTCCAGCCCAAGCTCGGGCTCCAGCCACAGCAGCAGCAGCGGTGGTGGCTCAGAGGGAGAAGATCAGAGGTTGGAGCCTGAGCTGTGGAGAGCTCGTCTTAAGGGTAAGTTCTTTAGTGGGATCAGAAGAGTGAGGCGGAGAAGTTGGGGGATCCCTAGCTCTGACCCTGGCTTTGGTTTCTGTTGGCAGAGTGTCCCCCCTTCCCTATCCCTCGGGGCCCTGCCTCTCGGGCCAGCAGCCACCACAGCCCCCTCACCAACTGTACCAACAGCCCCACAACAAATGGAGACCACGGGAGAATGGAGCCGGGGGATTGGAGAACTCTCAATGCAGGTGATCATCAGAATTTCTTATTGAAGAAGAAATGGAGGAGATATTCTGTGCTTCTTTAGGAGAAAGGAAAAGGAGAAAAAAAATATGTACAGGAGGGGAGAGCCATGAGCTGTCCTTCTAACAGTTGGTGACCTGCTAACCTATTTCCAAGCAGTCTTTGTATTTTCTTGCCTCAGTTTTCCTCTGTAAAATGGGAATTTAGACCTAGATTCTAGGCCTAGATGAGGAAAATTAGTTTTTTAAAAAAAACTAAATTTCATTTTTTGGTTCCACTCTTTTTTTTTTTTTTTTTTTTTTGCTTAGGCAATTGGGGTTAAGTGGCTTGCCCAGGGTCACACAGCTAGGAAATGTCTGAGCTCAGATTTGAAGTCAAGTCCTCCTGACTTCAGGGCTGGTGCTCTAACCACTGCACCATCTAGCTGCCCTAGGTTCACTCTTCTTGTCCATTGTTTAAGACAAGATTTGAACTGGAGGGTCTTTTTGATTTCAAATTCAGATCTTTACTAGCCTGCCTACCCACCCATATATTATTGTAGTGATGGTGTGAATCTTTCTGGTTTTGCTGAGCCTTGTTTTTCCTCCCAGCACTGAAAGAAGAGGAGACTTCAGGCTGTAGCCCCAGGCTCCATGGGAAGGATGTGCCTTCAGAGGCCTCGAGTGGGTTCCATAGCCCTAGCAGCACTGAAACAGGTGAGAATCAGGTGGAGGGCAGAGAGTAAGGTTGGGGGAAAGTATTGGAGCTCAGGGGGCTAGGAATAGGAAAAAGGATGGGTTCTAGCGGTGATAGAATCATCTGTTCATGATAGAGTGCAGAGACTTGGACGTGGAGTCAGAAGACAGGCCTGGGCTTTGGTTCCAGCTCTGCCATTTTCCAGCCTTGTAATCCTGGGCATTTCACCTCTTTCAACCTCATCTGTAGAACAGGGATAGTGCTATTTATAGTACCTACCTCACAGGGCTGTTCTGAGAATGAGAATGAATTGGAAGTACTTTTTAAACCTCAATGTCAATATAATGCTGATAAATTAGAATTCTACCTTCCTCCATCAACAGTCTATATTGTGCAGTGGCCATGGGCTGAGCAGGTAGAGAGGAAGATAAGTCTCCTCAAACTGTGTGATCTCTGGGGCTCTCCAGCGCTGCTTATAGGCTGTCTCCCATAACTTAGTCGAGGAAGGGCCTGTTTCCCTGGCAGAAGAGCCCATAAATCAGAGCTGTCTGGTTAGTCTAGTTGAAAAGGCAGGCAGATGGTATAGCAGCAAATAGAGTGCTGTACTTAGAATCGGGAATAACCCAGGTTCAAATCCCATCTCAGAGATTCATTAACTGGGCAAGTCATTTATTCTTTCAGCCTCAGTTTCCACATATGTAAAATGAGGGTACTAATAGTACCAGTATCTTCAAATGAAACAACATATGTAAAGCACTTTGCAATCCTTAAAGCACTATAAATGACATAATATAGTTCAACTCTCATATTACAGCTAAGGAAAATGAGGTCCCTTAAGACAGATATTCTCCAGTGGGGACAAAGGTGGACTCATGAACAGACAGCCTTCATTCGTGGCAGGTTCTGGGTTTGTGGAGGCTCAAAGAACTGTTTTCTCATAGGGTCATCCGCAGATCCCTGTCCTGCCCCTGACCGGGAAGAAACTCCTGATGTGCCAACCCCCTCCCCTTCTCCTGGAGAGCCTGAGGTAGATGAAGATGCTGACGGCCCCAAGGCTGTGCCTGGAGAACTGAGTGTCGCAAGTGAGCTAGTCAGTGTCCCCTCATTTCTCCTCAGGTGGAGCAGACTACTAGGGCCATGGCCCTGGGGGCGGGGGAGGACTCTAGGAAGACCCCAACATGATGGGTATAAGCGTCTTCTCCCTCTGCTCAGCTGTCCCCAGCAGGGTTGAATAGGACACCAAGCCCTGAGCTGTGACTTCCATTCACAGTTTGGCTTGTGCTATTGTAAGCTATTGGTCTCATTCTCTGGCTCAGCTCCTTGGCCAGGATCGTTGTTTAAAGGGCCCAAAGTGCGGGAGCTTGGCTCTTCTAGTGGGAGAGCCCTGGATTTGGAGACAGAAATCTTGGCTCTGACATGTACTTGGTCCTGTGATCTGGTCAATCACTTTGATTCTACCTTTTGATATGAAGGCAGATTTGCTCAAGTATATACCCAGACACACAAATAGAGACAATTCCCTCCCCCTCCAGAGGAACAGAACTGGTGAGTAGATAAGAAAATATGTCCACTTTCAGGCTTCAGATGCTTTCCTGAGGACCTAGGGCTGCCCCCTGGGACTAGCTTCCTCCTCAAACAGAAGCCATCTGGAGAGGTTCCCCACTCCTTGCTGAGGGCTAATGCTCAAAGGGCCCAGTCTGCAGTAGCTTGGCTCTTCCCAATATCTCAGCTTTCAATGTTCTCTCTGTACAGGTCCCAAGGATGCTAAGCCAGACACAGCAAGGACAAAGTCCAGGGACTTGACAGGACTTGGTGAGTAAGCTGAGGACTCCATTCAGAGAGAGCTAGAACATGCCGGCCAAGAGGCCCTTGTGAGCTGGCTCTCCTCTGAGCTTGCTCCTAGTTGGGGATGGCAGTAGTTCTATACACCTTGAGGGGATGAGGCTCTTTGAGAGATTTGTAGTCTTGGTTTCCTGGACCTGCCCTGGACTCTTGGGCCATCTGTTGGAGCCTATAAATTCCTGCTCAGAGTAACGTTCTTAAAAAACATAAAACAAAGTATGTAGGATTACAAAGGAAACCAATTATACTGAAAAAGATGTAATTTTGTTTCTCATCCATCTCTGGACTAAGTGCAGAGGTGTCAAATACATGGCCGGTGGACTGCAACACTTTCAGGTGTGGAGGAACCAGATTGAAATGTAATTGGAAAAATTTTTTAAAATAAGTAAAAATACAGTACAACATAGCTAATGTTAATATATGGTTTTCTAAGTCAAAGTGCAGCCCATGGGGATCCTTATGTATTGCTCAGAGGCCCCTTTCTATTTCATTTTGATCCTTTTCATCTATTAGTTGTGAATTCTAAATGGGTGAGGGCAGAGAGTGGAGCCCTAGGAGCCAAAAACCATTTGTTTATGACCAACAGCGCCAGATGCTGAAGCTGTCTCCCAGGCCTGCCCACCAGAAACTCCTGAAGGCATCCGGAGCTGGGCTGGCACTTCTGCCCTGACCTCCCAGGATGCTCTGTCACCACCAAGGCCAGATAGGGGGCACAAGCGCTTGTGTTCTCTGGGTGATCCTGCAGCCAGCTGTTCAGCAGGTGGGAAGAAATGACCCATCCCTATTGTTATGGTGACCTTTTAATGGAATAGATTAAGACCCTAGAAATTGGAGGGAAGGGCCAGAAAGAGCACTAGCTTGGAGCTGGAAGAAGAGTTGGAGTGGAATTTGGGTCGGGTCAAGGAGAGGATGCTCAGGGGGCTGGACATTCAAGTTAGGTCAGAAATCTGGCTCAGTCCCTGTGGTTACATTAGGCCTAGATTAACCTTCACCATTATGTACTCTAAGCTTTATTTTAGCTTATTTACCTTTCACTTTTCTTAAAGTCCTGAGAGCTGTGCCAAACTCTGGTAGGTCCTGTTTCACTGGAAATGCTTCCAGGACGGGATTGATGATGGGGACCACCCTAACTCAAGTCAGAAAGAGACCAGCAAGTTGTCCACTAAGTGGTGACAACTATGAAAGACTGTCCTTTAAAAGGTGGGGGGAAAATCAAGGAGCCTTCTAGTGTTGAAGTATTCCATCTGCTCTCAGCCCTTTTCTCCATCCCCATCCCTGCCTTACAAAAAACCCCAAAAAGAACAACAGACTCTGATACCTTTAGTACAGGGAGCATTTCCTGACTAATAGTCTTAGAAAAGGACCTAAGGCACTGAGAAGTGAAATAAGTTAGTTACCCAAGACCATCCAGGAGTCAGTCAGGGTTTGAACTCTACCCATTTTGCCCCACTTGCCTCTTTCTTAGGGTTCTAACCCGCAAAGTTCTTTAGATGAACCCAGTCTGGGTCTTGAGCAGATTGAAGGAAAGAGAGCAGGGTTGTGCCTAAGACTGGGGGCTTTGGGGCACTGACCAGGAGTGACTGAGGAAGGAGGAGCGCTATGCTTCCAGGGTGGGGCCGGGCCTCCTGGATGGCTGTGAGGACTGTCCCCTGGCCGGCTGGGGAAGTGCGATCTGCAGGCCAGCCCCAAAGGCCGGCCACCTCAGGGGCTCCCAAAGACCACTTTAGTCTGGCACCAAATGCTCCCCAGTGCCTCTCCCAGCAGGAGGAGCTCATGGAATTGGCGATTTAGCCTTCCGATGGATTGGGTTGATGGAGGCGAAAGAGGCATCTTGGGAAGGGGCCAGGCTGTGTTTGAAGAACTCCTCACTGCCTTCCAGAAGGCTGGAGCACCTGAGCCAGAGCGGGGTGAGTGAGCTTGAGGGGACAGTCTGAACTTACTCTCTTTTCTGCTTTCAGCTCAGATGGGCAGGAGCATCTCAAGTCAGACTCACAGCTTAGCCGAGACTCCCAGCAAGACCCCTCGACTGGCCTTGCCCCCCGTGGCTAACTCCCCGGCCCCCATGCCCGTTGACACCCCCCAGCCTTCCTGCCCCTGTGGGGACGCCCTCCGGGGGGAGCTCCTCAGCCTTGGGGCCGTTCTCTCCCAGCAGCTGGCCCGCCTCTCCTCAGCCCTGGCCACCCTATCCCAGGACGTGGCAGGGGTGAAGAGCCGCATGAAGTCACTGGGGCGGGACTTCCGCTTGCACCAGAGACTAGGAAGGCACTCCCGGCCCTGGCATCTCTGCCGGGGATACCGCAGATGTTGTAATTTTGTTCGGGGACCTCAATCGGGACAAAACAGGCCCATTCAGCCCCGACGCCCACAGTTTGGGAGGCAGCCAAAAGGCCTGGGCAGAACCTCCACCTTCCTGCAGCAGGAGCCCCGCCTGGTGCCCCTCGGTGTGCCCCCAGGGGGCACCCCCATGGTACTGACTGCCTCCTTGAGCCCCAAGGACGGCTCTGCCCCCTCTTCTCTCCTCTTGTCTCCTGCTTGCCTTGCATGGCCCACTGTGCTCTCACCTCAAAGGCAGCTGGAGGACGACCAAAGCCCGCCACCCACTCCAGTCGCCGGGTCCTCTTCCCAGATTGCCCCTCCTCCAAGCCCAGAGGAAGGGTTCAGACTCTGGCAGGAACTGGAGCAGTGCGAGTGGAAGCCCGCCATGGCCACAGGGCTGAAGGGAGCCTGGTCCCAGCAGTCCCGAGAACCCTCCCGCGGGAGGCCTGGGGAAGTGAGCTCCAAAGTCCCGCATGGAGGCCCCGGCTAACTCTCAGCCGAGTCCCTCGGGGAGGCAGATGCCCCCTTCTCCTCAGGGGGAAGGGGGGCATGGCTTCCAGCCTCACAGGAGCTCTCCTCCCGGTCCCCCTAGAGTCTGGCGGCGTTCCTGCCTGCTATTCTTACTACTCCTAGGCTTTCCCAGGCATTTTGGGGACGTTTTCTTCAGAGAAGAAGCAACTGTTGGGGAAGTTTTCTTTCCCTATTCCTTAGTTTAAATTTCAGTGAAACCTCGATTCCATGTATCTTCCCACCATTATTCCTTTGCCCAACAACTGCCAAAGTAAACACGAGAGAGAGAGAGAGAGAGAGAGAGAGAGAGAGAGAGAGAGAGAGAGAATATCACTGTATTTGTTACCCAAGTGGCTCCAAAACACCCTCAGTTTCCAGGCTCCTGCCCTCCCCCTCTACCTCAGCTTTCCCAGTAACTGGTGAGCCAGAGGTTAGTTAGGTACCTGCTACAGACAGCTCTCCTTTCCGAGACTCCGTCAGCCTCTTGGTATCATTTGGCTTCAGGGGAAGGGGTCAGATACAATCATTAAAGTTTTCAGTTGCTAAGACTAAATGTGGGAAGCTGGGCTGAGGCAGCCCAAACGGTCTTCCTGGAAAATGGGATGGGGGGGCATATGCCTTGGGCAGACCACCTCTTCCGATCACAGCTGACTGAAGGAGGTCGAGGCAAGGGAGCTGCTAAGGGGACAGGCCATCATAAGAGGAGAATGGGATAGCCAGTGTTCGGGATACAGAAGAAGAGAGAAGATTTCAGGACCCTGACAGAAACCTGGGGGTTTCAGTGGCCTGCTAACCCAAGTCAGTAGTAGGGTAGGAGAGCCAAAAATGCTCATAAGATCTTGGGCTATAATGGAGGGATAGTTTCTACGAAAAAGGAAGTGATAGTCTGACTGACTCCTGTGGGCTCTACTCTTGCTCAGATAATATCTGGATTATTGTGTTCACTCAGGGAGGGCCTTGAGTCATTGCCATATAAAAATCAGTTGAAAGAGCTGTGGATATTTAGTCTGAAAAAAGAAAGGGCTAGGATGGACCTGAGGGCTATTTTCAAGTATATGAAAGGATTAGATGTGTTCTTCTAGGCTCCAAAAGGTAGAAGCAGGAGTCTCGGGTGGAAATTTCAAAGAAGCAAATGCAGGCTCAGTATCAGGAAAACAAACTTCAGTGAGCAGCCCCAAAATGCAGTGGGCTGCCTTGACTCGTGGCTGGTCCCACAAGTGGCTGTCTTCAGGCAGAAACTGGATGGTCTCTCAGAGGTGGTGGTTTTTTGGGGGGGAACAGGTTGGCTGAGATGGCTGCTGACTTCCCTTCCAGCTTAGACAATATGATTCTGGACAGAGACAAGTGGAGATGCAGGGACGAAAGAGCAAGAGTTGGAGACGGGATCTGGCAGAAGAGGTGTGAATCTGGAATGGGCTGTGGCTTTCCTTGTGGGTGGAACTACTCCTTACCACCTCCAGGACAGCTAATTGCCAAAACAACAAATAGAGTATACATTAATGGTAGAAGGCTCGCTATAATGACTCTAGATTAGAGCACGAAATCTGGGTCCAAAGTAGCGTGTAGAGAACAAAGCTGTGCATCCAGAAGAGATGAGTGGTGGAGTACATAAATGCGCTTATTTCCTGTCACTTCTCAGCCCTCCACCCTGTGGGAATTTGGGGCACAACTTTCACTGCCAAGAAGGGGTCCTCTTGGATTCTCTGTGGGAGAGATTGGAGGAGGACCCGGATACTGTTCTCCATGGTATGGTTGCAGCTGCCACAATACTTTGCTGCTTTTGTATCTGTAATAGGTATTCCTATAACAATCCTCCTGTTCCTCAGATCTTTCCCCAATCTTGTCTTATGTGTAGGCCCCTTATATGTTGTCCCCTTATCTAAAAATATCTCCCCTCAAGCTAATCTCAGCCTTAAATTCTCAAAATATCCACCTCCACCTCCACACACATCATAGGTTGATGTTGTCTCCAAAAGCCCTTTGTTAAAATTCACTTAATGGTTGAGAAACCTGTTGCACCAGGATCCTTTGACCCATCACTAATAATAGCTCTTTAAGATTTGCAAAGCATTTTATAAGTTTCCAATCTTAACCCCACAACAACCCCAGGAGGTAGGTGCCATTTGTCTCTATTTTATAGATGAGGAAACTGAGGTTAAAAGAGGTTACCAGGGTCACACAGCTAGTAAATGAGGCCAGATTTGAATTTAGGGTCGTCTTCTTGAATTCAAGTCCAGTGCCTTATGCACTTTTTGCAAACTTGGAATATAAGGTAAGATTCTCTTCACTTAAAAAACTCTGTGAGACTTGCCAGGATAAAATATCCATAGAGGTAGAGATAATCTGTTTTTAAAGATCTGCCCCTAACATTGGCTAAATCCCTTAACATTGAGTTTCAATTTCCTCACCATCAAAATAAGGGATTTGGGTCAACTCTAAAATTCTTTCTAAAACTCTGCATCAATGATGCTCTGTGATCTGTGTACTTTATGTTAAGATGGGAGAGAAGAGTCCTACTTGGCAGCTAAAGAAAAAAAGGGGGCTGAGAAAGACCAGAAGGTATCCTGGATTGTTAAGAGTTGATCCATAAAGACAAATGTGGAGGTGGAGCAGGTTGGGTTGGCATTTTCTCTTGCTAAGGTTTCTTTGAGAGTCCCTTCATCTTCCAGTTCCTTGCATATAATATGTGCTTAATACATGTTGAATTGGGAATTTTAAAAATTATTATGGCTAATCATATCTAGGAACCAGAAACAGGATCTCCCATCTACACTTCCTAAAAACCTGAGTTCCATTGTACTCCCCTAAATTTCCCTACACTACCTTGAGTCATGAATCCCTGAGTGATTCTACAATGAAGTCAGACTTGGGTCGTGTTCTTAGCTTTGCTTCTTACTTGCTATATGACCTTACACAAGTGATTTCACATTTCTCACTATTTCAATTTTCCTTATCACTTCTGGCTATAATGTTCTGGGTATAAAATCTTTGGGCAACCCATGTTGTCTTCCAGCTGAGTAGCTACTTGGAGGTGTCAAAGCAAGCTCAGACAACTCAAGATAGGTCAAAGGGTACCCTCTTCAAGGAGGTTATATAGATATAGAGAGGAACGAACTAGATTGTCCATATTTCGACACATCAGGTATTGATCCACAGGGCAGGATCTATGTGATCCGCTTCATGGGATGTTGTCAGGGATGACAGGTCACTTACCATATTGTGTGGATGACTTTGGGTACCTAAGGAGGAAAATGGATTCCAGTTGGGAACAAGTGGAAGATAAACCCTCTACTACAAAATTTTGCCTATGGCTAAGCTAGCTGTGTTATGTTGGGAGCAAAAGTCTTCTTCTAGGTATTCAGTTTCCTTTTCTGTAGATTAAGGTGGTTGGGCCAGATGAATTTCTAAGCTTCCTTCTAGCTCTAAATCCTTTAAAACAACATATGGCTCCCACTTGGTGTTTGTCCTCCCCATGTCCCCTCTCCCCATTGCTCTTAAAACATACTGAAACCTATCTGCCTAGCGCCATAACCTCCTAAATCAGATTCTCTACTAAAAAGAATACTGGGCTGAGAGTGAAAACTTTCAATTTTGTTACAAACCATGGACAGATCAGTTCCTTTCTTGGGGTCTTAGCTCCTTCCTTTGTAAACCTCACCTTCCCCATAAAGTCATCTCTGTCTATCCAAAGTCTATTCATCATTACAGAGCTCCTTAGAACTCTTAACATAGTATCTCTTAACCATCAACTAACTATGTAATCTGATATATTAATCTATACTTGTGAAATGATAGGAGAGGGCTAGGAGAAAAAGTTATTAACTGAGTAGTCCCTTCCCAGGAAAGCAGAGTATACTTCATAACAATGACCTCTAGCAGTAGCTACAAGCCTGTTCCTCTTTTTAAAAAAATTTTGAAGAGAGATAGGATGGTGTAGTGGATAGGGTTCTAGACTTAGAGTCAAAAGGACCTTAGTTATGTGACCTTAGACAAGTCATGTAACAAACTGATAAGTCAAAAACATCTTAGTATGTGCTCAGAACTGAGGATAAGGAAGCAGGGGTGAGCCCTGGGCTTGGAATCTAGAAGACTCATCTTTCAAATCTTGTCTCGGACTCTTAACTGTGTGACCCTGAGCAAGTCATTTAACCCTGTTTGCCTCAATTTCCCCATCTGTAAAATAAATTGGAGAAGGAAATGGCAAGCCACTCCAATATCTTTGCCAAGAAAACCCTAAATAGGGTCATGAAGAGTTGGGTGTGACTGAAAAATGGATCAACAAGAACAGGGATATAAAGACCAAACAAACCACAAACCCCAGTGCCTCCCCTCAAGGAGTCTTTGTTTCAATGGGAGAGACAACAAGCATAAAGTTTTACACAGAAGAAATATGTGTAAGTGGAAGGTAATCTCATAAGGATTTCCTTAGCATGGGAGATTTGGACTGAGGAATTTGAATAGGATTTGGACTGATTCTTGAAGAAAGCCAGAAAATGGAACTAAAGAGGAAATCATTTTGGACATGATGGGGATTTAGTGAAAAAACATGGAATCTGGAAGCAGCAAGAAGTCTAGAATTGGTGGATTATAGAATATGTGGAAGGGAACAAATTGTAGGAAGACTGGAAAGGTAATAACAATAACACTCACTGTTTAGATTTTTTGTTTAAGTTTTACATTTTTTTTAATGTGTTGGTTAACTCTGGCCTCATTCTGCCCTGAGGAATTAGAATGTCTCTTTTCTCATGCTCTCAGCTTTAGCCTATGCTATTTATTGTATCCTCTTCCCACTGTCTCCCTCTCCTTTCCATTTAACCTGTTAACAATTTGGCTTTTACAAATAGATATTGACATAGAAAACATGACATAACAAATACATTTCCCCCAGACATTTGAGGGCATATTCTCCCATATGCCATCTAGTTCCTAGAGAGAATGGGTTGAAACGATAAAATTTCTACATAGCATTAGCCCCACCAAATTCACTTCCCAATATGGTATAGCCAATGGGCAGAGGAGTCCACATCTCTGCTGCTGTTAGATTAGGTTAGCAAGTTACTTAAGAACTTCTTTCCTTTCCATCTGACTTTTCACAAATCCCAGCATGGACTACAGCTCCAGGATTCTGGTGGCTCATTCTCCTGAATTTTTTTTTTGAGGAGGAGGATACAATTGGGTCAAAGTGACTTGCTCAAAGTCACACATTAGTAAGTGATTGAAGCCATATTTAAATTCAGGTCCTCCTGATTCCAAGGCTAGTGTTCTATTCACTGTGCCTCTTAGTCCCAAATCCTGAGCTTTCTAAAGGCCACAAGATCATAAACATCTCAATCAGCTTCACCTAAAATAGGAAAGAACAAATGCAAAGAGACAAAGAACAGAGAGTTTCCTAATCATGGGCAACATGTTCACCCCAGCTTATATTCTTGGCTCTCGCCCAAACAGCAGCTAAGCAGGAAAAATACAGAGCAATGTAAGAGCCAGGCTCTGACTGATAAGTGCTTTTTTGAAGGCAGCCCAGTTTTTGACTGTGCAATAAATCACTTGTTTTGACTCCCTATCCCATGGTGAGCAACCTAAAATTAGCTAAAGAATGGCTATTCATACTCCAGTCTGGGAGCAGGACACTTCCATTCTGTATCATGCTGCCTTCCAAAAGCAGTTTTTGCCTCTACACTTAATGACTCTGGAAGAAAGAGAGGCTGGTGATTTTGCACAGCCCTGCTTCACTTAAATCTACTTCCCTTGAAAGCCAAGATATCCCTCCTGGTGTCATTGATCCTAATTCTGAGAAATCAAAATGAAGGACCAACAACAATAATCCCTAGCTTCAACCTGGCTCCCCTTCCCCTTGCCATCCTATTCTGCCAAAAAAAATTAACACTGTTCTCTGCACCTGTTTGCCAAAAAAACCCTTTCATTTTAGTCTAATTCCAGGTCATTTCTGATTTAGATGTCCAAAAAAGGGCAGAGTTTTCCCTTTCCTTCTGATATATCTCTGCCCTAAGGCAATTTTTAGGTAATGTTCATAGGAATCCAAGAAATAATATCAAGATATTTAACAATACAGTCATAGATTAACATTCTGAATAGTTAGCGATCAATTTTTATCTTTTTCTTCCTAGAGTCTAAACCATTCCCCTGGAGGGTTCTTCCCAAAGATCTACATCAGAAAAAAAAAACAAAAACTGAATAGGTATGGTTTGAATGTATTCCTTAGATTGGAAGAGGGGAACCCCAGTCTAATCCCTTCAATTGATAGAGATTACCTATGCATATCATAGTATCATACAATGGAGAAAAGCAATAGTTAAACAAGAGGTAAGTTTTTAAGTTTCTGGTTACTACTCTTCATCCATTTAGGGAAGGGAATAAGAGGTTTATATAGTACCTACTATGTGCCAAGCAGCATACTAAGCTCTTTACAAATATTACTTTTGTATTTATTTGTTCGCAAGTCTAATGCAGGACAGCAAGATAGTATAGTAGGTAGAATGCTGAGCCTGAAGTAGGACTCATCTTCCTGAGTTCAAATCCAGCCTCAGATACTTACTAGCTGTGTGATCCTGGGCAAGTCACTTAGCACCATCTGCCTTAGTTGTTTGTCAGTTATAAAACAAGCTGGAGAAGAAAATGACAAAACAAGAAAATCTCAAATGGGGTCACAAAGAGAAAGGAGCAATGTTTAGTACTCTATTCGGTTGTAAACTCTTCAAGGGCAGCGACTGTCTTTTGCCTCTTCTTGTGTCCCTAGCAGTCAGGGTATAGAGTAAGCACTTAATACATGTTTATTGATTATTTCATTTGATTCTCACAATAAACCTGTGTGGTAGGTGCTGTTATTATCCCCATTTTACAGTTGAGAAAACTGAGGCAAACAGAGGTTATGACTTTCACAGGATCGCATAACCTAGGAAATGTTTGAGACACAGCATTCTATCCACTCTGCCAACTAATGCCTCATTCATTCACCTATAAAAGGCCCTTTTTCATTTTATCTTGATCTATCCCACCTTCAAACTAGAAAGTAAGTAGAAGGCTTTTTTACCACACCAGAGAAAATACTTCTTTTTTTGTTTTGTTTTACTAATAAGGATTTTAAGAAATATGCTAAAGCAACTTCCCCTTTGAGGCTACTAGCACAGTGTTCCTCCAAGAATATTGTCTTCATAGATTCTATTTGTTTCTCTCTCTGTTCCCATTGCTTTTTTTTGCTAAGACAATTGGGGTTAAGTGACTTGCCTAGGGTCACACAATTTAAGGAATGTTAAGTGTCTAAGATGACATTTGAACTCAGGTCCTCCTGACTTCAGGGCTGGTGCTCTATCCACTAGCACCACCTAGTTGCCCCCCTCCCCCATTGCTTTTCAAAATACATTGCTGTAGTTGGTTTGTTACAAATATGGAATTTCTGGTACTTTGCTTTACTATGGTGAATGTAGCAAAGCAGTAAAATTAAGAGAAACTCTGTATGGCACTTAAAATCTGGGCCATCGTGGCTCCAGCTTTCAGGCTGTTGACATATTCTTCTTTCTCATTTACTCTACACTGTGGTCCAGCTGGCCCACCTATTGTTACTTCTCCACAATATCCCTTTTTCTCTTTGGTAAATAGGCTGGGACTGACTCAGATAGTGCAGATTGCACATTGGTATGAAATGAAATGCTTGGGGAACACTCCACAATTTGCAAAAGGTGTTATAGTCAGTTATAGCATGGAAAGGCTGTATTCTCACCTCTCCAGTGAACCTGCCACCTCTCCAGTCCATTTCATTTTTGGATATCTCTGTTAGGAAGTTTTCCCTGATAATCTGGTCAAGATGACCCTTTATGTAATTTTCAATTATTGTCCTGGTCATCCTTCCTCTCTAGGACAGCCTTTCAGATACCTATGCTCAGCTATTATGTCTTTCCAAAACTTCCTTTTCCAGATAAATATCCTAGCTCTTCATATGACAAGAACTTCAGTCTCTTTGCCTTCCTTGATAGATGATCTCCATTTTTATCAGTGTCCTTTTTAAAGTGATGTACTGAATAAAATACTCCAAAGGTGTATAGCCAGGGCAGGATATTCCTGGAACATATGTCTCTCTTAATGTAGCATAAGATTGCATTCATTTTCTGGTTGCCATATCATAATGCCCACTCATAGTGGTCCACTAAACCCCCTAGTAATTATCAGATAAATTGTTGTCTAACAATGATTTGCCCATCTTGTTCTTGTAAAGTTGATTTTTTTTGAACCCAAGTGCAAGATTATTTATTTCTATTAATTTTTGTCTTGTTAGATTCATCCCAATGATTAGCCTGTCACAGTCCTTTTTTCAAGTCAAAAAAGTCAGATTTACAAACTAGAATAGCTATTTTATTAATTTCCAGTGGGAAATATATGTGCACATGGAAGACTGGGATATTCAATTTCACACCCACTTCTTGCTATCAAGATCAATAAAAAGAAAGTTTATTTGCTGAGCATCAAATATAGGAACAAATATCGAATGTCTATAAAGAATATTGTCATCAAGATATGGATTACTTTTCTCTACTATAAAGCCATATCTGCTAGATTACTCTTCTTAATATACTCAGTTAATTGTATCACTGTTCAAAAACTTTTCACATCCCTACTATTCATTGAATAAAGTACAAATTTCTGATCCTGATATTCTGGATTCTCTTAAGTCTAACTCACTTTCCAGATTTTTCTCACTCTGCTTTTTCTTTTGTAAACATGTCATACTTAAGAGAATAAAGTAACTTCGCTTTCTTCTAAATATGTCCTTTCCTTTCACATTTGTGACTTTGCTCACAAACATTCCTTATACCTGGAAAGTCCTCCATTTCTGCCACTTGATAATCTGTCAACTCAGATACCATCTCCTCCATGAAACTTTCCTTGATTCCCCCAGCTGGCAATGATTTTTCCTTTACCTGATCTCATAGCACTTTATAACCATCTTATGGACTAATCCTATTCTAATTTACATTTCATGTACCAGTAATTTCTAAGAGGACCATCTTGTCTTAGCGAGACGTGATTAACACGAATCAGTTCACTCTGAACTAACTCATAACATAGAATTTTAAGCAAAAACTGAGGATCAGTCTGTACTTTCTCCCATGCTTCCCAATCACTAGGGAAAGTGGTTATTTCCTTCTCAGTGAGTCAATACAAAATGGACACTCAATGGCTTTTGCAGAGGGGATGGCTGAAATGACAGGAAGAGGTCCACAATAGATGGGTTTCAGAAGGGAGAGATGGTACAGGACTTGAAAAGACTTCTACAGCCTCTTTCAAGCCTTTCTCTTTAGGGTAGGTACTGATACCAAGATATTTTTGAAATACTGACAGATATCATAGAATCATAAGACCTCAGAGCTAGAAAGGACTGTCCATGTACTACTATTTGCTCAAATAAAGTAATGTTCTTGTGTATTCATTTTTTCAGCCAAAGAAATGAAATTATTTGCCCAAAGTCATACATGACAATCCTGATGATCATTTTCTCTTTCTTGACAACACCATAATTGCTAAGTAGTAGTCAGGAGTCTGGTTTTTCTCTCTCAGCTCCCAGAAATATTTTCCTTTTCCTTTTTACTCCTGTATTTCCTCCACTAAATCTGTGGAATCATTGACTATTCAAAACTGAAGGGCCATCCAGTGCATACTTCTGATTGTACAGCAGAGAAGACTGAATCCCAGAGAAATCAAATGCTTTGCTTTGGGTCCTGACCAGCCAAGGGCTGGTTAAATTTTTTCCTCCTATGAGCCACACCAACTTTATAGCTACTGAAGCCAGCAGCTTGATCTTCCATCTTTATTCCTAGAAATCTCTGGGGGGGGGGAGGTTCCAACTCTACTTGCACTCCTCAGATCTTCAGGTGATTTTGGCAGATGATCATCTGGAGTGCTCTTTCTCTCCAGGACAACTCAAAGTTTCTCTCCAAGTTGTGTGACCCAGTGATATGACACTGAAGGGAACTGAATACCTTAACAATTATTTATTGATCACTTTGTATAGGATGCCCAAAGAGAGGATAAGGGGGACTGATGGACCCTTTCTGTGGACCTTTTATATTAAACGATAAGATTCTCAATGCCTTCCTCTTATTTTCTCTTCACTTTCTCTTCCCTTCTTTCTAGCTCTAATTCTTCCTATTTTCTCCTTTTCCTCTCTTTTCCAGCCCTGGTGAAGAGGAAGAATAGATGTGATTATGTACATAAGTCCCAATCTCCTTAATCCTCTCATAAAATCCCTTTATCCTTGCTCTATTGAAGCCAGAGAGGTAGGGGAAGCAGGTTGCTCTTGGATTTCTTCCAGGCAAGGTCCCATCTTTATTGCACGGTCATAGATTCACCCCTAAGCAAGCTGGTTAAGAGGAAACAGGAGGAGACGTGGCAGAGATCAAAGCAGCTCTGGTCAGTTCTCTGAATGCCATTGTACCCCTGGTAGGGGGAAGAGACTTTTGGCTGTGCCTCTGAGTGTTTGACCATGTCTGTGTGATCATATGTGACTCTGTGTAGCATGCTTCCTGAAGGTCTAGATCTATACTGAATACATGCTGAATAAATGAGTGTATCTGGATAACAATTGTATTAATGGGACTAGAACTATCCCCAGGGATAGGAACTTGGGGTGATTTACCTATTCCTTCCCTTTGGAGACCCTATCCTAATTAACCTCCTCTGCTGCAACGGGGTCTTTTAGTAATTGACTTTTTTTAGCTTTTTATTTTCAAAATACATGCATGAGTAGATTTAAACATTCACCCTTGCAAAACCTTGTGTTCCAAATTTTTTTCTCCCTCCCTTCCCTCCACCCTGTGCCTTAGA
>JAJPUD010003500.1:154233-195966 GCA_023553655.1 Myrmecobius fasciatus
GGTTTTCTTCAGTGAACAATTGGAACTGGTTTGAGACAATTCTTTGTTGCAGAGAGCCATGTCCATCAGAATTGATCATCATGTAATATTGTTGTTGCTGTGTATAATGATTTCCTCGTTCTGCTCGTTTCACTCAGCATCAGTTCATGCAAGTCTCTCCAGGCCTCTCTGAAATCGTCCTGCTGGTCATTTCTTACAGAGCAATAATATTCCATAACATTCATATACCATAATTTATTCAGCCACTCTCCAACTGATGGGCATCCATTCAGTTTCCAGTTTCTAGCCACTACAAAAAGGGCTGCCACAAACATTCTTGCACATGTGGGTCCCTTTCCCTCCTCTAAGATCTCTTTGGGATATAAGCCCAATAGAAACACTGCTGGGTCAAAGGGTATGCACAGTTTGATAACTTTTTGAGCTTAGCTCCAAATTGCTCTCCAGAATGGTTGGATCCGTTCACAGTTCCACCAACAATGTATTAGTGTCCCAGTTTTCCCACATCCCCTCCAACATTCATCATTATCTTTTCCTGTCATTTTAGCCAATCTGACAGGTGTGTAGTGGTACCTCAGAGTTTTCTTAATTTGCATTTCTCTGATCAATAGTGATTTGGAGCAACTTTTCATATGACTAGAGATGGTTTTAATTTCATCATCTGAAAATTGTCTGTTCATATCCCTTGACCACTTATCTATTGAAGAGTGGCTTGAATTTTTATATATATGAGACAATTCTCTATATATTTTAGAAATGAGGCCTTTTTCAGAACCATTAAATGTAAAGATGATTTCCCAATTTGATGCTTCCCTCCTAATCTTGTCTGCATTAGTTTTATTTGTACAGAAACTTTTTAACTTAATATAATCAAAATTATCCATCTGGTGTTCAATAGGAGTTCCAGATCTTCTTTGGACATAAATTTATTCCATCTCCACGGGTCCAAGAGGTAAACTATAGTACATTCCTCTAATTTGCTTGCAAAATCACTCTTTATATCTAGATCTTGAACCCATTTAGATCTTATCTTGGTATGTGGTGTTAGGTATGGGTCAAGCCCTAATTTCTTCCACACCAGTTTCCAATTTTCCCAGCGGTTTTTGCCAAATAGTGAGAACTTATCCCAAAAGCTGGGGTCTTTGGGTTTATCAAACACTAAATTGTTAAGGTTATTGCCTAGATTGTCCTGATAACCTATCCTGTGCCACTGATCGACTGCTGTATTTCTTAGCCAGTACCAAACGGTTTTGATGACCGCTGCTTTATAATATAGTTTTAGATCTGGTACAGCAAGGCCACCTTCATCTGCCTTTTTTTTTTCATTAATCCCCTTGAAATCCTTGAGCTTTTGTTCTTCCAAATGAACTTTGCTACTATTTTTTCTACATTTGTAAAATAATTTCTTGGGAGTTTGATTGGTATGGCTCTAAATAAGTAGATTAGTTTGGGTAGTATTGTCATTTTTATTATATTCGCTCTGCCTACCCACGAGCACTTAATGTTTTTCCAATTAATTAGGTCTGATTTTATTTATGTGGAAAGTGTTTTGTAGTTTAGTTCATATAGTTTCTGATTTTTCCTTGGCAGATAGATTCCCAAATATTTTATCCTATTATCTATTATTTGAAATGGAATTTCTTTTTGTATCTCTTGCTGCTGAACTTTGTTGGTAATATATAAAAATGCTGATGATTTATGTGGATTTATTTTGGATCCTGCAACTTTGGTAAAGTTGTGAATTGTTTCTAGTAGTTTTTTAGTTGAGTCTCTAGGGTTCTCTAAGTATACCATCATGTCATCTGCAAAGAGTGATAATTTGGTTTCTTCATTACCTACTCTGATTCCTTTTATCTCTTTTTCTTCTCTTATTGCTAAAGCTAACATTTCTAATACAATATTAAATAGTAATGGTGACAGTGGGCAGCCTTGTTTCACTCCTGATCTTATAGGGAATGGTTTTAGTTTGTCTCCATTACATATGATTCTTGTTGATGGTTTTAAATAGATGCTACTGATCATTTTAAGGAAAAGCCCATTTATTCCTATATTCTCTAGTGTTTTTAATAGGAAAGGGTGTTGGATTTTATCAAATGCTTTTTCTGCATCTATTGAGATAATCATATGGTTTTTGTTAGTTTGGTTATTAATATAATTAATTATGCTGATAGTTTTCCTAATATTGAACCAGCCCTGCATCCCTGGTATAAATCCTACTTGGTCATAGTGTACTATCCTGGGGATGACTTTCTATAATCTCATTGCTAATATCTTATTTAAAATTTTTGCATCAATATTCATTAGGGAAATTGGTTTATAGTTTTCTTTCTATGTTTCCACCCTACCTGGTTTAGCTATCAGCACCATATCGGTCTCATAGAAGGAATTTAGCAGTATACCTTCTGTTCCTATTTTCTCAAATAGTTTGTATAGTATTGGAATTAATTGTTCTTTGAATGTTTGGTAGAATTCACATGTAAATCCATCTGGCCCTGGAGATTTTTTCTTAGGGAGTTGGTTAATAGCTTGTTCTATTTCTTTTTCTAATATGGGGCTATTTAAATAATTTATATCCTCTTCTGTTAACCTGGGCAATCTATATTTTTGTAGATATTCCTCCATTTCATTTAGATTATCAAACTTACTGGCATAAAGTTGGGCAAAGTAACTCCTAATTATTGCTCTAATTTCCTCTTCATTGGAGGAAAGTTCTCCCTTATCATTCTTGAGACTAACAATTTGATTTTCCTCTTTCCTTTTTCTTATCAAATTAACTAAAGGCTTATCTATTTTGTTGGTTTTTTCGTAGAACCAACTCTTAGTTTTATTTATTAACTCAATAGTTTTCTTATTTTCAATTTTATTAATTTCTCCTTTTATTTTTAGAATTTCCAATTTGGTATTTAATTGAAGGTTTTTAATTTGTTCTTTTTCTAGTTTTTTTTAATAGTAAGCCCAATTCTTGATCTTCTCTTTCTCTATTTTATGCAAGTAAGCATCTAGAGATATAAAATTATCCCTTATAACCGCTTTGGCTGTATCCCACACATTTTGGTTCATTGTCTCATTATTGTCATTCTCCTGGATGAAATTATTGATTGTGCTTTGATTTGCTCTTTCACCCATTCATTCTTCAGGATTATATTATTTAATTTCCAATTAACTTTTGGTCTATTTTCTCCTGGCCTTATATTGCAATTGATTTTTATTGCATCATGATCTGAAAAAGATGCATTTACTATTTCTGCCTTTCTGCATTTGATTTTGAGGGTTTTATGCCCTACCACATAGTCAATTTTTGTATAAGTTCCATGAACTGCAGAGAAAAAAGCAAACTCCCTACTGTCTCCATTCAACTTTCTCCATAGATCTATCATACCTAACTTTTCTAACAATTGGTTTATCTCCCTAGTTTCTTTATTATTTATTTTGTAGTTTGATTTATCTAATTCTGAGAGAGCAAGGTTGAGATCCCCCACTAATATCGTTTGGCTGTCTATTTCTCCTTGCATCTCTCTTAATTTCTCCCCTAGGAATTTGGATGCTATTGCACTTGGTGCGTATATATTTAGTATTGATATTGCTACATTATCTATGGTACCCTTTAATAAAATATAGTTTCTTTCCTTATCTCTTTTGATTAGATCTATCTTGGCTTTTACTTGATCTGAGATAAGGATTGCTACCCCTGCTTTTTTTTGTTCACTTGAAGCATAATAGGTTCTGCTCCAGCCGTTTACCTTCATCCTATATGTGTCACTATGTTTTAGATGTGTTTCTTGTAGACAATATATTGTGGGATTCTGGTTTTTAATCCAGTCTGCTATCTGCTTCTGCTTTATGGGAGAGTTCATCCCATTCACATTCACAGTTAGAATAACTAATTCTTTATTTCCTGCCATCTTATTTACCCAAGTTATCTTTTCCCCTTTCCTTTCCCCTTTCTCCCTTCCCCCCTCCTCAGTACTTTTGATGACCCCCTCCTCCCAAACAATCCACCACCCTTTAGATCCCCTCCCCCTTTTTAACTTCTGTCCCCTGATTCTTCTATTTTCCCTCCTAATAATTTATCCCTTTCTTTTTCCTCCTTTCCTTCCCACTTCCCTCTAGCAACAGACAGGTTTCTATGTGAAATCAAGTGTCTGATATACACTTTTAGAACCCAACCTGATGAAAGTAAGATTTACACAATGCTCATCTCCCTCCCCTTTTTCTCTCAATTATATTAGATTTTCTTTGCCTCTTCAAGAGATTTTACCTTGTTTTTACCTCCTTTTTTTTTAGATCTTATTTTACCACTTTTTCCCTCTTTTCCCCAGTATGACAACCTTTCCCCCTCTAGTTTTCTTTTTCATATTATCAAAGTAATATCTAGTTAATTATACCCCTAAACTTTAAGTATCCCCATAGTAGAAATAAAGTTCTCAAGAGTCCTTTCCTTTTTACCTTTTTATGCTTCTCTTGAGTTCTGTGTTTGGAGGTCAAATTTTTTGTTCAGATCTGGTCTTTTCATTAGAAATAGGTGAAATTCACCTATATTATTGAATGACCCTCTTCTTCCCTGGAGGATAATGCTCATTCTAGCTGGATAGGTTATTCTTGGCTGTAATCCAAGTTCCTTTGCCTTTTGGAATATCTGGTTCCAGGCCCTTCGATCCCTCAATGTGGAGGCTGACAGATCGTGTGTGATTCTAATTATTGATCCTTGGTATTTGAATTGTTTCTTTCTAGCTGCTAGCAGAATCTTTTCCTTGGTGCTATAGTCCTGAAATTTAGCCAGAATATTCCTTGGGGTTTTAATTTTGGGGTCTCTTTCAGGAGGTGATCGGTGAATTCTTTCAATGGTGATTTTGCCTTCTGATTGTACAATCTCAGGGCAGTTTTCTTTCAGGATTTCCTGGAAGATAGTGTTTAGATTCTTTTTTTCATCATGGCTTTCAGGAAGTCCAATAATCCTTAGATTGTCTCTCCTAGATCTATTTTCCAAGTCAGTTGTTTTTCCTAGGAGATATTTCATATTTTCTTCTAATTTTTCATTTTTTTGTTTTTGTTTGACTGATTCTTGAAGTCTTATTGAGTCATTCACTTGCTTTTGTTCAATTCTTATTTTTAAAGTGCTGTTTTCTTCAGTTACCTTTTTAAGCTCCTTTTGTAACTGGCCAATTGAAGTTTTTTGTTCATTGCACTCTTTTTCCACTTCACTAATTTTATTTTTCAATAGATTGGTGTCTTTTTCATATCTCTTTTGCAGGGCATCATATCCTTCTTGCACTGATTTCAATTTATTTTCCCATTTATCCTCCAGCTGTTTTATGAGGTTCTTTATGCAATCTTCCAGAAAGGCCTTTTGAAAAGGGGACCAGTGATGGTCCTTAATAACTTCCTTTCGAGTTTTGTCTAAAGGAACCTCAGGATCTGAGGTCATCCCTTCTTTCTCTTGATAAAAGCTGTCTATGGTGAGAGCTCTCTTTTGCGTCTTCATTTTTTTTAGACAGCATGGATGTCTCTTTAAGGCCTGCAAAAAAATGGCTGCTGATGATCTTTGCCCTGGGGCACTTCGGCGAATTAACTTAAGGTGCTGGGCCGGTGGGGGCTAGGACTAAATCTGAATTACTCCTCAAACAAGGCAAGTCTGCCAGAACACCTGCCCCCAATCAGGGCAGAGTGTCTCTAGTGCCTCAGATAAACTCCAGGTGTTTGGAGTTTAGAGTTTCTACCACAGTGAGCTGAGTCCCACCCTCAACTCCGGTCTACTCCCGAGTCCACTGTTTATCCCTCTGTCCGAGTTAGACAAACCTGATATGAAGTTCTTCAGAAAGCAGTGTCCAAATATTTCTGGATTTGTTGACTTGAAAATCAGTTCAGAGGCTTATTTTATTGTCGATTTGAGAGAAGATGGGAGGAGGATGTAGAGAGTCACGTTTTCACTCTGCCATCTTGGCTCCACCCCCCTTGACCACATATCTTAAGAGGGAATTTTTCCCTCATATATGAATTGTACCAAATGTGCTGTGTTCCCTTCCAAAATTGGCGTTTTTTCTATGTATTCTAAGCTTTCACCTCCCCATAATGAATGGTTTTCATTTCATTTCATTTCAGCTAGGCCTGTGTCTTCTTTCAAGTACAGAAGATCACCTTTGCCTTAAATCTAAAGTTTAAATGTCCTAAGAGAGCAATTTGGAGATATGCTCAAAAAGTTATCAAACTGTGCATACCCTTTGACCCAGAAGTGTTTCTACTGGCCCTATATCCCAAAGAGATCTTAAAGAAGGGAAAGGGACCCACATGTGCAAGAATGTTTGTGGCATCCCTTTTTGTAGTGGCTAGAAATTGGAAATTGAATGGATGCCCATCAATTGGAGAGTGGCTGAATAAATTATGGTATATGAATGTCATGGAATATTATTTTCTGTGAGAAACGACCAGCAAGATGATTTCAGAGAGGCCTGGAGAGACTTGCATGAACTGATGCTGAGTGAAATCAGCAGAACCAGGAGATCATTATACACAGCAATAAGACTATACGATGATCAATTCTGATGGACATGACTCTCTTCAACAATAAAATGTCTCAAACCAGTTCCAATTGTTCATTAAAGAAGGCCATATACACCCAGAGAGAGGGACATGAGATATGGACTACAACATAACATTTTCATGCTTTCTGTTTATGTTTTCTTGCATTGGTTTTCCTTCTTAGGTTGCTTTTTTTTTTTTCTCTTTCTAGATCTGATGTTTCTTGTGCAGCAAAATAACTGTATAGATATGTATACATACAGTGGATTTATCATATATTTTTTAACATATTTAACATGTATTAGACTACTTGCCATCTAGGGGAGGGGATGGGCGAAGGAGGGAAAATTTTGGAAAAATTACTCATATGTTCTGTAAATAAAAAGCTTTAATAAACAAAAATAAATAAATGTTGTCCTGAGGATCAAATGACATAATTTAAATTTTCTTGCATTGGATTTTGGCAAGATAACTTACTTTCCCACAACCTAACATTCTCATACACTCGATTGATGTTTGCTTGCATTGTGTTTCCTTTATCTGAATTTTCTTTCTTGTAGATATGATTTTTCTTGCACAACAATGATAAGTGTGGAAATATGTATACGTATATTCGATCTATCAAGTAGTTTAACATAATTAACATGTAGTGGATATCCTGCCATCTAGGGGAGGGGTGGGGAGTTGAGGGGAAAAATTTGTTAACAGAAAGCTTTGTAAGGGTTAACGTTGAAGAATTACCCATACATATGTTTTGCAAATAAAATAAAATGTAAAAAAAAAAAAAAAAAAAGATAACTTACTTTCCTATGCCCAAGTTTCCCAATCTGGAAAAACAAGAGGGTTGGCACAGGTCTTTCCTAAGGTTACAAAAGCCTGAGGCTTTAGGTAGAGGATATCTGATGTATTAAGCTCCTCGCAAAAACAAGATCCGATCATTGAGCCAGCCTCCCCCCCCCCCCCAGGTGGGAATGGCAGCCAGGAGGAAGTTACTTTTGGGGCGGATCTTGGTCAGATGAGATACCATCTGTACCCCAGGCCTAAGGACAAAGAACCGAACATCCGGGTACTCAGGGCCAGCCTCTGTTGCCTAAACAATCAGCCCATAGCAACAGCTTCGTTCTGAATGCTTTTTCCTTCTCCTCCCCCGGAAGTGATAACTATCTCTTTGAAAGATAATCGTTCTGCTTCCTTTGGTGTGCTCCATCCCCTTCCGAACAATGTCTCTGCTTCTCCTTCTTAGAAGTTGAGTCTCAAACAATGATCGGACTACAGGAGTGGCTCTAGCCATAAAACTACATCTCCCAGGATTCACTGCACTGACCCGTTAAAGGCCTCAAGTGTCCCAGTATGCAACGCTTCTCCTTGAAGTGAAGGGTTAATTTGGGCAACAATGGACGTCGGGAGTTGTAGTTCTTACAAGATTTCCCCCCCCCCCCTTCTTCTAGCATTGAATCCAGATCCTCAGGCTATTGGCTGGGAGGCAAGAGTCAGAAAAAACGAAAAAAGAAGGTGGCTGGAGTTTTGACATCACTTACGTTAGTCAGTTGTCCTTGGGAGAAAATGGATAAAAAGGGACAAAAAATGAGAAGGGAGGGCGGCTAAGTGGCGCAGTGGATAGAGCACCAGCCTTTAAGTCAGGAGGAACTGAGTTCAAATGTGACCTCAGGCACTTTCTAGCTCTGGGATTCTGGGCAATTAACCCCTTAACCCTTAACCCTTAACCCCGGTTGCCTCAGCAAAAAAAACAACCACCAGATTTCAGTTAAAAAATGAAATGGGGAAAAAGCCTCAGCAAGCGAGGCTTCCTCAACCCCAACAGGTCACTGTGGTCACTAGGGTGGCCAAGGGCTCATTGCTACCTTTCTTTTTCAATCTCGATCTTAGGTTTCAAATGCAACCCTGAAAGCTTTCAACTCAAAGATGTCTAATCAACAACAATCACCTTTTTTAAAAAATCTGAGTTTTGTTGCTATTTAGAATTGTCTTTACTTACGTAGTTACAGTGCATTTGTACATTGATCTTTTGGTTCTATTTTGTTAAATATGTAATTGTTTTCCTATATTTCTTTGAATTCTCCACATTCATCATCTTATGGCTCAGTAATATTCTATTGCAGTTATGCACCATGTTGTATCAGTCTTCTCACTATAATTAGGTATGAAGTTTGTTTCTAATTTTTAAATTTTGCTATTAAAAATAATGCTCTCAAGGTGGTAATGGTTCCAGGGGGTCCATCAGTGTTGAACAGTGCATATAATGTTAATTTTTTTCAAAATAGCAATTAATTTTGGTGAATTTTTTTTTCTTCCTCTATTTTCTTTCTTTTAAAAAATTCTCTTATAAAGGATATCTTTCTGCGAGAGATGGGGGAAATTTAGGCAATATAAGAACAAAGATATCAATAGAAATTGTTTTCTAAAATAAGACTACTATATTGTTGTAGGTATGTCTACTAGGTCCTGTTGTCAATAATCCCCCTCCCCCCATTCAGCCAATAATTGGATTTCTGGATAAAAAGATATAAACAATACTTCCTGGTAAGTTCTCTGGAGACTGCTTTTTCTTGGTTCTCTTCCTTCCAATCCAACCTCTTTTCAATCTCGTTTCCCGGATATTCATCCAAGTCACACCTGGAGTATCTTACAAGGCTCTGTCTTGTGCCCCCTTTTTTTTTTCTCCTTCTATACTATTTCACTTGTTGATCTCATCAACTCCCATAGATTCAGTGATCATAACTCTGCTGATGATTCTCAGATTCACTGACCCATTCATAACCGTTTCCTTCTGGTCTCACATCTCCAGGTGCCTAGTGGTCATCTTCAGTAAATGGTCCCGTAGATCTCTTAAACTCAACGTGTCCCAAACCAAATCTTTCCCTCTTTCTCCCTTTCTTTTTACTATTGAGGATGCTACCATCTTCTCAGTTATCCAGATTTGAAACCTAGATATCTCTCTAGGGGAAGCTTAGGGGTACAGTGGCTCTGGGGCTGGAGTCAAGAATACCTAAATTCAACTGTGACCTCACGTACTTACTGGCTGAGTGACCCTGACCTCATCTGTAAAATGGGCATAATAGTAGCACTACCTCCTAGGGTTATCTGTTAATTTTGTTCAGTCGAGTCCAACTCTTCATGACCCCATTTAGGATTTTCTTGACAAAGATACTGGAGTAGTTTGTTGTTTCCTTTTCCAGCTCATTTTACAGATGAGGAAACTGAGGCAAACAGGGTGAAGTGTCTTGCCCAGAGGCACATACTAGTGTCAAAAGCCATATTTGAACACATGAAAATGAGTCTTTCAGATTTTTAACATGCAAGAACTCCCCCAGAAACACCCCCCACCAATTTGTTCTGAGGATCAATGAGATTTAAGTGTAAAGTGCCTGGCACACAGTAAATGTCATATAAATGTTAACTATGATTGCCATCCTTGATTTTTTTTTTCTTTCTCTCTTCTCCTCCCCCCATATCCAGTCTGTTGCCAAAACCTATCAATTTTGCCTTTATAATTTCTCTCACAGTTCCTTTCCCTCATCTGCCATTGCCACCTTCCTGATTCTAGCCCTCACCTCATGCTTGGATTATTGCAGTAGGCTGCTGGCTGATCTCCCCAACATCAGTCTCTCCCCTCAAAGTCCATTCTCTACTCACCTGTCAAAGTGACTTTCTTAAGGCTCATATCTGACTGTGTTAGGCCCCTTCTCAATCAACACCAGTAACCTTCAGGGTCAAATACAAAGTCCTCTGTTTGCCATTTAAAGCCCTACAAAACCTCTCCCCCTACCCCCCATACTTTTGCATCCTAACTACTCCCCATGGGCCTCTCCCACACATGTTCCCTGTGATCCAGTGACAGGGCCTCCTTGCTATTATTCAAGACATTTCATTTCCCAACTTCAGACATTTTCACTGCCATGCCCTACCCTCATTTCCACCTCCTGATTTGCCTGACTGCCTTAATTAAGTACTAGCTAAAATCCCACCTTCTACATGAAACCTTTCCCCGATTCCCCTTATTCTAGATCCTCTCCTTTGGTTCTTTCCAGTTTACCCCCTATACAGCTTGTTCATCCATAATAGTTTGCATGTTGTCTCCACTATTAGAACTGAGTTCCTTGAGGGTAGGAGCTGCCTTTTTCCTTTCTTTGTATCCCCAGCATTTCGCCTAGTGCCTGGTACATAGGAAGAGTTTAATAAATGTTTACTGACTTACTATATTACTTTTCTTGCATAATTTAAAGTTGTTTTTCAAATAGTTTGATCAGTTCACAACTCCATCAGCACTGAATTAGAATATTTGTTTCCTCATACTTCCAACATTGAATTTTTCCATTAAAAAATCATATTTGCCAATTTTACAGGTGTGAAGTGATATTTTAGGGCTGTTTTAATTTGAATTTCTCTGATAGCAATCTTTTTAAAATTAATTAATTTTATTATTTTTTATTAAAGCTTTTTATTTGCAAAACATACGTATGGGTAATTTTTCAACACTGACCCTTGCAAAGCTTTCCCTTACAAAATTTTCCCCCTAGTCCCCACCTCTCCTCTAGATGGCAGGAAATCTACTACATGCTAACTATGTTAAAATACTTGACAAATTGAATATGTGTATACATATTTTTACAGTTATCTTGCTGTGCAAGAAAAGTCAGATCTACAAGAAAAAAAAATCTAAGCAGGGAAACATGATGCAAGCAGACAGCAATAGAGAGCATGAAAATGTTATGTTGTGGTCCACATTTCAGATCCCTCTCTCTGGGTGTATATGGCTTTCTTCACTGAACAATTTGAATTGGTTTGAAACATTTTATGCCCATCAGAACTGATCATCATATAGTCTTGTTGCCATGTATAATGATCTGGTTCTGCTCATTTCATTCAGCATCTGATAGCAATCTTGAGAGCACGTTATTCATTTTCAGGTTCCATTCTTTAATAGGAAGCAATGCTACAGTTTAAATTAGCAAAGCATTGAGAGCACTTTTAAAAATGATTGCTGATTACCTTTCTTCTTCGATAATTCTTTTATTAAAATTATTTGACTATTTGTGTACTGGGGAATGGTTTTTGATAGGTTTGTGTTGATTCCCTTATGGATTTGCATTGATTGCCCTATAGACATTGAATGCCAAGAGTTTTAGCAGAGATATTTTATGCAAAGATTGATGTTGCATTTATATATTTTGTCTTTTTTCTAGACATATTTTATTTGTATAAAATCTATATTTTTATGTGATCAAGGTGATTTATTTTGTATCTTATAATCCCTGTGTTGCTGCTTGTAAATTCATCTCCTGTCCACAGCCATGAGATCTTTCCCATATGCTCCTCTAAATTCTTTACAACTTTTAATATTTAGCTTAAATTAGTTATTTGAGATTAATTGTGGTATGTAATATAAGATGCAAGTCTAAATTTATTATTTTTTAAAAGACCATTATCCAGCTTTCCCAGTTGTTGTTGAATAACTAGTTCTTTCCCTAATACTTAGTGTTCTTGGTTTACAAGACTTCAATATACATTATCTCTTAAGTTTTACTTATATGTAGGCCATTGGTTAATTTAAAAAAAAATTTGTTTCTTTTTTTTTTTTAACTTTTGTCTTTGTACCAGATAGTTTTGATAATTACTGCTTTCTAATGCTACTTCCTCATTATTCCTTCTTTAAAATTTTCCTTAAATATTTTTGACTTTTGATTTTCCTTTATATACATTTTGCTATTATTTTGTCTAATTTTATATAGTATTCTCTTGGTAATTTGATTAACAATACTAAATCTGTAGGTCAATTAAGGAAGTAAAATATCATTTTAAAATGATATTTACCTGACCTTTTCTAACCAAAGCAGTGGATATTTTCCCATTTATTTAAGTCTCCCTTTATGATAAAAATTGTTCTATAGTTATATTTATGTAAATTCTATGTTTCCTGTTAGGTTTGTTCCCAGATATTTATCACATTTTGTTATTTTGAACTTTCTCTTTTTACCTTCTTATTTTGTTAGTACCATATAGAAATGCTAATTTATAATAATAATGCTATTTGCTTTGTATCCTGTCACTTTGTCTTAATTATTTGTTCATCTCAATTAATTTTTTTGTTGATTCCTTAGGATTTTCTAAGTAAACTATAATTGTCTCCATTTTGCCTCTTCTTATACTTTATTTTATTTTTCTTCTTATGCTATTAGATAGCATTTCTAGTATTAAATAATTATGATGGCACTGGTCATCCTTATTTGACTCCTGATTTGAATCAGGAAGCTGATAGTGTTTTTTCATTACAAATACTTCCACCTCTTGTTTTAAATAATTCTCCTCTTCTCCCCATTGGAAATATCCAAAGTAAACCAAAGCAAATTTTTACCATGCTAACAGGCCAGAAAAGAAAGAATCTTTTAAATAGTAAAATATTTAATCAGGACGGATTCTCAGAATTGAATTGAATTGAACACCAATCTCATCATTGATTCCTCCAGGAGGAGTGGTCCAGGAGGAATGGAAAAGTAACTTGGCTTCTCAGACTCTGGAATGTTAACCCAGACTATAGTTTAAATATAGTTTTCTAAACTTCCAAAATCTTATAAGAAGGTGAGTTAATAAAACTTTATCATTTCTTCTGGCACCTCCCACCCAGAAGTAGCAGTGGCCACTTAGAACAGAACCTCAAGACAGTGGGAAGCATGAACTTGCAAGTGACCCAAAAAGGGAATCCCCAAATCCTTCCTAGTGGAGAGGAGTGGAACAGGGTGAGTCCACATGTTCCCACAGTTCTAAGAGAGGAGAGACCCTTACGGGGCCTAACCAGCTTTGAAAATTGCTTATGGATAATCCAAACTTGAGAATTAATTGAAGAGTTCAGGTACCAAACTTTCTAGAGGGAGAGAGAGAATTTCTTGATGTAATTCTTGGAAAAAGAAGAGTTTTGTCTACATGATTCTTACGCTGTGCCATATTTGGGGAGCAGATTTATACCAAAAGAGAAGGATTTTCTTATTCAGCAAAACCCAAATATGTTTACCTTTTGATAGGAGTCTGAACCACAGGGTGGCACTATGAGGCTTGTGAGTCTGTATAGGATTGTAGGAAAAAGGGACTCCCTGAAATGAGGTTATCTCAGCAGCACTTTGCTGCTTATAAGTGTATTTTATATTTAGGTGGTTCAGTGGATAGAGGATTGGACTTTGAGTAAAAAAGCCCTGAGTTCTGATCCTACTTTCTGATGTTTACTAGCTTACTCAACCTTTCTTAACCTCTACCTGTTTGGTAAGAAGTTCAGATAATACACTCAATTAAATTAAATTTCCTTGATAGATAATTAGTGCAGTGACATGCTTTCCCCACTATGCTTAAGGAACTGAGCAGTTGGATGGACAATCTACATGTACATCAGCATACCTATCTTAGACACTGGACAATGATTTGGGCCCAGAATTAAAAAGAAGGAAGGATCTGAGATAGTACAGCTTCTCTCTAGATCTATGGCCAGAACTGAGCTGTGACCCACCCACTCACAGGACTTTTCCCCTTTCTCTCTCTGACTCTCTTAATGCAGCTAAGGTTGCATTTAGTTTTTCTTAGCTGGTCCATCAAGTCTTCCATCTCTAATTCCAAACCATATTAAGCTTTGTGGGAAGTGAGGGGATTGGAGTAGCAAGTGGTAATAGGATTTAAGCAAACCACACTACTCCATCTTGATGGTTTTTTTTTCAATCTTAACTTTTTTTTTCCAATTACATGTACATTCATTTTCGTAAGATTGAATTTTAGATTTCAATGGGGGAAAAGTAGGATAATTGGTCTGTTCTTTTATTTCCCTGAATGTGGATGACATGAGCAGCTATCTTTTGGGCAGGATGGTGTTGTCTGTGTAACTTTTTTCCTTTTGTTTCTATTTTCAGAACTTCTTTCCTCTAAGCCCCCTTTCCTTCTCTAACCTTACCACTGCACTAGTTCGGACCCTCATCACTGCCTACCTGGCCTCTTGTGATGGCCTTGCTTGATCTACTTGCCACAAATCTCTCCCCACTCCAGTACTTCCGTTATCAAAGGGATCTTCTTGAAGGAGCCCTCCCCACCCCCAAACTCAGTAAGTGCCACGGCCCCTCTCTCATGTCCAGATTCTTCAACCACAGAGGCCTCTGTTTGCATTTAGGGCCCTTCCTGACCTCATCTCTCCCCACATCTCTTGAGACTTCTTACACTGCCCTCCATATCGCATGAAATTCATGGAGCTGATCTGTGTGTATCTATGAGTGGGCAATGTCAGGGGAAACCCACTATTGCTTGTTCACAATAGACAAACTCCTTCAGTCCAGTGACTTTTGCCTCCTTGCTCTTCCATGTCAGGGCTCTGGGCATATTCCCTGCTTCTCTCCGCTTCCTCACTTTATTCAATTCCTGCCTAAAATTCTGTGCTCTATAAGGAAGCCTTTCCCAGTCTCTCTTAAGCCTAGTGCCTCCCTCTATTGCTTTTCTCCATTTCTTCCTATCTCTATAGTTTGTAGATTGTTGTTTGCTTGTTGAGAACCCTTGAGAGCAGCAGCCGTCTTTTGCTTTTCTTTGTGTCCCAGTGTAAGTAGAGTGCTTGATTAAATGTTTATCAGCTGATTGGTTGGATGGAGAGGAGTGTGTGTCCAAGTTTGTGTGTGTTTGTGTCCTCCTTCAGCCCCAGGGGGCAAGTCTGTGTGAGGTGTGGTCTTTGTTACATCATGAGTCTCAGGGAGGGCTAATAACCATAATATCTGGGATCCTGTTATTCCTCTTATAAATTTGAACAAATAAAGTGCACCTCAACTCCTTTGCCTGAATTTCTCTGAGAATGAATCGCCTTGGGAGGAATAAAGCAAACTCTGCCTTTGTTGTCCCTTGGTACAAGTCTTTCCCCACTTTGGTCCATCATGCATTCAACTGTCCAAGTGATCTTCCTAAATCCTCTCTTCCCCCACTCAAAGAACTCCAATGTTTTCCTGTTGTCAGCAGGATCAAATAAAAATTCCTCTGCTTAACTCTACCTCCAGCCCACTCCCAGCCAACTTTCCAGTCTTCTTACACTGCTCTCCATAAATCTATGAACCCATTCCTTAAACAAGACACTGTCTCCCAACTCCAGGTGTTTTCATTGACTTTTCTCCTAGTCTGGAATACGCCTCCCTCCCTTGGTCTCCTGACTTCCTTGGCTTCCTTCAGGTCCCAGTTAGAATATGCGTAGCCGTTCCCAATCCCTCTTAATCCTAGAGCCTTCCTTCTGTTGATTATCTCCAATTTATCCTCTATTTTGTTTGTACACAGTCTTTTTTCTCCTCCACTTGATGGTGAACTCCTTGAGAGCAGGGGCATCTTTTGCTTTCCTTTATATCCACAGTGCTTAGCACAGTGCCAGGAACATAGGAATTGCTTACTAAATGTTTATTTATTGATTGGCTGAGTAATGGGCAGATCTGGGGTTTTGAGACAAGTTCTTTGTCCAGTGTTCTTTGTACTACTCCAAGCTGCCTCAAATCCACAAGCAGGCTGGGTTTGAATGCTTTGTGCTGTACAAGGAGTTTGCTTGGTGGGTGAGACAATGAAACCAATAGACAAGCCTGGGTTCTGAGCCTGTCACAGGCTGAAATAGTAGTCCCTGGAGCTGTTGTGGATCTTGTTTCACTTGCAGATGTCACAAGAGCTTACATAGCTCTTGACATTTTGCCATACTGAAGGCCAACAGAAAAGTGGTATGGCTAGGAATGTTCACTTCTTCTGTTGTGAAGGATAGGATTAAGTCTGGTTAGACAAACATCAACAAATGCTATTTTTAACTGACTGCATAGTGAGCCTAGTCCCAAGGACTGAACTTTTTTTTTTATTAAAGCTTTTTATTTGCAAACAATATGCATAAGTAATTTTTCAACAAGGACCCTTGCAAAGCTTTCTGTTACAAATTTTCCCCTCCTACCCTTCACCCCCTCCCCTAGATGGCAGGAAGTCTAATACATGTTAATTATGTTAAAATATTTGACAGATCAAATATGTATATATGTATATATATGCATATATTATATATATATTTATACAGTCATCTTGCTGTACGGGGAAGAGAAAAAAATAAAAATAAAAATAAAAAACCTGAGAAGGAAAACATAATGTAAGCAAACATCAATAGAGAGTGTGAAATAAAAATAAAACTCAGATCCCACAGGCCTCTCCCTGGGTACACATGGCTCTCCTCATCACTGAACAACTGGAACTGGTTTGAAACATCTCATTATTGAAGAGAACCATGTCCATTAGAATTGATCATCATATAGTATCATTGTTGCTGTGTACAATGATCTCCTGGTTCTGCTGATTTCACTCAGCATCATAAACTTTTTTTTTTTTAAGTACATAGTAAGGGACTCCATAAAATGCAAGAATTTCCTTACAAAATGCAAGTCAAAGTTCCCAAGACTGAGGCAACCTTTAGCCTTCTTCCTTTCTTCCTTCTTTTCCAGGTATTTGTTGGCAGTTCCAAAGAATCAGTCTTAGAATCTTAGGGTTGGAAGGGAACTTGAGGGTTTTCCAGTCTAAATTCCTCTCTGAGGCAGACAGATATTCTATAGCATCTCCGAGAGCTAGTCTGTAACTGCTGCCATTTAGTGGAGATTCATTTATAACTCTTCCTTTCTCATGAGGTGGTAAGAGTGAAGGGGAAGAAAATACAGCTAAGGAACTTGATATCCTCTTGGTTGAATATGATTTTCATGTAAAGATGCTAAGATTCTGCCCATCAAGTTACTGTATCCACTATTACTGTGTCCCTAGGAGGGGAAATACCTTCAAGGTATAATCTAAGATGTGACAACCAAGCAATATATAAAAATACACAGTTCAATATCACGACCTGATGGGAGAGTAATTGTACAAAAACACTGGCCAGAATGACCACATATGGTATGGAAAGTGATTTTCCATTTATTTTCTGCCAAAACTTTCACCAGTTGCACAATTTCCCGAATTGTAGTTATGTGAATAGTTACATTCCTTCTAATTGTTCAAAAGTTTGGAGATAAGAGGGAGTGATGATGGATTTTTATGCGTGGATTCTTGATTCAGAATATAAACATCAATACCTAATTTTAATTGTCTATGTCTTGTTTTTTTCTTTCTCCACAAAGAAGATGTTCTTATAGAGCTGAAGGGTCCGCTAACCCTCCTGGAAGAACTTCCTCAAATCATACAACTCCAGACCTAAAAGATGCTCTTGCCAATCCTTAAAATCTCCTAGAGAAAGATAAGCAGTAGGTTGCCGACAGTACTTAATAATATCCCATCTTTTGTTCTAAGGTTTATAAAGTATATTTATTCCCTATTAGCTGTGCTTCTGGCTTTCCAGACTTTAACACTATATACCTGCTTCAGGCTCTTCCTGGAATCTCCCTTCAGTTCCTAGGGCCTTTTTACCCTGATAAATCCTCCTCCCATAGGTGAGTTCTTCATTCTGTTTTTTTTTAAGCTTTTTATTTTCAAAACATGTGCACAGATAATTTTTCAACACTGACTCTTGCAAAACCTTGTATTCCAAATTGTTCCCTCCTTCCCCCTCCCCCCTCCCCTAGATGGCAAGCAATCCAATATGTTATACATGTTAAAATATATTTTAAATCCAATATATGTAAACATATTTATACAATTATCTTGCTGCATAAGAAAAATCAGAATTAAAAAGGAAAGAAAATGAATAAGAAAACAAAATGCAAATGAACAACAAAAAGATAATGTTATGTTGTGACAGGATCTCCATTCTGGAGAGGAATCCAGGCCAGCAAACATTTATTTCCCTCTCAGCTGTGCTTCTGACTTTTCAGACTTCACCATCATACCCTCCCTGGGTATCTAATGCTCCAATCAGGTAAGGGTAGGGTGGTCCCTTTTTAGGGAATCCTGTTGGAGGAGCGAAGTCATAAGGGCCTGAGACTACCCCACCTTGAGAGACATTAGTACTATGGTGGATATCAGCATTATGATGCTTTGCCTTGCCTTCCTCATAACTTCTCTGTGAAGAAGGCAGTGTTACCATTTGCCTCTTATACAAAGAAAATGGAGGTCCAGGGATGTCAAATTGGCCAGTCACACAGCTAAAAGTAGTAGTGCTAGAGTTCTAGAAGAGTCTTCTGATACAAGACTTTTTTTGTATTCTGACTCAGTCCCATGTTCTTTCCAGTGTGCAATGGTTCTATCCTGGCTCTATCTCCAGCCTATATAAACTTTCCCACTAAGACTACACTTCTTAGAGTGATAATGAATATGGATGGATCCAAAGTATTCCTTACCAAAAAAATTATCCCTATATTATAAATAAAAGACTGGCCTTTAACAATGAAGGCATTTAATAGCCAGTTTCCTATGGAACCTGTATGGTTAAAAGGATGAATATATACTAGAAAGATTTTTTATTTAGTCCTTTTGAAATCTGGGGCAGACCGAGTTGGCAGAGAAAAGACAGCAACTTAACTGAGATTTCCCCCCTCCATCCTGCCCCAAACCACTGCAAACAACTTTAAATAATACTATAAAACAATTCCTGGAGCAAAAGAAACCAAAAAAGGACAGAGCAAAATAATTTTCTAGACAAAGACAACTTAGAAGGGGGATAGGAAAGGGTAAAAGTGAAGAGCAATCCAGCACAGGTCATGCAAGTGCAGACCAGGCCCCAGAAAACTAGGAGCAGGCCTTGGGAGCTATTGACTCAGCAATGGCAGCTGCTGTTTTGGAGCTCTAAGCCCACAGATGGGAAGGGTTCTGATCAGAGAGAGATTATAGAAGTCTCTTTGCTGGCATTGGGGACAGGACTCTCTTGCTTTGCCCATACTCAGATCTGAGTCACAGTCCTGGATGGCAAGTTCATTAGCATAGCAGAGCTTGCAGCCTCATGGAGCAGGGATTTATCACAGTTCCAGGGCAGAAGAATGCTCCTGATCCCTCACAAATCAAAATACAAGCCAGGAGAGTAGTAAATATGCCTCTCCTTAGATCATACACCTTGGAAGAAAACTGAAAGCTTCAAGGTCACTGGAAATATCTCTGAAAACAGCTGCATAAAACCTCTGAAGCTTGGAATGGTACGCCCTCCACCCTGGAAACAACCCCGCTTTGACAAAGAGTTTAAAGTCAGTAAGTATACTGGGAAAATGAGAAAACAACAGAAAAAAATTCTGACCATAGAAAGTTACTATGGTGATAAGGAAGATCAAAACACATACTCAGAAGAAAACAAAGTCAAAGCTCCAACATCCAAAGCCTTCAAGAAAAATATGAATAGGTCTCAGGACATGGAAAAACTCAAAAAAAAGATTTTAAAAATCAAAGGAGAGGGAAAATTGGGAAGAGAATCAACAGCGTGGTAAAGGAGAAATAAAAAAAAATACCGAAGAAAATATCTTTAAAAAAAGAATGGGCCAAATGGTTAAAAAAAAAAAAAGGTACAAAAAAACAGTAACAAGAATGCACTGAAAAACAAAATTGGCAAAATGGAAAAAGAGGCACAAAAATCTACTAAAGAAAAAACCTCATTAAAAAGTAGAATTGGGGGAGGGAGGATTCTTTGAAGATGGGATGAGAAGAAACCAGCACCCAGTGAGTGCAGAGACAGTGGGGTAGGAATGCTGCTGGGTGTGGGCACTTACAGGAGGGTGGAGCTCTTGGTTTGGGGCTCCTGGTCAGAGGGGACAACTGAAAGGGAAACTTGAGACACTATCCCCCTACCCCACAGTTAGAAGTGCTTACACTAACATCTCTTATTTTAAAAAAATGAACCAATAAAGAACTCCACCATAGAAACCTACTATGAGAACAGAGAAGACTGGGGTTCATCTTCAGAGGAGGACATTGAAATAAAAAAAACACCTATCTCAAAGAATACCATGAAATGACTCCCTGCCCAGAGAGAATTTATGGAACTTAAAGAATTTTCTTTATTAAAGCTTTTTATTTACAGAACATATGAGTAATTTTTCAACATTGACCTTTACAAAACTTTTCTGTACCAAATTTTTCCCTCATTCCCCCCATCCTCTCCCCTAGATGGCAGGTAGTCTAATACATGTTAAATATATTAAAATATATGATAAATCCAATATATGTATACATATCTATAGTTATCTTGCAACACAAGAAAATCAGATCTAGAAAGAGAAAGGAAAAAAAAAACCTAAGCAGGAAAACATAATGCAAGCAAACATCAACAGAGAGCATGAAAATGCTATATTGTGGTCCACACTCAGTTCCCACAGGTCTCTCCCTGGGTGTATATGGCTTTCTTCATCCCTGAACAATAGGAACTGGCCTGAATCACCTCATTGTTGAAGAGAGCCATGTCCATCAGAATTGATCATCGTATAATCTTTTTGTTGCCGTGTATAATGATCTTCTGGTTCTGCTCATTTCCTTAGTATCAGTTTATGTAAATTTCTCCAGGCCTCTTTGAAATCATCTTGTTGGTCATTTCTTACAGAACAATAATATTCTGTAACATTCATATACCATAATTTATTCAGCCATTCCTCAGCTGATGGGCATCCATTCAGTTTCCAGTTTCTTGCCACTACAGAAAGGACTGCCACAAACATTCTTGCAATGTGGGGCCCTTTCCTTCCTTTAAGATCTCTTTAGGATATAAGCCCAATAGAAACACTGCTGGGTCAAAGGGTATGCACAGTTTGATAACCTTTTAGGCATAGTTACAAATTGCTCTCCAGAATGGTTGGCTCCGTTCACAGTTCCACCAACAATGCATCAGTGTCCCAGCTTTCCCACATCCCCTCCAGCATTCATCATTATCATTTCCTGTCATTTTAGCCAATCTGACAGGTGTGTAGTGGTATCTCAGAGTTGTCATAATTTGCATTCTCAGATCAATAGTGATTTGGAGCACCTTTTCATATGACTAGAAATAATTTCAACTTCATCTGAAAATTGTTCATATCCTTTGACCATTTATCAATTGGAGAATGGCTTGAATTCTTACAAATTTGAGTTAATTATATATTTTAGAAATGAGGCCTTTATCAAAACCTTTGAATGAAACTTAAAGAATTTAAAAAAACAAATGAGAAACATTTTTAAAAAAACTAAAAAAAATTAGGAAAAAGATTATGAAAAAGGCAACCAACTAAAAAAGGAGATACAAAGTCTCAAAGATGAAAATAATTCTTTGAAAATTAGAATTGGACAAGGGGAAAACCAGTGAAGCTATGAGGGACCAAGAAATAACAAAATATTATAAATAATGAGAAAATAGTACATAATGTGAAACATAAGAAAAATGACAGATCTGGAGAACAGATCAGGAAAAGAAAATATAGTAATTGGACTGCCCGAAAGTTGTAACCAAAAAAAGAACTTTGACACAATAATGCAGAAAAAAATCCAAGAAAATTGTCCTAGAACTTTAGGGGAAAGTAGAAATAGAAAAAATCCACCAATCACCACTTCAAAGAGATCCTTTGTGGAAAACACACAGGACTATTACTGCCAAATTTTGAAAACCCCAGATCAAAGAGAAAATTTTGCAAGAAAGAAAGAAAAAAAATCAAATATGCTGGAGCTACTATTAGAATTATACAGGACTTAATTGTACAGGACTTAGCAGCAGCTATTATAAAAAAACAAAAAACAAAAACAAAACCCAGGTCTTGGGATCACATCTACCAACAATTAAAAAAAATATGTCTATGGCTAAAAATATGTCCAGCAAAATTATCCATAATATTGAATGAGAAAAAATGAACATTCAACAAACTTGCAGATTTTCAGGATTTTCAATGAAACCTGAGCTTAATAGAAAATTTAACATATAAGAGCCAATATCAAAGATTAATTTCAAGGAACTCAACATGGACAAATGCTTTTTTTTAACACTGGAAATGTGTACTATATGTTTAAGATTCATATCAACAATAGGGTAGCTCAAAGCAAAGACTGACAGAGTTAAGGTAAAAATAGTAATTATACAAATGAGGTACAGAGGAAGAATAGACACAGAGGCATTATAGTGGAGAGGAGGGCTTGTAGTTCTGAAAACATACATCAGGAATGATTTTAATAGCAACATTACATATATACCATAAAGGCTATAGCATCCTCCAAAATCTATAAAGAAATGAAGGGGGAGGAATGGGTAGATGGGAAAGCAAAAGGTGGGGGAGGAAGACAAGGGAGGAATCCATGGGTTGGAGAAGGTTAAGTAATAATAAGAAGAATTAAAGCAGAGTCAGCAGGGATAGGAAAGATATACTTGTGTGTACGGTGTGTGTGTGTGTATGTGTGTGTGTGTACATATATGTATGTATATATGTATGTATAAACATTTTTCTTAACTATAACTTGTTTGGGTCAGTGGGGGGATAAAAGGAGGAAAAAGAATAAAGCTACACAGCAGAGAACAAAACATTTTACAAGGAAGTAAAGAAAAAATGGACATTCATGAATATAATTTCTTCCAATTTATATACTTTCTTGATCTGATAATTTGTTATACATTTTGAATCCATCCTAATGTTCTGCTGGGCATAAGAAAATATTATTTTTATTTTGTATTCATTTTCTGTTTTTATTTTTTAATAAAATAGAAAAAACTTAAATAATAAAAAAGAAATTGAAAAATAAAAATATATTCAGCACCTTAAAAAAAATAAAATAAGTGGAATTGGCCAAATGGAAAAGGAAATACAAAAGCTCACTGAAGAAAATAATTCCTTAAAAATTAGAATTGAGCAAATGGAAGATAATGACTTGATAAGAAATCAAGAAACAACAAAATAAAACCAAAAGAATGAAAAAATAGAAAATATTGTAAATATCTCACTGGAAAAACAACTGATCTGAAAAATAGATCCAGGAGAGAGAATTTTAAAATTGGACTCCCTAAAATCCATGATAAAAAAAAGCCTAGACCATCTTTCAAAAAATTGTCAAAGTAAACTGCCCTGATATTCTATAACAAGAGGGTAAAATAGAACTGGAAAGAATCCAATCTCCTAAAAAGGGATCCAAAAATGAAAACTCCCAGGAATTATATAGAAAAATTCCAGAGCTCCCAAATCAAGGAGAAAATATAGTAATCATCCAGAAACAATTCAAGTATCATGAAACCAGTCAGGACAACACAAGATTTAGCAGCTTCTACATTAAAGGATCTTGGAATATGATATTCCAGAGGGCAAAAGAACTAGGATTACAACCACAAATCTCCTACCCAGCAAAATTGAGTATTAAGATTACTTTGGGGGGGGGAGGGATGAAATGCACATTCAATGAAATAGAACATTTTCAAGCATTCTTAATGAAAAGACCAAAGCTAAATAGAAAATTTGACCTTAAAGTACAAGAGAATCATAAAAAGGTAAACATGAAAGGGAAATCATAAGGGACTTAATAAGGTTCAACTGTTAACATTCCTACACTGGAAGATGATACTTGTAACTGCTAAGAACTTTCTCATTATTAGGTCAGTTAAGAGGAGTATATATAGACAGAAGAAACAGGTGTGAGTTGAATATGAAGGAATTATATCTACAAAAATAAAATTAAGGGGTGAGAAAAGAATGCAGTGGAATAAAGGGAAAGGGAGAGGGTAGAATGGGGCAAATTATCTCACATAAAAAGAGGTAAGAAAAAGCTTTACAATGGAGGGGATGAGAGGAATGTGAGGGAGTGAACATTACTCTCATGAAAATTGGGTCAAAGAAATAACATACACAATTGGGTATAGACATTTATCTTACCCTACAGAAAAGTAAAAGGGGAAAGGGGATAAAGAGAAGGGGAGACAGTGATAAAAAGGAGGGCAGATTGGGGGAGGTGGTAGTCAGAAGCAAAACGCTTGAAAAGGAACAAGATGAGAGAGAACAGAATAAATGGTGGGAAGAATAGAATGATAGCAATTGTAATGAAAAAGTTTTGAAGCAAGTTTCTCTGCTAAAGGCCTCATTTCTCAAATATAGAGAACTAAATCAAATTTATAAAAATAAGAGCCATTCATCAATTCATAAATGATCAAAATATATGAAGTTGTCAGATGTAAAACTATATCCATATGAAAAAAAATTCTCTAAATCACTGAGAAATGCAAACTAAAACAATTCTGAGGTACTACAGCATACCTACTAGGCATTGACTATTAGGATGGAAAAAAAAGATGAATGGTAAAGATGTGGGAAAAATGAAAAATTAATGCACGGTTGGAGTTGTGAACTGATTTACCATTCTGTAGAGCAATTGGAATGATAGAATTAAAACCTGGAAAGACATGAGCTAAGGCAAAGTAAAATGTGCTGTCTACAAAGCAATAGCAAAAATGTAAGATCATCAGCTGTGAATGACTTAGTATTCTCAGATGTATGATCCAAGACAACTCAAAAGGACTTAAAATGAAAAAAGATATCTATCTCCAAAGAAAGAATTGATGGTGTCTGAATACAAATTGAAACATTTAAAATTTTTTTTCTTGAATTTTTCTTTTGGTTTGTATTTACTTTCATAACATGACTAATATGGAAATATGTTTTGCATGATTACACATGCAATTCCTATATGGAATTGCTTGCTTTCTCAATAAAGGGGGTGGGAAGGGAAGAAAACAGAGAATTTGGAACTTAAAGTTTTAAAAACAAATGTTAAAAATTATTTTTACATGTAACTGCGGGAAAATAAAATATAAAGCAAACTTAAAAAAAATATGAAGTTCTTTTCCCTCTGTGGCCTTGTGTCTCTCAACTGCTTTAGCATGATCTGAAGCTCAAACAAGGATCTTAGAGGGGGAGAATCAAGATGGTGGAAGGGTAAGAAGTATAGCCAAGCTCTATCCTATAACTTTTCCAAACTGATCTTGGAAGCACACGGGGAGTTTTTTCTAGTTAAGGTTGGCATATGGAGACAGAGGTCTGAGGATACTGTGGATAGAATTTAATTGGGTACATCTGCAACGAATATTATAGAGGCTGGGTACCTGGAATAGAAGAGGTCCAATGACTATAATAGAGGAGCCTAAACTTGTTCAGGCTGTACTGTTTCTCACTACTCAGTGACAAGGTTGAATGAGGAAGTACCTTTGGCCAAGATTGGTTTTCCCAGATAAAGAGTGTAGGCCGTGGGTATATCAGACAAGAGAGTTGCTTATGGTCTGAGTTCTGTCCTCTAATCCCATCTGTAGCCTATAGTGAAATGACTAATTGGGATGGGAATTTTAGATTAGGGTAGCCTGCGATTGATTAATTTTCTGATTGATCCCCTATTTTTATTTTTATTTTCACATTTTCCTCAATTACATGTGAAAAAATTTAACATTTAAAAAAATTTTGAGTTCCAAATTTTCTTCCCTCCCTCCCTTATTTACAAGGCAAGCAATTTGATATGCTATACATTTATAGTCATGTAAAACATATTTCTATATGTCATATTGTGAAATAAAATATAGAAAAAACCCTAAGAAAAATAAAAGTATGCTTCAAACTGTGTTCAGATTCCATCAGTTCTCTCTCTCAAGGTCATTTTTCATCAGTCCTTGGGAAATGGGTCATTGTATTGCTGAGAACAGCCAAGTCATTCACAATTTGATCCTCTGTTTAAAAAAGGTACCCAGAACAGATTTATCTTCATTTCCCACCTGGCTGCACTCCTCTGGATTTCCATCATGCCCTCAGGAATCTCTTCATCCGGAAAGATCACATTTACTCTGAAACTCACCTCTCAGTACCATCCCCTGGGGCTCCTCTGTCCCTTTGACTGGAAAGGAGGAGGGTGGATGATGGAGCACTACTCCCAGATCCTTCATGAAAGCAGAGTGCCAAGGGCAGCCATCTCATTTCCCACCAACCTATATTCCTGTGGACTTCATTTGCTAGCCTTTCCCCCTTTTTCTGTTTAGGGAATTTTCACTAGGTGAAAGGTGGGAATGGAGACCTATCTGCTTAACAAGGAAAAGCAAAGAAACTTGCTTTAGCTATGCTGGCATTGAGAGATGCCATTTGGCCATTGACAAGCTTGATCTTTGCTAAACACACACCAACACTTTGATGTTTTGTCTTGGAATGAAAAAAAAAATTTTTTTTGAAGCAATTGTTTTTATTTATTTATTTATTTATTTATTTATTTTCCCCAAGCTTTTCCCCTCCTTCCCCCAACCCCCCACCCCTAGATGACAGGTAATCTAATACATGCTAAATAGGATAAATTATATGACAAATACAATACATGTATACATATCTATACAGTTATCTTACTACACAAGAAACACCAGATCTAGAAAGAGAAGAAGAAAAAACAACCTAAGAAGGAAAACAAAATGCATGGAAACATTCACAGAAAGCGTAAAAATGCTGTGTTATAGTTCACACCCAGTTCCCACAGGCCTCTCTCTGGATGTATATGACTATCTTCATCGCTGAAGAACTGGTTTGAATCACATCATTGTTGAAGAGAACCATGTCCATCAAAATTGATCATCGTATAGTCTTGTTGCTGTGTATAATGTTCTCCTGGTTCTGCTGATTTCACTCAGCATCAGTTCATGCAAGTCTCTCCAATCCTCTCTAAAATCCTCCTGTTGGTCATTTCTTACAGAACAATAATATTCCATAACATTCATATACAAATGAAAAAAATTTTGATATGACCTACCAATAAAAAAAAGTTTCAATTATATAAGAAATCAGGTGTTTTTTTTTTTCTTGGTACTTTTTGGTTCAGGCAATCTAATATGGTTTATTCTTAAGTCAAAAAGACAAATTATTAGTCAAGTGTTTAGCAGATTGCTTGGCACATAGGAGGCAGGCATTATATAAATGCTAAACACTAAAATTATGATCCAAAACATGGAATAAATTTTGTTGCACAATGATTTGTACCTTGATAGTACCCCAAATGGCTGTCTCTAAATTATAAAAATTTGATAGTCTATAAGGACCTCTCATTCCTTTGATATTTCAAATAGGATCTTCTTGGTACAGGCTAGAGAAAGGGAAAAAAGTTAGGTGACATACATAAAAATTCAGTATGAGGAGCTGGAAGATATGAAGAATTAAGAGCTGGTAGGATGTGAAAAAGGACACTGAAAAGCTAATCTAGAAAGAGTCATTGCTACAGATCAATGGACCCTTTTTTTGTTACATAACACATGCAATAATAAAATTTACAATAAAGTTATCTCATTTAATGATCAATGTATTTTCCCTGCTATGTTTAAACTTTTAAGTGCATTATTTTTTCCAATCAAAACTGGTAAGAGAATTAACAAAAACACAAACTTCATAAACAAGTACAATATTAAAAAAATAGTTTGGGATGATTATGCATGAAACCAAACTCTTGTTATTAACTACTTGGTAATATTCATGAAGGCCATGAATATTAGCTTTAATAATATTATATGTTAACTGTTGAATTTGCCAGCAGTTTTATTGTTTGGTATATCAGTGTGTGCACTTATAGTTGTTTTTTCATCACCTTGCCTTCTGTATCTTCTATTTCTTTGAATTCTAATTTTTAAGGAATTGTTTTCTTCAGTTAATTTTGTACCTCCTTTTCCATCTGGCCAATTCTACTTTTAAATAAATTTTTTTCAATGGATTTTTCTACCTTTTGGCCAATTCTATTTTAAAATTTTCTTTAGTTAATTTTTGTGCTTTCTTTTCCAGGTTGTTGACTCTTTTTTCATAATTCTGATAACTCAATTTTCCTAATTTTTCTTTTTAAAATCTTTTTGAGCTCTTCCAAAATAACTTTTTGAGCTTGAGACCAATTTATAGTCCTCTTTGAGACTTCACATGTAGACATTTTGCCATTCCTGTTCTGAGTTTGTTTTGATTCTTCCTGTCACCATATTAGCTTTCTATGGTCAGGGCTCTTCTATGATCAGGGTGTCTGTTGTGCCAGGGTTTGGGAGCTCATCATTTACCTTCGGAGCTGTTGGCATTTTGTGTCACTGGACTGCTGAGCCAGGACCAAGGGATGGCCACTTGCTGCTCTACAGTCCAGCTAAGAGCCTCCTTCTGCCTTGCCTACATGGCACCTTTGCCGGACTATGCTCCCTATTTCACTCAGGCTTTTTGTGGATTCTGTCATTCCAGAATCTGTTTAAAAATTTAATATTGTTAAAGGGAAACTGGGAAGAGCTCAGGCTCCCAATTTCTCTCCCCAATGCTTCTATTTCTTTGAATCTTCATATTTATTGTTCATTATGTAACCCAGGATTCAGGCAACACAGACACCTTAGTTTAATCTGGCTTCTGCTTATATTAATTTTTTATCCCTCCTGAATAACACATTTGCATTTTTAACAGAGATCTTCAGTATCTGATGTCAAAGGAATTATACCAAATAATGCAATTTCAATCATGGTGATAAAATCTTAGATTTTTGGGGGAGGGGAAATGGTAGGGTTGACTTTTAGAGCCTTTGAAATCATACTATGTAGAGAGTGGCTGGTAAGTTAGTCTTAGTATGCAAAGCAATAGCATTAATGAACTGGAAAAATAAGTACAAGATTCAAAAGAGAATGATAAATAAGGAAGGAGAAGAAAGGTATGGGGAAATCAGTCTCAGGGCAGCAGTGCCATCTGCAGGGAAGAGAAAGCAATTAAAATTCAAAAGTTATCAAAAGTCCTTAAAAGAGAATAGGTAATGTGAGAAATCTAGTCCAGTTGCCTGCCTTCAAAGGGACCTACATCTCACTATAAAATCTGTTAGGATATCTAGAAGCGATTCTCTAACCTTCCACTAACACCTGTTATTTGAATCTATAATTACAGGGGGGAAGAAAAGTATGTATTTTATTATTCTTGCCTCACAGGATTTTGAGAAAATTTGAATTATGTTTTGCACAGCACTGTAATAACGATTAAATATTATCTCTAACTATAAGCTATCCATCCAACAGTTGCTAATTTAAAAATGGATGAATTGCAATATATAGCAATGAAAGGATCAAGGATTTAAAGCTGGAAGAGACAAAAATCTGCAAGTCCAACTCTTCCATCTTATAAAGAAATACAGATCTAGAAAAATAGTAGCAAAGTTCATCTGCAAGAAGAAAAAGTCAAGAATTTCAAGGGAATTAATGGAAAAAAATGCTGATGAAGGTGACCTAGTTGTGCCAGATCTAAAACTATATTATAAAGCAGTGGTCATCAAAACCATTTGGTACTGGCTAAGAAATAGTCAATCAGTGGAATAAGATAGGATCACAGGATAAAATAGGCAATAACTATAGCAATCTAGTGTTTGACAAACCCAAAGACCCCAGCTTTTGGGATAAGAACTATTTGACAAAAACTGCTGGGAAAATTGGAAACTAGTATGGAAGAAATTAGGGCTTGACCCACACCTAACACCACATACCAAGATAAGATGTAAATGGGTTCATGATCTGGATATAAAGAGTGATACTATAAGTAAATTAGAGGATACTATAAGTAAATTAGAGGATAGTTTACCTCTCAGATCTGTGGAGATGGAAGGAGTTTGTGTCCAAAGAAGAACTGGAACTCTTAATTGAACACCAGATAGATAATTTTGATTATATTAAGTTAAAAAGTTTTTGTACAAACAAAACTAATGCAGACAAGATTAGGAGGGAAGCAATAAATTGGGAAATCATCTTTACATTTAAGGGTTCTGATAAAGCCTCATTTCTAAAATAGAGAACTGACTCAAATTTATAAGAATTCAAGCCACTCTCCAATCGATAAATGGTCAAAGGATATGAACAATTTTCAGATGATGAAATTAAAACTATTTCTAGTCACATGAAAAGGTGCTCCAAATCACTATTGATCAGAGAAATGCAAATTAAGACAACACTGAGGTACCACTACACACCTGTCAGATTGGCTAAAATGACAGGAAAAGATAATGATGAATGTTGGAGATGTGGGAAAACTGGGACACTGATACATTGTTGGTGGAACTGTGAACGGAGCAAACCATTCTGGAGAGCAATTTGGATCTATGCTCAAAAAGTTATCAAACTGTGCATATCCTTTGACCCAGCAGCGTTTCTACTGGGCCTATATCCCAAAGAGATCTTAAAGGAAAGGGCCCCACATGTGCAAGAATGTTTGTGGCAGCCCTTTTTGTAGTGGCTAGAAACTGGAAACTGAATGGATGCCCATCAATTGGAGAGTGGCTGAATAAATTATGGTATATGAATGTTATGGAATATTATTGTTCTATAAGAAATGACCAGTAGGACGATTTCAGAGAGGCCTGGAGAGACTTGCATGAACTGATGCTGAGTGAAATGAGCAGAACCAGGAGATCATTATACACGGCAACAACAAGACTATATGATGATCAGTTCTGATGGACATGACTCTCTTCAACAATGATTCAAACCAGTTCCAGTTGTTCAGTGATAAAGAAAGCTATCTACACCCGGGGAGAGGCCTATGGGATCTGAATGTAGACCACAACATAGCATTTTCATGCTCTCTGTTGATGTTTGCTTGCATTATGTTTACCTTCTCAGGTTTTTTTCCCCTGTAGATCCTATTTTTCTTGTATAGCAAGATAACTGTATAAATATGTATACATATATTTCATTTGTTATATATTTTAACATAATTAACATGTATTAGACTTCCTGCCATCTAGGGGAGGGGGTGGAGGGAAGAAGGGGAGAATTGGAACACAAGATTTTACAAGGATCAATGTTGAAAAATTACCCATGCATATGTTTTGTAAATAAAAAGCTTTAATAATAATAATAAAGAAATCGTTCCCCAAAGAGGTTAAATGCCCTGGGGAAATATCCACATTGATGAAATCATAAATCAATCCAGGTACTGAAATAAAACTACAAAATCATTAATGTAGGTGTTGAAGAACATTGGTCATCGCCATCATATAGGCACCCAGATATACAAGCATTCTGGATGTTTTGTGGCTGGACTTGGTTGTACTCTTTGTCAGAAAACTCAATGTAAAGCTCTATCCACCTAATCATCCCTTTCTAAGATATGAGTGTGTATTTTATATTCATCAAAATCTATTTAGATGTGTATTTTTTAGTCTGTGCCAATATATCACGGAAAGGAGGTCCACGAGTCACTTAACTTGCTTGACTCCATTTCCTCAAATGTAAAATGGGGAAAATACAACCTATCTCTCAAGGTTACTGTGAAGATCACAGGAGATAGTTTAGCACAGTTCCTGGTACACGGTAAGTGCTATATAAATTCTAGCTATTATGTACTAACTACTGGGTGAATTGGAACACTATTTGGCAAATAGCACAACCAGAGTCTGCTCTTTCACTCTTCGGGAAATAAAGTCGAAGGTACTTCCAAACAAGCTATTAACGCATGAGCTTCCCTCTCTTCCCAGGTCCGAGGTTTTAACCAACCTCTCCATCCCGCCTGTTAAAGGGAGATAACAATGACCCGGGGAATCGCTGGAGCAGAGGCGACCAAAGGAACCCAAGACACGCAGATGCCAGCGGTCGGTGGGCATGGAAGCCCAGCGTTCTCCCAGGCCGAGGTGCTCTCGTTATCCGGGGCCATCTCTTCCTAGGAGGCGCTGGCTGAGAGCTGCCCAAGTCAGAGCTCTCAGGAGGGCCCCGACAGGAGAGAGACCAGCCCGCATTTCAGAGAGAACCGCCCTGGGAGGTGAAGCGGCCAGCTCAAGGTCACGCAGCCGGAGCCATGCCTTTGGCCTCCATCCAGGGCCACCGAAGCACTGGCCGATCGGGGGCACCGATACCGTCCCCTCCCAAAGGGCGTGCTGGGGGCTTCAGACGGGCAGAGAAAGGACTCCTCCTTTACTGGGGCCCCAAGAACAAAACAACTAGGCTTCTTCCCTTCCCCCCTCCTCCGCCAGCAGTTTCTCACAAAGGCCCGACCGTTGTTGCCTGAGCAATCGGCCCCTAGCAACCGCTCCTTCTGATGGAGCACTTCCGTTTCCACTTCAGAAAAAGTGACGTCACAGGACTGGCTCTTCTCTGGGTCATCCCCTAACTGGGGCCTCATTTTTTCCTTCCCAACTTTGCCCTCTTTTTCTCCCTGTAGAAGGGTCTCAGTCGTTATGATCTCGGGCTCGAACCACTTTCTCACAAAGTTACATCTCCCAGGATGCATCGTTTAGCCTCACTGATGCCTTCCCCGGGATTACAGAAAGGCCCCCAGTCTCCCAGAAGCAGTGCTGCTGTAACCTGTGGCTCTTGAGGTGGAAACGGGCAGCCTCAAATTTCCCAGCCCGCCGAGCTCTGTTACCCGGCTACTCTAGATGTCGATGGACAGCAGCGATTGTCCGAGCGAGCCCCTTACTGCTCCTCCCTCCCTACAGATAGGCCTGGCCCTTTCTTCAAGACAGCAGGATGGATTGTCATGTGATCTCCAGAGCTGTACAATTTAGTATAGATCTGGGATTGAAAAGACCCTCCAGTCCACTGTCCTCCCTCGGCAGATGAAGACCTGACATGTAGAGAAGTTAGGAACTCCCCGTAGTCATACAGCCTCCAAATGGCCGAAGTAGGTCTGCAACCTAGGTCCTCTGACTTAAGAGTCCGATACTGAGCCTTCATCTAGGAGGTGACCTAAATCCACCTTTCACCCAAGCAGGAACCCCCGCTGCAAGGTGGGGTAGGGTTCACATTATCTTATTCTACTTACAAGACTCCCATATTCTGATCATAATGTCTTTCTTCCACTTGGTAGTTGCTTAATATTTGTTGAATTAAGCCCAGACCTCTGGCAAGACATCGAACATCCTTGGGGCTCATTTGCCCTGCCAACTGCGGGGCTGTGGGGGAGCAAATGAGACCATAGATGGGGACGGTGATAGACTTTAAAAGTATCAAGTTCTGTAGTTTATGAGTGTGTGGGACTGGTACAAGACACCCTTACCGAAATTAACTAATCAGAGACATCTTCAGGTACAAATAGAAAGTATTTATTTAATCCCTGCAGGAGAGGCCCAGACACACAGCTGGGAGCCATCCCAACTCCTGCCATGTGCTTCTGGAACCTGCCTGCTTCTGCCTTGTCCAAGGTTTAAAAGCAAAAGACCCAAGCCTTTTCATCTAATAGACTAAAAGGAAGTAACCCTCCTTGACCAATGGTCACCAATGTTGTCTACTACCTGTGGGTCATGTCACTTCCCATGGGAGTGACTTGAGGGCCCGACCTTGAGAGACCACTTGACTCCCTACAACTTAGGGTCTAAGACTGGGAATAGGGATCATGTGACTTCCTGAAACTTGAGCCCCAAGACCTCACCTTCCTGCTCTAGGTATAGAGATCATGTGACCCAAGCCCAGTCTCAACACTGAGAAATTCTTCATCCAATCCATTTCATTCATAAGGGTCATTATTATTATGTTATGCTGCTGCTGATCTTCTTTGCATCTAATCATGGTGGTCTGGACTTGAATATCCTCCTTTAGCTGGTGAAGGAGATTCTGGGTTTCTCCTTTGATCATGGAGGTCCCCAAAATCCCTGAGAGCAAAGGCTCAGAGGAGGAGAAAGAGAAAGCCTGGAGGGTGAGTAGAGGGTCCAAAGTAGTTTTCTTTGATTAGAACCATCTGCCTTTGATGTGGTCTGAACATCCTCTGTGAAGAACCCCTGATGTTGAAAGGAAAAACAGTTCTTCCCTCCTCCCCTAAGGCAATTTTCCAAACTAGAGAGCCTGACTCTTTTAAGAAAGAAGTATAATATGATGCCAAGTAAATGTGGCAACCTGTTCTATTTTCTGTTGGTTTGTTGCCCTTCATCCAATTTTACCTAAAAAAATATTCTAGGGATGATTAAACTTATTTGGGTTTCATGCAAATTCATGTCTTCCAGACTTACTTGATAATCTACTATTTTTCTCTGAGGTTATAGTGGTGCCATCCTACTCTGTAATGTTTTACAATTGAGTTTTTGCTTTAAATCTATGCTGCCCTTGCACCTTTCTTTGCTTGGCAAAATGGACAAATATTTGCTGGCTACATCAGTCTGTTCATTTTTTGGCCTCTTTCTCCTGGAGACTTACTTATATCAGAAACATTTAGATAAGAATTAGTGATAATAAACATCGATAACCTTTCCTTTTTCCTCTTTTTGTTTAAATAGAGAAGGATGGAGCTTTTATAATTATCCAGAGTCTTTTCATTTCATTTTTATCCTTTCTTCTATTTTAGTTCTATTTTAATCTTTGCTCTAAATTCTTGATGATATGACTGAATATTGGCATCTGGTTTTAAACTGATTCCTTTATCAATAATTGCAAGTTTCCTGACTGTTCTGACATAATTGATTTCTGTTCTTTCCTTCCTTCTTTTCCTCCCTCTCTCTCTCTCTCTCTCTCTCTCTCTCTCTCTCTCTCTCTCCCCCCATATTTTAGTCCCTTTATTTGTATAATTTGAAATTGCTTTCCAGAATTGTTTGCACCATTTCACAGCTCCATTAACAATCCAGCCTCCTTTCTTTCTACAGCCCCTCCAACATTGACTATTGCCATTTTTTTGGTAATTTTTGCCTCCTTTGAGGGTATGAGATGTTTAAATGTGCATTTTTTTGTATTATTAGTGATTTGAAGCATTTTTTCATGTGGTTGTGAATACTTAGAAGTTTTTCTTCTGAGAACAACTCATTTCCTTTGACCATTATCTATTGAGAAATGGCTATTACTTTTATACATACTTATTAAGTATTTATGTATTTTGTTTAGAACACCCCTATCAAGAGAAATTTGATACAAAATTTTCCCATTTGGCCACTTCCCTTTTTTAAAAATCTCAGATGCATTAATAATGTCTGTGCAGAATCTTTTCAATTTCAAGTCACCAAAGTTATCTATTTTATCTTTTGAAATTGCCTCTACCTCTTGTTAGTTAAGAATGCATTTCCTATCCATAGCTGTGAGTACTGTTTGATATGTATTTTTTTAATTGTATAATATGTTAATGTCATGTATCTATTTGAATGTACTGTGGTGTGTGGTATAAGATGTTAGTTTAAGCCCAATTTTTGTGAAAGCCCATTTTTTTTCCAGGCTGCTTTCCAGTTTTCCAGTAGTTTTTTTAACCAAATAGTGAGTTTTTCTATAGATAATTTATGTTTCCCACTTTATCAAATACTGGCTTATTAGGTCCTATTATTTCTAAATCTCCTTTATCTAATCTGTTCCATTGAACTCTTTATTTTTTAACCAATATTAGATAGTTCTGATGACTACTGCTTTAAAATATAGTTTTAGATCTGGAAGTACTATTCCCCCTTCATCCTTCCCTCTTTTTTTTTCACAATTTCTCTTGATATTTTAGATCTTTTGTTTTCCAAATGAATTTTATTATTTTTATTTACTCCTGTAAAGTATCCCCTTGATAATTTGATTGAAATAACATTAAAAACATAAATTGATATTGGTAGGATTGTCATTTTTATTATCTTGGTACAGCCTAGTCATGAACTCTGAATATTCCTCCAGCTATTTGTGTTGTTTTTATTTCTTTAAGCAGCACTTTGTAATTGAACTTATACAAGTTTTTTGGGTTCTTTGGAACATTGATACACAGATATTTTATGCATTTGAGGTTATGTGGAATGGGATTTCCTTTTTCTATTATTGTTTCTTATGTTATGGTTATTGTTACATAGAAATGCTGCTGATTTTTGTAGATTTATTTTATAGCCTGAAACTTTGCTGGACCTATTAATTGGCTCAAATAGTATCTTTGCTGATTCCCTGGGGTTTTCCAAGAAAACTATCACATTATTGTTTATCTTTTATTTCTTTTGTCATATTATTATTAATTAATTAATTAATTTATTTATTTTTGCTGAGGCAATTGGGATTAAGTGACTTGTCCAGGGTTCCACAGCTAGGAAGTGTTAGATGTCTGAGGTCACATTTGAACTCAGGTCCTCCTGACTTCAGAGCTGTATCCACTGCGCCACCTCCCTGTCATGTTATTATTACCAGCATTTCCAAAACTATTTCAAATAGTGAGAAGAGTGGGCATCCTTGCATCACTTTTCTATTTATTGAACATGGTTCTAGTATATTCTCATTGCTCAGGATACTTCTTTGGTTTGGGCCCTGGAGCCAGAAGACCTGAGTTCGGATGTGGCCTCAGACACCAGCTGTGTGACCCTGGAGGAAGGTGCTCTCACTAGGTTAGGAGATGTGCTGTTATTCCAGATTTCTGGAGAAGGTAGTTCTACTTTTACCTCTTGCTATGCCAAAGGAAGAAGCTTCTTCAGCTGGAGTGCCATAGGAGGAAATTGGAAGTGAGATGAATGGCTTAAGAGTGGAGCAGAGAGAGAAGGAAGTGAGAGGATGTCAAGGGCACTTTTTGATACTCTCATTGGCGCAAGGGCAGCTCAGAAGTGCTAAAAATCATGGGGGCATAGAACATTAGAACTGAAATTAAGTGGGGGAGATTCCGAGTTCTCTGAGCAGTGCCAGTGCATGGAGCCTGTGACCTAATTTCTAGAAGTGATTTTCCTCCTTTCTGCCCCCCTGCATCCTCTCCTGCAAGTCTCTGCTGCTTTGGAGCTCCTCTTTGCCTGTTACTCAGAGCAACCCCAAGCTCCTCTTCAGGACCAGGCACTCAGTTATGTGATTCAGTCACAGGACATTGTGGGAAACAGATGATGTGCATGATCAGATTTCTATTGAGCCTTTTATTGAATGCAGGGTACCCAGAGGAAGGAGGAAGGGAAAAGTGAGTCCTTTCTGTGGTCCAAAGACCATTCATCCTGAGGAGAGCTCTTCAAGTTGCCCCTCTCCTTAGTCCCTTCCACTCCCTCCCTTTCCCTTCTGCTCTCCAGCCTTGTCCCTTCTTGCTGCTCCCTCCCCTTCCAGCCCCAGTGAAATGGAAAAGTGGATGTAGGCATGCGCAAGTCCCAGGAACTGTACCCCGCCCCTCCCGTCCCCATTCTCAGCTTCCTTTTTCTTTTTATCCCTACTCTATGCGAGCCCAGGAAGGAGGAGGGGGAGGGCAGTTCTTGGATCTCTTTAGGCAGGGTTCTTAGAAGGAGTCATTACCGCCCAAGTGTAGTTCTACCTGTTTAGAAGCAGCTGAAGGAGGCAGCTCCAGCCTGGGTCATGGCCAAGTTCGAGGCAGCTCAGGTAGGCCCCTTGAATGACATGGGGGCACTGAGGGGTGGAGAAGACCCTCTGGGGAGGCAAGTGTAAAAGGAAGTGGTGGGCTCTGCACGTTTGCGTCTGCAGGACCCTCTGAGTGGATGTGACTCTGGCTGGGATGCGCCTTAACACCTGGCTCTCTGCTGAATGTTTGATGAGGAATGAGTGGGATTAGCTGATTTTCCAGCTGTGCATGAATGTGACCAGAAAGGGGGGTTTCCCCAGGGACAAGATATTGGGGGGATCTCCCTGTTCCTTCTGCTTTGGAGAATCAGCCACTGTAACTCCCCACTGCTGCAGAGAAGCTATTTAGGTGGTGACTCATAGATTTGGAAATAGGTAGTGGAAGAGATGGTGATTTAGCCAACTAGTACTTAAAAAGACAACATGAACCTCTGTCAGGTTCCTACCCCATGCCCATTTCCCACAGCACTGTCACCAGAAACAAAGGAGTGGTAGTCTTCCTTTCATACTCATATTCATGCTCTAGTTGGACTTTGTGATTTATTTTTTCCATAAAGACTGGCTTTAAAGTTCGTATTAATGAGATTTCATCTCTGAATATTTTTCCAGAATGGGGAGATGGAGGATCATGTGATTTAACCTGTACCTCATTTCTCTGTGGGTCTTTGAGAAGATCCCTATGTATTTATTTGTGTCTCTCTGTTGAGGCAGAAAAGGGATTGTGTACCTATAACTATTACGTTAAAGGCACTGTGGTGCTGAAGGTAAAAAGATAAAATAAGACATGTTCTTTGTCCTCAAAGAATATAAGGGAAAGGGAAAGATATGTATATAAATGTGTGTGTGTGTGTACATGTACACACACACGTAATTCTGGGCACGATATAATAGGTGAAAAAAGTGGAGGTCAAAATAAAGTTTTGAGAGATTTGAGGAAGGGGAGAGATTTCTACTTTGTGGGGCAGGGGCAGGGACAGATGAGTGAGTTGGGTCTTGAAGTGGGGTAGAGATAGGGCTGAGGAGCCAGGAGCCCTTTGTGAGTGAAGGGGTTATTGTGAGAAAAGAGGTAGTGGTAGAAGGCGACAAAATAAAACAGGGGTGGGTGAGTGTACAGTTTGGCTGGGGTGCTATATAAATGTGTGAAGGGGAAGACCACTTGAATGCCAGAATTTAGGATTTTATATTTGATGTAGGACACAAAAGAGGAGCCATGGAAAGTTTTTGAGTCGCATAACCTGATCAGAAAAGAAGCTCACTTGGGTGACAGTATGAAGAGTAAATGAGGGAATGGAGAGGCTGGAAGCAGGAGTACCCATTATGTCAGGCAGAAATTGAAATTCTTATAGTAGCTAGCATTTTCAGGGTGCTCTAAGGTTTGAAAAGAATTTGGCGGAATTTATTTTATTTGATCCTCACACTCTGAGAATTAGGTACTAATATTATTCATCCCCATTTTACAAATGAGGAGACTGAGGTAGAGAGCAGCCAGGTGATTTACTCAGGGTCATCCAGCTAGTAAGTAGCTGAAGTCAGATTTAAAGTCAGTTCTTCCTGACTCCAGAACTTTTCCCACTGGGCCACCTGGGACACAGTAAAATCCTAAACCAGAGCTTGTTGGGGACTCATTGGGTGAGTGAGAACTCTACCCAAGATTTGGGGGCTGAATAAGAAGCCTTCTTTCTGGACAGGGCTGACAGCTCAATCCATTATGTGGCTAATGGAGTCCTAACCTGCTAGAGAACTTAAGTGACCAGGGATGCTCCATTTCTTGAGGCAGCTGGCTCCACAATGGATAGAGCTCTAGCCCTGGAATCGGGAAGATAGGAGTTTAAATTCAACCTCAGATGCTTAACAGCTGTGTGGCCCTGGCACAGCACTTGAGCTCTTTGTACCTCAGTTTACTTACCTATAAAATGAGGATAATAATAACAACTACCTCTCAGGTTGTGAGAATAAAATAAGATGGTCTCTGTACAGTGCTTTACCAACCTTAAAGTCCTCCATAAATGTTAGATGTTAAGATTTTGGACTAGTTCCTCTTCAAGTTACTATGCTGGTGAATTGTTTATACGCATTCCCTTTACCAGTTCATACTGAAAAATATCTGATCTATGTTATTACTTATGTCTGTCAGTTTTATAGAATTGACAATTATATAAATAAGTAAACTAACCCATATTTGTGTGCTAGTGAAAAAGGCAGAGGGCTGTTTTCTCTTTTATTCCTCCAGATCAAGACCTTCCCATATAAACAGCACATTCAAACAGTGGCTTTTGTCAGGATTCTCTGCCACAGACTCTAGTTTAGTGGAGAAAACAGAGAAAAACAGAGTTCTGATGTAGAATCATAAATATCCTAAACAAACCATGAATGAACACTGTTAATGGGCATTCAGGGAAACCCTGGAAAGACTGGAATAAGACATTGTGTGACTGGGGATTTCAGGTATTCCTAACATTTGAGGATGTGGCCATCACTTTCTCTCAGGAAGAGTGGGGGATGTTGACTCCCTGGCAACAACAGTTGTACTGGAATGTGATGAAGGAGAACTATGAAACCTTGAGTTCTTTGAGTCCTGGTGAGTCTTGATTTTTCATGCATTTACATATGGGAAAGATTTAATTTTAGAAAAGGTAGAGAAAGTTTCTTTCCTATGTTTTTTCCTAGTGTCTGAATTGGAGGCATTGTAAGAAATAGATTTGATAAGCTGATAAGAGGCTCATACTGAGGAGATTCATTTTGACCCATCCATTTAGGAGACAAGAAAATCTGTGTAAAGTCTCCAAGGGGATGAACTAAAGGAATAGATTTTTAGGTGATAGAAGAGCTGTAGAGAGGAGATCCTAAAAGTTGAAATGGAAGAACCAGATTAGGATGAACACTTAGAAATCAAGGTACTAGAGGATGTCAAGGTGGATGTATTTATGCATATACATAGAGCACTGGACACACCTCTTGTTCTCATAACCTGACATCAGTTATGGCAGAGGTGGGCAATGGTTGCCTCAGCATAGCTAGGTAAGAGAACAAGTGTTTGTGGGAAGTTAGCCTTGGCATAATAGGAACACATACTGAAAATTTTGTTAACTTTGCTTCCACCAGGCAAGTTGGGAACCCTGCCAGAACTATTGGCTACACTGGGACCAGTCTTTGAAACCTGGGAAGATCAGCAGAACTTAGCGAGAAGAGATAACTTGGAAAGCTCATACTTGGGTAAGTACTTTCCTCTGTTTTTTTTTTTTTTTAAGGTGACTGATTTTGGCCAGGAATTCAGTCAGCCAGCAAGTGTAAATGGATTGAGCACCCACATTTATATAATACTAAATGTTAGGGATACTTGTTCTTTTCTTTTCTGTACATAAGTACTTGTATTGGTTGGGGATGCAAGACTGGGATCCAGTGGTAAATGTTTAACAACCAGGTCTCCATGGTGAGGGAAATATACCTATGAAACACTTTTAAATTTAATATGCATTATTAATATTTTCTTTATCACTTTATTAAATCTTGACAATTAACAAAACAAAACAAAACTCAAGCCTTGCTTGATTTTTAGCACTTGCTAATTTTGGAAATGTTTTTAATATTTTTATTTTCTCCAGTTATGTGTAAAACAAATTTTTTTACATTTGTTTTTAAAATTTTGAATTCCAGATTCTTCCCCTTCCTCCCTCCACATTGAAAAAACCTATGTGAGGTTGTGCAAAACATTTCCATTAAAGTTATGTTGCAAAAGAAAACATAAATCTCCCCCCCCCAAAAAAAACAGCCCTTAAGAAAAAAAAAGTATGCTCACTTTGTATTCAGATACAATCAGATCTTTCTCTGGGTGTGGATAGTATTTTTCATCATAAGACCTTCAGAGTAGTCTTAGATCATTGTATTGCCGAGAATAACAGTCACAACTGGTGCTATTGTTATTACCGTGGACATGGTACATTTCACTTTGCTTGAGCTCCTGGAGGATTTTCCAGGTTTTTGTAATAGCATCCTGTTCATCATTTCTTATAGAACAATAACATTCCTTCATAATCCCATACCACAGTTTATTCAGCCTTTCCCTAATTAATGGGTATCCCCATGCTTTGCCCTAAGAAAAGATATACTATAAATATCTCTATCTATCTATCTATCTATCTATCTATCTATCTATCTATCTATCT
>JAJPUD010003500.1:195976-245131 GCA_023553655.1 Myrmecobius fasciatus
TCTATCTATCTATCTATCTATCTATCTATCTATCTATCTATCTATCTATCTATCTGTCTCTCTTTCTCTTTCCCATCTATCTAGGTTCTTTTCCTTTTTAAAAAAAAGTCTCTTTTGAGATTCTTGCCTAGTAGTGATATCACTTTTGGAAGTGTCAGTGCTCATAATGAAAATTTAACAGTTGTCTCCAATTCAAATTACCTTCAGCACACCATTGCTTGGGTCCCACGTGTGCCACTTCTGTATGACTTTGGTCAAGTACCTTAATATCTTTAAGCCTCACTTTTCGATAACATGAAGGGCTCAGACTGAATGAATTTTTAAGATCCCTTCCCGTTCTAATGCTATGTCCTGTGAGCAGTTCCCTTTCTGTGGTTCCTATGACACAGTTCCACACAAGCCCCCTGCAAATACTGATTTTTTTTCTCTCTCTTATAGGTGTTGGGATCAGGAAGTCTCCTAGGAAAGAAAGTAATAGGAAACAGCAATTGAGTGGGAATTTCCCAGAGGAACAATGTAAAATAGGTTCTCAAACTCCCAGACACAAAAAGTGTCAAGAAACAAATCTGTCTGCTGGACAGATGGATAATTTGGTGAGGACTGAACCCACTGGCAGTAGGAGAGAGAATGGAGTTTTGCATAGCCTTTCTCCAGGTGAGAGAGCGCTCATGGAGAAGATACAAAACCAGGAGTTAGCCTCCGAGAACGAGCTTTCCCTGAAACCTCACCATTGTCCTGAGTGTGGAAAGCACTTCAAGAGACGTCATGAGCTTAAGGTGCACAAGCGAGTCCACACAAAGGAGCGGCCTTTTCCCTGCCCAGAATGTGGGAAGTGCTTCCGGCAGAAGTCAGCCCTGATGACCCACCAGTGGGTGCATAGCAAGGAGCGCCCCTTCACCTGCCCTGAGTGTGGGCGCTGCTTTGCCCAGAAACAATACCTGAGGAAACACCAGTGGGTTCATAGAAATGAGCGCCCCTTTCACTGCTCTGAGTGTGGGCGCTGCTTTACCCAGAAGCAATACCTGAAAAAGCACCAGCATTTACACAGTGGGGAGCGCCCCTTTGCTTGCTCAGAATGTGGGCGCCACTTTGCCCAGAAGCAGGACCTCAAAAAACACCAACATGTGCACAGTGGGGAGCGCCCCTTCCCTTGCCCTGAGTGTGGGCGCCATTTTGCCCAAAAGCAGGATCTCAAAAGGCACCAACGTGTGCACAGCGGTGAGCGTCCGTTTCCTTGCACTGAATGTGGGCATCACTTCTCTCAAAAGCAAGACTTGAAGAAGCACCAACGTGTGCACACTGGGGAGCACCCTTTCCTCTGCCCTCAGTGTGGGCATCACTTTGCCCAAAAACAGGGTTTGAAGAAGCACCTGCGTGTGCACCAACGTGCACCCGCTGGTAAAAGGCCCTTTCCGTGCCCTGAGTGTGGGCGCTCCTTCATCCGGATGCATGACCTAAAAAAGCACCAAAGAAGCATTCACAGCAGTGAACATTTTTTTGCTTGTCCTGGTTGGGATCAGCAGTTCAGCAACATGGCCAATAGCTCCATCAGCTTGGAGTTGATCAAGCTCGGACCACTGGACTGGTGAGCCAGGTCTCCCTTTGATGCCTTTTCCAAGACTGCCCTCAGGGGGTGCACCATGCTATAGAACCCCCTTCTGTTCCTCTTTACTGATACATGTTTTTCTCATCTGGAGATGGTGAAAGTGGTAAGGGATATTGTGATACTGGAGCATGTTCAGCAACAGAGTACCAGGACAGTAAGGGAACTGGTCATATGATAAGAGGATTGGTCAGATTATCTTGGGTGTTTAGCCTGAAGAAGAGAAGATTTGAAGGGACTTAAGAGTCACTGTGGAGTACTTCAAGTACTATTATGTAGAAAAGAGCCTGGCATCAGAGGACAGAGATACGAGCAGTCATTTGTAGGGAAGCAGAATGGGCTCAGTGTAAAGTAAAGACTTCCTATTAGACCTTTCCCAGAGTGGATTAGGCTGAATCAGGAGTTAATTCTCTTGGGGAGGTCTTCAGGCAGAGTCTTGATTATTTGGTCAGGATGCTACAGAGGAGATTCCTTTTTGGGTTAAACTAGGTATCTTCTCATCTCACTTTCAAATTTGAGATTCGGTGATTGTTTTACTATTCCAATATAAACTTATAATGGTTTAATTAATGTATTTGAATTTGAACAAAAGTCTTCCTTACCTTAACTCAAGTATTAGGAATCTGTCATAAAGTTTTGCAAATCCTCCTTTGATTACTCCAAGATGGAGGAAGGTTGGAGTGTGCCAGAGATCATACCAACTGATTCCACAAACTCCTCCTTGTCTGTTTGGCAGAGTTAGGGTTTGTTACATAAAAAGGAAGGTTCTTCTCTTGTTGAGCTTCCTTTTTAGCTTCAAAGCTCTTCTTAGTATATACCTTAGAAATAATTAACAACCAGCTTTAGAGTAAAAATCTGACATTGGAGGAAGTAGATTATTCTCAGGGAAAAGGAGATAAAGAAGCTGTAGGAGAAAATATACTTAATTTTCTATGTAACTGGCTATCTTTTTTAACAGTAGCTTTTTAATTTTCAAAATACATGCAAAGATAGTTTTCAACATTCACCCTTGGAAAACCTTGTGTTCCAAATTTTTCTTCCTTCCTTCCTTCCCCCCACTTCCCTCCCCTAGGCAGAAAATAATCTGATATATGTCTTAACTATACTCTTAAAAATCATGCCATATGCCACATTAGCTTGAGTACCATAGTTAGCTGAACTTGGCCTTGAGTCAAAAGGTGGAAGCCAAAAATCTAAGTATTTCAAGGTTTCAAGACTCTAGGGAAAACATTTTGGGATGTAATGATCATATAAAGCTTATGAATCCACACAAAAATACCAGCTGAGGATCTCCAGTTCCATCAAAGAACAAAGTCTGCATTATCTCCCTAAGGACTAAATTGACTAGTCTACTAGTATTGTGTTCCTGTCAACTCCTTCCTAGGAGACTTCTCAATAGAAGTCGCAGAAATCTATACTAAATAATACAATTAATTCTCCATTAATCACATTTAGATGATTTCATTGAACAAAGTGGGGGAAAGGAAGGAAACAAGCTTTTATATAATGCCTACTCTTGCCAGCATTTGACAAATATAATTTCATTTGATCCTTCCAACAACCCTGGAAGGTAGGTCCTATTCATCCCCTTCTGCAGTTGAGGGAACTAAGGCCTACAGCAGTTAAGACTTGCTCAGGATCACATAGCTAGTATCTGAGGCTTGATTTGAATTCAGGTCTTCCTGACATTAGGCCTAGCACCATCCACTTTGCTTCAGTATCCAACTGAATAAAGTTTTATTGAATGCTAATTATTATTTGCTTAAATTGAATGCTAATAATTAATATCAATGCTAATAATATGATAACATAGTACCCTGCATATAATAAGTGCTCAATAAATGGTTATTTAGTTGCATTGAAAATAGTTTAAACCTGATTCTATCTAGATTCTAGCCATGTATGAGCCACTTCTTCAACCATTTTGTGGAGTTTTCTCGTATAATGAATGTATTCTCTTTTTAAAAATTTTATACTTGCATAAGGAAAACAGTTATCTCTGACTTGATGTCTATGATAAGGAAGTGAGAGGCTTGAAATGTAGAAAGGAAGTATCAGAGAAAACTGAGAACTTTTTAAAAACTGAGACTTTAAAATTTTACAATTTGGATGAAAGAATCTTATCTGAGAAACTGTGAACCAAACTAGCAAAAAATCATCCATAAATAGACCAGAGAGATGACAACTTTAGAAAAACAATAGAAAATTGGGCAAATATACCAAGATATGCCATTTAGTGAAATAAGCTTCCACTTAATAGGGCATTATTTGGCATTATTTGAGGAAGATCTGAGGTCCACTCCATTAGAGGGGGCCATGAACCCTTTAATAAAGTGTCATTAACTCAGAGCTCTGTCTCAGTCTCTTTTATTGTAGGTTGGGCAGTTTTAATCCCCACACATTCTCCTATCCCTTTAAGTAAAAAAAAAAATTCTGATATTAAGGTATGTTGTGAAATGCTGACTTTTTTTCTCTATGTCCACAGACATTTGTGAGCCTGAGATCTGGAGGAACTATTCCTTTAAAAGATAAGACTTTTTCTTTTTCAGTCTAACATTTATTGCTTTGTTGACATTATAAAAATTATGAAAATTTATGAATTTTGAAATTATGAAAAAGAATGAGAGAGGAAAATAATGTATCTAAGGAAAGAAAGTCCTTCCCAGTCTTCTTTTTATTTTTCACTCTTTTCTAAAATTTTAGGGTTGTTTCAGTAAGAGATCATTTAGATACCTCTTTTTACCACTGTTTTTGCTTTGAAATCAAAGGATAAGAAGAAAAGTTGCTTGTTCTTTAAGAAAAAAAAAATCCCAGAGCAATCAGCATTGGGCTTAGCGAAGATAAAGGTCATCTCTCTTATTAAAAGATTATGTTGTCTGGGGCAACTAGGTGGTGCAGTGGATAGAGTACCAGCCCTGAAGTCAGGAAGACATGAGTTCAAATCTAGTCTCAGACACTTAACATTCCCTAGCTGTGTGACCCTCGGCAAGTCACTTAACCTCAATTGCCAAAGCAAAAAAAAAAAAAAAAAAAGATTATGTTGTCAATCAACGTGACCAAACCTTAAAATATTTTTAAAAATGTAGTTGTAATTACTGATGAGCTGTGAAGAGAGAGAAGTTAGTCTTACGTCCCAAGGAGAATAATAGTTATATCTTTTGAATCAATCAAAAGTGACTTTGGCATATATTTAGCAGTTAGTTTTAATTGTCACAATCTTCAGGACTTGGACAAATCTCAACTATGAATCTAATGTTTGTTGAGCATCTACATTGTGCAAGGCATATGTTAAGTACTTGAGAGACAGGTAGGGAAGAAGGATCAAAGGAAGCCCAAGATACAGCTCCTGGCCACCCAATTGAAGAAAATGCATTTAGTCAATTTAAAATTTCGCAGCTGATTCATTTTCATCATTGTTCTGGCCAAGATTCTGCCTTTGATAACAAAAGCAAGGAATATTTTCTGCTAGGACAAAGGTTTCCTCCTTGATGTCAACCTCAAAGGCTAGAGATCTATTGCAAACATTGGTTTCTTTTAACCCTTAACATAGCAGTGTCTGTCATCCATATATAGCCTAGGGCCTCCTCAAGTTCTAGGATTACATGGAATGGATCTGATCCTAACTGTTGATCCAGAAAGGCCATTTTCACTTTGTTTTATGTGTCCCCTCCAACAGCTTACTTTGAGAAGTTTCCAAATAGATCCATATTTCAATTTCCACAATGTTTTCCTCTTAATTTCATCTTACAGAAAAGGCAGAAGCTCTAGAGAATACACAAGACCCCATAAATAGGGAAAACAAGATATCACAGCAGCCCAGTTCCCTCACAGAGAACTGGCCTAGAAAGTGATAGCAGAGTCACACTTCCGACAGCAGTGAAACCCTAGCTGTCACTAGGAGTTCTCCCTAATCCCTTGAAAATTCATATTGACATCTCCTGCTTTAGACTTAACCTCAGAAAGCATAATTAATTTGGGACTCCCTTTCCCATTGGACCTAGGTTATCCAGTAACTCATAGTTCTTATTAGTCTATCAATCATGGAATTTAGGTGAGCAATCTATCTTCAAGAGGCATGCTGCTCAAGAATTTCCTCCTTCTATGCAAGACATCAAATTTCTGAACTCTCAAACTTGGAGTTACCTTGCTACTGTCTCATCCTGCAACTTCCTTTAGTTGCTAGGGCCTTTTCACCCTGGAAGATATCTCTATAAAATCCATCCCCTTTTCCCAATGGTGAGTTCCTTCTGGAGCCTATATTTTGTGCAAGGATACAAGCTGGCCTCTATTGCACTTTCAGCCCTATTCCTGGCTTTCAGATTTAAAAAGCATTCCCCTAGTCCAAGTACCTCCATTTTTTCCACTCCATAGCTGAGTTGTCTTCCCTCATTAGAATATAAACTTCCTGAGAACAGGCACTTTATGCTTTGTGTCCCTAGCTTGGCATACAGTAAGCACAAATTTTTGTTTCTTTCCTACTTTAAGGTAACCCTCAAGACATTACCCATAAAATCAATTACTCTCTTCTAACTCCAAAGCAGGGGGGAATTCAGAAATGACACTGTCCTTGGACTCCTCTCTCTGGTCATACATGAGTGCATTAATATCTGTGTGCATCCCCAGGATAATTCACCACAGGCTAGGCATTTATTTAGGGGGGAAAAATCCTTTTTTGGTCAAGTGAAAAAACCCTCTGTGGAGAATATCATGAAAATCCTATATACTTCTGCCCTAAGGAAGCCATTCACACAAATTGGGCAGCTGGACTTGAGAATAAATAAGAGGTTGATTGTACATATCTGATTGCTTGCTGTCTTGGGAAGGGGGGAGATAAGGGAGAGATGAGGGAAAATTTGCAGCTCACAATTTTAAACGAATGTGAAAACTATACACGTAATTGGAAAAAATAAAATACTTTTGAGTAACAAATCTCTAGTGATTACTTTTTGTGTGGTTGTACAAGTTCCTTCAGCATCACTGAGCTGCATGTGAGATAACATGTAATTAAGAATTAGTATTTGGTAAGAAATGATTAGAGATAGAAGTAAGAAAGACTAGGACAAGAGTAGAGGATGTTATAATCTGTATAGCTTAAATTGTAAAGTCCAAGAAATAAGGAAAGCACAACCAGAACAGGGGTGATGGCCTTGGTTCAGAGACTGATTGAGACACTGGAAATCCAGATGATTTGTCTTCTTGAGATGCCATCCAATATTCTTAGAGAAGATGGTTTCAAAAAGCCTCAGATAAAGGCTTACCATCTTATGAGCTCAAGTCCACTAAAGATCTCAATACCCCATTACATGGGACAATATTGTGGAATGGTATGTTCCCCAGATCTGGAATCAAAGAACCTCATTTTAAAACTTTGCTCTGCCATTTTCCACCTCTGTGACTGTGCACAAGTGACTTCTCTGTAGATTTCAGTTTCCTCATGGATAGAATGAGGTTGGACTAGATGAGATGGCTTATGAACACACTTTCTGGCAGCAATGCCTCATAGATATGAAAGTAACTATGAACACACTTTCAGTTCTAAACGTATGATCCTATAATGGAAATTTGTTGTACAGAGGCCTGGCTCAGTTCTCCTTCCCCTTTATGAATACATAGGGTTTGATCATAGTTACTTTCATATCTATGAGACAGATTCAAGATTGACATAAAAAAAACTTTCTAACAATTTCAGAGACCCAAAAGTTGAATATTTCAGAGATATAGAAAATTTCCCTTTCTCTCCTATCCTTCAAGCATAGGCGAGATGGATAACTTCTGACAGTTATTCTATAAAAAGATTTTCTTTTAGCTTTTGTTTGGACTAGATGGCCTTTGAGAAACCTTCCAACTGTAAAAATCTATGATATCAATCTTCCACTATTGAGGGGATTTTTATTACACTTTCTCCTGCACATTTCCTCTGCTTTCAAATGAAGACATTAATCTGCTCCAAAGCTGTCTCACAAGCTGTGCTTGTTTCAAGGAATTAATCAAGGATTAATTTAGGAAATATCAAGGAACAAATGTAATAATTTTAATTGAAAGGATTGTGGTTGCCATACCAATTGTCTGTGCCTCATTTCTAAGATAACAGAATTGGAATTGATCCCTCAAAATCCTTCCTAGCTTCCAATCTTATCAGTGTAAAATTACTTAGTCCAAATGAGACTCAAACTAGTTAGATCACAGTCAGAAAATACTCTCTATTGCCTCCTAAAAGAACAAAGAACTCTGCCAATGCTTGGTCACTGCTGTCCTGGGATAGCCTTCTCCTGGGATGGACAAGTCTGTTCATGCTGGGTTTCTCCTCTCTCCCAGGGAGACGGGAGTCTCCTGGTCCTTGCTATTCCTAAAGCAGGCCAGTAGTCCTGCTTGACCAGGGGGTCAGGGTCTGGGTACCCTACTTCAACAAGATGCCTCATCATGGGCTACAATTCCCAGCAGGCACCCCCAGACCTCCTTCCAGCTCAGTGATTATGGAGAAGGCCCAAATCACCTAGATGGGTATTTTTTCTTTAATTATTGGTTGTTAGGCATTAAGTGACTCAATGGATCAAGGGGAGGGTCTGGAATCAGGAAGGCTTGTGTGACTCTGGGCATGTCATTTCTGTTTGCCTTAATTTTCTCATCTATAAAATGTAGAAGGAAATGGCAAGGCACTACTTCAGTTTTTCCCCAAATAGGGTCACAAAAAATCAGACACAACTCAGAGGACTGAACAAGTCAGGCAGCAATGCATGTTGGGAATTGTAGTTCCTGGATTCATAGGGGCACTAAAAACATTCCTTTAGGATTTATGCATACTCTTTTCCCCCTCCAGACCTTGGTCAGCTCCAGGTTCTCCTTACCTTTTCTAGGGAATTGACCGAGCTAATTAAAAGATGAAAGCCAAACAACTAAGAGACTCAGTAAAATAGGAAATTAATGATTCTGTCATATATCTGAAGTTTTAACATTTGCTATTATTCTTTTTTACTATGAGGTAATTGACTTGTAGAAAGTGGAAATGATGGAAAAAAGCATGAATACAAGAAAAAAGCCCTAATCCAGGTCTTCTATAGTTTAATCTTTACCCTGATGCTTACTGGTTGTTAATTAACAACCAGTTAAGGCTAAGGCTGCTTAATTTTCCTTTCTGAGCTTCAGATTTCTCTTCATTCAGTGTACAATGCTGGGTTCTGGGTTAATGATTCTGACTCAAACAAATTTCACTGAGGAAAAACAAGAAACAAAACAAGAAACTGTATACATTTCAATAACCCTTTCCATGGAGCCTAAATAAATGATGTTATTGTATTTTTTAAAGTTACTGTATCTTTCAAAGAGAATAGAATTTTGTTACACACAAATGAGTAAATTCAAAATATTTACAGAGTAATTTTGGGAGGGAGGAAAGTAGATCTCTAAGATACCTTTTTACAAACCACAAAGTCTATGAATACAGAGTCATGGATACATCATATTAATGCTGGAAGGGATCTCAGAGGCTACCTAATTCAACTTTTAACTTAAGACTCCCCTCTCCAACATAACTGAAAAATCTTTGCTTGGAGACCTCTGGTAAAGAACTGATACTTTGCCTGGTTCATTTTTTTGATGGCTCTAGTAGTTACAAAGATTTTCCATATATATATATATTTTACTTAGGCAATTGGGTTTCAGTGACTTGCCCAGAGTCACACAACTAGGAAGTGTTAAGTGACTGAGACCAGAATTGAACTCAGGTCCTCCTGACTTCAGGGCTGGTGCTCTATCCATTGCACCATTTAGCTGCCCCCAGATTTTCCATATTTTGATGTGAAATTTGTCAGTGTGCAACTTTTGCCCCTTCCTCTTACTTCAGCATAGATATATTGTCTCCATTTTAAGAAATAGTATTTTTAAATAATTATTTTATATATCAATTCCCCTTTATTCCTACTTTTATCTTTATTTCCTTAAATGCTTTTGGTTTTTTGTTTCTCCACATAAATATTATCTAATTCTATGAAGTATTTTGCCATATATTTGACCTAGGATTAATTTAGGAAATATCAAAACTATGATCTTGAACAGCCAAGACTATTGAATATTTCTTTTCTTATTTAGATCATTTATTCAAGTGAAAACTGTTTTTGTGATTGTATTTATATGTATTCTATGTGTATCTTGCTAGATTAACTCACAAGGATTTAATTTTGTTATTTTTAGATATTTTTCTTTTTCCTGTTTTTTATTAATATACATAAATGCTGATGATTTGTGAATTTATTTTTGTGTATTATTCATCTCCAAGCTGGCTCTCCCCACATAGGTCACCATTTATACTCTAGACCTTTACCTGACCACCTTATATGTATTAAAACTTCCATCTTGTATCCTGTATCAAGGACTTCCATCTTATGCTCTGTATCAAAGAATGCACTCAGCTAAGAAATTGAGAAATGAACTCAAGGCAATGATAATGGCTCATGTTGATGAGTTAAACATATTTCCCTTTAGATAGGAATCTTCAGTGTTTGAAAAGAAAGGAATTACACCTAATAGGACAGTTTCAGTCATAGTACTAGATTATTTTTGGAGAAGGGTAGGTTTTACATTCTCTGGAATAAAATGATCTAGGTGATGATTAGTTTGCTAGCTGTAGAATGAAATATAGCACCTGTTAATGGGCAGGAAAAATATAGAAGAGGACAAAGATGAAGCCAAAGAATAAAGGATGAAGGTAAGAGGGGGTGGGAGGGAGGGTAAGATTTATGAGGACATCCGTTCCAGAGCAGCACTGCCATCTGCAGGGAAGGGAAAAAACTAAAACAAAACTATATAAATACTGATAGATACCTAGAAAAGTCACTTAACTCAGTTCCCTACTTTGAAGCAGAACTACATTCCCTATTTGTAAGGACATCCATAAAAAAAAAATTCCTATGATCTTACACTATAACCCATCCTTTAAGTGTATGGTAAGATAGAGTATTGTGCTATTTTTACTTTATAGAGTTGTGAAGAAAATGGCTTGTAAATCATAAAATGCTATATAAAGATGAGTGCTGCTGCTGCTGCTGCTGCTACTGCTGCCTTGAACAGGGTTGGGTAGACTTTAGAAGCTTAATTAACATTAAATCACTAATCACAAACTATTCACCTAGCACTTAGTTCAAAAAAAACAACATAGCACTGGGTTATGATCTATAGCATTAGAACATCTACAACTTGATGAGATCAAGCAAGCAAGTATTAAGTAGCCAGCTGGGCACAAGGGAAAACAAAGACAAATCCAAACCATCCCTGTCTTCAAGAAATTTAAGTTCTATTGAAGGAAAACATTTACACATATAATGCAAATACAAGATTATTTTAGGGGGAAGGAAAGGCTTTAGTACACACAGTGATCAAGAAATGTTTCCTAAAAGAGGTGGCACTTGAAGAAAGATAGAATTTCTAAGAGGTGGCCGTGAGGAGGAAATATATTCTTGTGATGGTGGGAATACATAGGTACAGAGATAGAAGATGGAATGTCCTCTGTGAAGGACAATTTGGCTGATCAATAGAATGTGATGAAGCAAAGTAATGTGTAATAAGTATGTAAAGTCAGGATGGAGTCAGACTGTGGTGGATATTAAATGTTTAAAGGAAAAATTTATATTTTATGAGTAAGACAACAGTAAGCTACTGAAATGTCCAATTTAACATGATCAGATGTGTGTTTTAGGATTATCAGTTTGAAAGAGAAGAGACTGGAGACAAGGAGACTAATGAAGAGGATATTGCAGATAAGAGATCTAAGATTCATCAAAGTTCCAAAGTAAAAATAAATTTATTGGATATACATACATATATATATATATATATATATATACACACACACACACACATATATATAGGATGTTAAGGAGAGAAAGGTGAAAAATATCAATGTCATATACATACACATATATTCACTCATTTAAACAATTTTCTCTGATATAGGTATCCTGGAATGCTTAGTTGTTGGGTGTAGTTGTCCTGATAGAAAACTCAAACATTAAGGATCTTCTGACTTTGAGAAAATGACACAATTGTCCTGGATTTGTTTCCTCTGAATATGAGTGGATTCGACTAGAGGGTCTTTAAGAATCCTTCCAGGTCTAGATTTATATGTAACTATGATCCTCTTGGGCAACTAGGTAGTGAGGTGGATCGAGTATCCCCTCTGGAGTTAGGAAGATCTAAATTCTACTCTGGCCTCAGATACTTGCTAGCTGCCTGACCCTAAAGCATCTAATACTGTTGAACTCAGTTTCATTTGCAAAGTAAGATGGGGAAGGAAATGGCAAACCTCTCCAGTATTTCTGCCAAGAAATCCCCAAATGGGGTTGTTAAACAATCAGACATGGACTGAACATCAACAACAAATGATCCTCTTCCACATATCCTACTTTCCAGTAGTGGGGGTGAGCTATAGTAACAGTTTCCTGATACTTCTAAATGCTAGTATCCTCTCCTTACAAAATTTGTCTTGTATTTCTTTTGTATGTGCTTATTTCTGTACATGTCACATTAGCAATAAAATGATAAAAATGGTTTCATTTTTTAAAAAAATCTTTGGAAAAAAAAATCTTTGCCTAGTCTAGTTGATAGCATATAGTAATTGGTGCTTAATACATTGGTGGATTATCGGTCTGTCTTCCATGTACTTATCTAAATCTAGATAGATTTATTTTCAACCCTTATCAACTAACCACTGTGGTAATTAAGTCACTCTGACTTAAATCTAACTCTCCCAGGCATTTATACGCTTCAGTAAATCAAGTCAAGAGCACTTTTAAAATAAATTTAAAAATTTATCAAATTTAGATATTAACGCATGAGCTTCCCTCTCTTCCCAGACCCGAGGTTTTAACCAACTTCTCCATCCCGCCTGTTAAAGGGAGATAACAATGACCCGGGGAATCGCTGGGGCAGAGGCGACCAAAGGAACCCAAGACACGCAGATGCCAGCGGTCGGTGGGCATGGAAGCCCAGCGTTCTCCTACGCCGAGGTGCTCTCGTTATCCGGGGCGATCTCTTCCGAGGAGGCGCTGGCTGAGAGCTGCCCAAGTCAGAGCTCTCAGGAGGGCCCCGACAGGAGAGAGACCAGCCCGCATTTCAGAGAGAACCGCCCCGGGGAGGTGAAGCGGCCAGCTCAAGGTCACGCAGCCGGAGCCATGTCTTTGGCCTCCATCCAGGGCCACCGACAAGCGCTGGCCGATCGGGGGCACCGACACCGTCACCCCCGGGAGGGCGTTCTGGGGGCTTCAGACGAGCTCAGTCAAAGTCAGAGAAAGGACGCCTCCTTTACTGGGGCCCCAAGAACAAAACAACTAGGCCTCCTCCATTAGCAGCCTCTCACAAAGGCCCGACCGTTGTTGCCTCAGCAACCGGCCCCTAGTAACCGTTCCTTTCGGTAGAACACTTCCGTTTCCACTTAAGAGGAAGTGACTTCACGCTGGCTTTCTGAGATGTGTTGTTCATTGGATTCAATCTTATCCTACGGTTTCCATGATACCATTTAGAGTTTTATTGGAAAAGATACTGGAGGGATTTGCCATTTCCTTCTCCAATTCATTATATTGATGAGGGAACTGAGGTAAACGGCAGAGTCACACAGTTGGTGCCTGAATTTTAACTCAGGTCTTCTTAACTCCAGGCCCGGCACCCTGCCCTCTTGGCTTTCTCTTTGCGGATTCGTCTTCCGTAAGGACCAAGGCCGCCTTTTCTCCCCCGCCTCTTCCCACTCCCCTTTAGAACAGGGTTTTGGCCGCAGTTATGATCACAGGCCCGAACCCACTCTGCTCAGGCCATAGGAGCTCGACGTTCCCTGTTTTGCCTCCGGGACAAGTGAACCCGCGGCTGCCTTCGGATGCTCTTCCTCAGGAAACTACATCTCCCAGAATGCGTAGCTCTTGTTTCCGGATGCAAGGATTTGATTTTGCAGCACTGCGTAATTGAAATGTAAACTACGTCCTAAACTGGTCCCAACTTTAATGATCATTTAGCCCGAGGCTTCTTAACTATTTATATGCTGCACCTTTTTGACATCCTTGTGAAGCCTGTGGATTCCTTTTCACAATAATGTTCTTAAATAATTGAAGAAAATGCTGAAGTTAAGTTAGAGGTTAGTAAAAATAAAGATGCATTTTTTTTTCTATCCAAGTTTATGGACCCGCTGAAATCTTTCCATGTAAAGAACCCATGACTTAGTCCAACCTCCTCATTTTGCAGATGTAGAAAATGAGTCTCAGAGAGGTTAAGTGAGTTTCATGTGGTTACCCATTTTTATTAAGTGTGGACTCTTCCCTCTCCTAAACCATTCATTGATCTTTCTAGCTCAATTCGTTACACATGTACTACTGAAGGGAAGAAAAACCACTGGCAGACCTAGAATCAAACCCTGCCTCTATTATTTTTTTTTAAACTTACCACCTTCAGCAACTCCTTCAGTCTTCCCATATATAAAATTGCGGGGGCAAGAAAGGGGGATGATCCTATATGCCTTCTAAAAATTCTCTTAGTCTGTGATTCAGTATATCTGATAGATGGTCACCCAGTTAACATTTGCTTGAACACTTAGGGATGCTCTCTACTTAAAAGGCAATACATCATCTGTTTCAAAACTTCTAATAATTCTACTACAAATTGGAATAGAAATCTCTTTCCCTATAAATTCTATCCATTGGACCCACAGAGACTAAATTACTTTTCTTCATGACAATCCTTCAAGTATTTGAAGGTATCTAACATTGTGTAGGAAAGGATTTATGTTCTTGATGAAGAAATGAGACAAAAGATGAAGTGATTTGCCCAAAGTCACACAGTTTGTGACAAGACGACGAGAACCCAAGTTTTCTGACTTCTAGGTTAGGAATTTCCACTATTAGAATGAAATAAATAGCAGGCATTAGGGAGAATGAGAATGGAAAAAAATTAATATGTTCTGGAGAGACTCAAATCAAGAGGTCTTTTTTCAAGTCTCAACTATGTTTGCTTCAAGAATTTTGAAGGATTTGAATTTGTTGGAATCAGCCATGAATCTATTAAAATGTCAAAGTATACTATGTGATCAATCCTTTGTCAGAAATATAAGCAAAACCCCAATCCTTGCCCTAGAGAATTTAGCTGAGGAAAGATTTATATGAAGAACTTGAGAACCCAAAGAAGACAACATATGATAAGAGTATATCAAGAACTTGTGATTATAATAGAATATGACCAGAGTTAAATGACCCAAGGTCACAGAATTCATCAATCGTATTGAATCAGGCCTTAGCTCCAGGTCTAGCATTCTTTGTCCTATAACATGTCAACTTTCTAAGTTTTCAGAACAGTCAGAAATAGGAGAGAACACTGCTGATTAGAATTTGTGAGGCAAACTTTATGCAGGAGGTGGGATGTTAATATCTAGATAATATTTACAATTTAAAATCACCAGTAGTCAGGGAGAGCAGAAGAAATGAAGAAATTTTTTTGTCATGTTATTGTATTATTTTGATTTAAGATCAGCTGTGGTGAATCCCTTGGGATAAACTTCTTTGTGGAAGGAACAAAGCATTCTTAAGGGGTGCTTTGACCGGTGGAATCCTAGCTTAGCCCCTTTCTTATTATTACCTGATGTTGCCACATCTGATCTCTTCTCAAGGTGAGCTTAGATCAGGCGCAGTGGATAGAGCATCAGCCCCCGAAGTCAGGAAGATCTGAGTTCAAATCTGGCCTCAGACACTTAACATTCCCTAGCTGTGTGACCCTGGGCAAGTCACTTAACCTAAATTGCCTCAGCAAAAAGCAAAAATAAATAAATAAATAAAAATAAATGAAAGGGAGGAAGAATGGAAGATTACTTGCGGGATAAATTAATTGATGTATGGGGGATGGGTGTGGGTGAAGTATATGCAAAAACTAAAGTATAGGGACAGCTAGGCGGTACAGCAGATTGAGCACCAGCCCTGAAGTCAGGAGGATCTGAGTTCAAATTTGATCTCAGACACTTAGCATTTCCTAGCTATGTGATTGTGTGACCCTAGGCAAGTCATTTAACCCCAATTGCCTTAGCAAAAATAATCTATAGGAGTGACTATTGTGCCTCCTTGTCATCAGACAATCTAATAGGCCAAAGAAAGCTTCTGTGTATACAGCTGCTGTAAATTTCGAAATTATGGTTTTTGCTTTGCTTTCTTTTATTTGGGTAGGAAAAAACCTTTAAAGAAAAATGGCTGTGTGTTTCTATTCAGGGAACAGCTAGTAGTTTGGGGGAACCATAGATTCAGAACCAAGATGGAACCCCAGAAACACTGGAGTATCAGTTTAGAGTTGGAAAGGACTTCAGAGGCCATCTAGTTCAACCCCCTCATTTTACATATGAGGGAATTAAGGGCCAGAGATGTTAAATGGGTATTTGGGTATCAAAGTCTAAGTTGGGTATCAAAGTTCTAAGTAGCAGAAATACATTTATTTTATTTATTTAAATCTCTGTCCCATGATTCCAAATCCTACATTTATTCCAGCCCATATATTTCTCATATCCTCTTTGTGTGTACTTTGCATTTACTTGTATGTGTATGTGTTATTTTTCCCAACAAGCTCTTTTCTCCCCAACTTGAAGGTCAGATCCTTGAGGGCAGGATTCATTTTCTTCATCAAATGTAAATTCCTGGAGACTAAGGATTGTTTCATTTTTGAGTTTTATATCCCCAACATCTAGTTAGGTGCTTTGCACCTTAATAATATGTTTTAATAATATGGTCCTTAATAAATGTTTTAATCCATGACCAGTGGTTTCTCAGCTTCTGGTTATAAGAAACTTGCTCCTCCCTGAGCCATCCCTTTTCACATTTGGACAGGCAGGATAAAGAGAATATGAGATATACATACACAAGAGTGAAGATACCAAAATATTAATGAAAATATTTAGATATGTTGGTGGCATGTAGCAGTTGCATAATAAATGCTTATTGACTGAGGGGCTGTTGTTGGGATCAAATGAGAAATTAGATAACTTATGCTTTACAGACATTCAAACAATGTAAATGCTGGTAGTTATTAGGTAATAACAGCTAACATCTAAATAGCTTTTTGCAAATTCTAAACATCTCATTTACAGTGATGCAGTGGGAAAAGTTCTGACTTTGGGGGTTAGAAAACCAGGGATCACATCTTGCCTTTGCCACTTACTTCTGGGTTGGGGGGGGATCTCTTTAACTCCTCTAGGCTTCAGATTCTGTAAATTCAAATCTGTAACTGTACAATCTGTAAAATTAGATACTTAGGTGAGGTGACAATGAAGGTTTCTTTCCGCTAAAGAGCTATGTTTCTAATAGTAACCCTATGATGTAGGCAGGAACCCCATTTTACAGATGAGAAAATCATATTCAGGGATTGTGGCAAAACTAGTAAATATCTAAGAATTATTGCTTCTGATTCCAGGATTGTCCCAGCTGCTTCTAGTGACAAGGTGAGATTTATCTAGTATGCTGTCGGTTTTTGTTCCATCAGTGAAGACAGAGGTTGGGGTAAAAAAAGGGGGGTGGGTGGTAAGATATAATTGTAAAGGCAAAGGACCCAATAAAAGATAAACCTGAGGCTAGAGAGACCTTTTGTTCTAGCAACAAATTTTCTCATTGTTTAATAAGCAACATAGCAATTTTTACACACACACACAGACACAGACACACACACGCCCATTAACAAGTTTCATTTTATTTTAGAATTAAAACTTCCGGGAGGGGAAAAATGTTGATGAAAGAGGGGTAAACATGACTCCACCCATTTGAGCTGCAAGCTGCTCTGATGGTAAAAGTCATGTGGCAGGGGGCACCTGGATTTGAACCAGGGACCTCTTGATCTGCAGTCAAATGCTCTACCACTGAGCTATACCCCCTTGCGTTAAGGTTGCTGTTTTCTCATTGATGTGTTTTCTTCTGGTCACTGCACTTACATCACGGCCAGGAACGGGAGAGTTCTTTTATTAAAGCCCTTGGAACTAACTGAGCTGCTTGGGAAGGAGTGTCCAGAGCCAGTTTTCATCATTTAGCTCGGCTTACATGATAAGGGGATGGCCGTATGTGTTAGGCTTCCCGAGTACGTCTTTACCATAAGGGTCTGTCTAGCTAGGCTACCATTGCTCTTTCCCTAGCAAGCTGATCATGTGACCGTCGCCGCCGCCTCTGAAGAGGAGAACGCCAGGTCAGCCGCAAACGATTTCTTCTCGTCTTGCTACCCGGAGAGTGCCGACTTGGGGATACCTCTCCAGTTCTCAGCCTCTCTCCGGCCCTGGTGATTTAAAGCACTAGCATATGGTTTCATCTGTTGCAGGATGGAGGGGGTTCTCGTTCTTGATGCATTTGCATTATATAAAAACCATTCCCTCCCTCCCCCCTCAACTTCAATTCTAGAGAATTATTAGAATTTATTTCATCACTGCGGGCTGTAAACAGATGGATCGGTGATCAATTAAATGAAAAGATTCCTCCACTTCAGGGGATGAATCAGAAACTGAGCCAGGGACTGAGCTGCCAAGTAACTAGCCCCTTATTACCAGACTCAGATATTCTATAGGTAATTTCCCTTGCATTCAACACTGCTATTTCTTTTCTTAATTGGGACAGTAAGCATAAGCCAATTGGCTTTCAAGGAAAAAAATCCCCTACTTTTGTTGATTTACTGCTATGGACAAGGATGTATTTGACATGGTCTCTGCCCGCTATCATCTTACAAACTCGTAAGAATTATAAAACAGACATGTTCACAAACAAAAAATTCCCTGAGATTGTAAAAGTATAAGAGTTACAAAGTATTAGGAAAATTCGAAGGAGAATGGGATCATTTTTCAACTTAAGGGATCTGGAAAGACTTCGTTGAAGAGGTGGCTTTTCACCTGAATCCTGAAGGCTAGATGAGATTTCATCTGGTGCAGATGTTGGGGAAGAGGGAATTCCAGGCTAAGGAAATAACTGGAACAAAGTCAAAGGAAGTGAAAAACAGTGAAAAGCTGTATTTGGGAAATGGTAGGAAATCAACTTTAGCAGGGCTAAGGGATACCTGAAGGAAAATTCTGTGAGAAAAGGCTGGAAAAGGTTAGTGAGAATGTGGAAAGTCTCAGATGTTTCTAAGTCCCCTACCTGGTATTTTAATCAGCACCAAAAAAGAAAAAAAAAAAAAAAAAAAAATCAGGGGATGCTCTTCCAGATACCTATTTTGGGCAGACATCGCCACCTGCTGGTTGGCAATGTCTTCCTTACCACTTCCTTTCCTTTCCTTCAGAGGCATCCCGTCACATACTGTGGTACCTCCTTTTGTTTTTCACAGATCACACTGTTTAGGTAATCTCTTTATCTCAACTTTACACATCCCCTCTAATCGTCCTCTTCCTCTCTTCAAACTTGTTCAGTTACCTCAAGTGCATCTCCTTTCTCTGCTCTCCCTTTTCCTCCCATTTATTTATTTTCTTTTTGAGCCCTGCCTCCCCCTAGTCATGGGCCTATTCATATATTAATGTATCTGAATCAAGGTAAGGAAAAGATATTGTTCTGAAAAGAAATTAGACATAATAAAGAATCAGTGCTATCAATTGGTTAACTTTCCTCCTGGAAAGTGTCCAATCTTCTGTTTTGGAATTTCCATAGATTTTTTTCCATCTACCTCCTGATTTTTTTAAAAGTCGAATTTATTTTTCCTGAGAACCAGAATTCAAGATAAATTATTAAATGATATATATTCAATTTCAAAATTCTATTTTGTAGCATATTCAGTTTTAAATTGTATTTAGCATATTACCTTTAAAATTTTTAATGACTAATGTTGAAGTAGGTGTTTTTCTAATTTTTTTTCATTAAAAATATGTAGCATTTTAACTACATTTTTCAATGCCATTGTTTCATTGTCTTTACAGTCTTGCACAATGCTTGATTCAGACTAAATGCTTACTTAGAGGTGATATCTTGAGTAAATACTCTCCACCAAGGTAGATAGCAACCTGTGTGTGTGTGTGTGTGTGTGTGTGTGTGTGTGTGTACCTTAATAGAGAGTTAATGAATTGCCTTGGCCAAAAAACTCCCCCAAACCCACTACTTGGTAGCTAATCTTCTAGTGATTATCCTCCCTCCATTTTACTAGACTGATTATTTGGCAACAGACATTGTTAAACAATTTGTTAACAATTTGTTAAATGTTAAACATTTGTTAAACACCTACTAAATGCCATATAAAGGATACAAGAATAAAGAATGAATCAAAATCTATTCATAAGAAGCTTTCATTGTAATGGGGCAGATAAGGGGTGTGTGTGTGTGTATGTATGTATAATATATATTATATATACATACAAAGACAATAGAGACAAAGAGGGGGACAGAGAGAAAGATGAGAGTTTTTCAGTCATATCTGACTTTGTGACTCCATTTGGGATTTTCTTAGCAGAGATATTGGAGCAGTTTGCCATTTCCTACTCCAACTCATTTTACAGATGAGGAAACTGAGGCAAATAGGGTTAAGTGACATGCCTTGGGTCACCTAGCAGATATATGTCTGAGGCCAGATTTGAACTCAAAAAGATAAATCTTCCTGACTCTAGGCCCAGCACATTGTCCCCTTTGCCATCTAGATGCTCTCTCTCTATAAATACATACAGCATAAATATAAAGTTAACAAATATAAATATATACACAGTAGTTACTTGGGAGGGACAGAGGGCATCGACAATTGGGTGGATCAGGAAAGGTGCTAAGAAGAAGAAGATGGTACTTGAGCTGCCTCTTTTTTTGAGACTGGATCTCTCCTCACTGGCAGGCCTCTTTTTGGCCTGACTCAGAGACTCTAGACTTCTCCATCTCTGGCCTGGACTGGTTGGCCTCTTAGTAGGTTGCTTGGTAGTTAAGCCCCTCTTACAAGTGCCTCACCATACTGGTGTTAGGCTAGTTCAGATATCTATTTAATTAGAGTTAGGCAACTGCAGCTCAGGCCTCCCAAGCAGAGCTGCCTTTTAATAGATGCTGGAGGAAACAAGGGAGTGCACCCCAGGTATATGGGATGACCAGGACAAAGGTGTATAGAGGAAAGATAAGAGTGAGATGGAACTGTTGTATGTGAGGAAGAGAGTGAAAATGATTTTGGCTAGACAGTAGCATCTGGGAGAAAAGTTATTATATAAAGAGATACAAGTCTTTTCTTTGTTTGGAGGGCTTGGTAAATCTAGTCTGGGAAAGGAGAGAAATGTTAGTTTTTGTTTTTAAGACCTTTCCTGAGCTCAAAGGGGAATTAAAAGTTTGATCATGTTGTCTTTTCAAGAAGTGCAAGTGGGGACATCGAGGTGCCACAATGAATAGAACACCAGCCCTGAAGTCAGGAGGACCTGAGTTCAAATCTGTCCTCAGACACTCAACACTTCCTAGCTGTTTGACCCTGGGCAAGTCACTTAACCTCAATTGCCTCGGCAAAAAAAAAAAAAAGTGCAAGTGGCTACCCTTTAAAATCAAAGCCCTTTGCAATCTGGCTTCAACTTATCTTTCCAGACTGATCCCACATTGCTCTCTCCTTTACACACAGTTTCAGCCAGATTCCCTCCTTCCTGCTTATCACATGAAAGATTCTGTCTCCTGTCTCCATACCTTTGTATAGCCTATCTCCCATGTCTGAAATGTTCTCCCTTTTCACCTTTGCCTCCCCAAATCCTTAGAGTTTTTTTCCTCCCAATGCATTGTTAAGGTGCTATTTCTTATAGAATCTCTCACTCCTCCAAGTTATTTGTCTTCTCTAGCTCCAGCCCACCCCTATGTTACTTTTTTATTCTGTGTATTTTGTGTATACTTATCTTACTTCGGGTAGTCTTTCCCAGGTAGAAAGTAAGCTCCCTTGAGGACAGGGACTACTCTAGGTTCTGCCTTTATATCTGGAGCCTAGTACCATGGGAAGCACAGTTTGCTGAATTGAATTGATGAGATTGGACAGGGCAGACTGTGAAGAAGGAGCAAATGTTGTCTCCTTTCTTCTATTGTAACACTCACCCACTTCCTGTTATCCTTCTTTCCTCTACTCCCTAGGAGCTGTTTGTTCATCTTGCCCTCTGGCTGTTTATCAAAGATGCCCCCCTGCAGCTTTTTACCAGTTTCTCATTTCTCCCAATCAAAACTCTTACTCCCTTAGTACTGGGTTAAGAAAGGCAAACACAATAATGTAAGATGAATTAAAACACAGCTGTTTTTGTATCTTGCTCTAGCTTCTCCTCTCCCCCTTTCCTCTCCTCACCAGCTGGTTCCAATCACTTCTGGGTGTCTAAAATCCCCTATAATTGAGCTTTTTTTCTTCCTGCTTGTCTTATCACAGGGAGGCAGTCACCTGTCACCTTACCCTCAAATCTCAAACTCCACCTCTCAACAAAACCTAGAATCAACTCCCTGGAATAGCTATTTATTTTTTTTTAATTTCTGTGAAACAAAATAAGAGGTGATTTATAGCCCAGTCACCCTAGGAATACCTGACAAGTTTGTCCACCTCCAGGTACTGGAGAAAGGACAAAGAGGGCTCTCTGAGGTTTGGGAACAATATATTCTAACATCAGATTGAGCAAAGGAAAATGAAGATAACAGAGGCTTGACCCTTTTGTCTGGTAGTGGAGGCTGGGAACCAGCAAACAATTATTAAGGGCTTAAGAAAAAGTAGTGTGTTGCACTGGAAAGAACAATAGATTTGGAATCAGATCATCTGAGTTACTACTTACTGAGGAGCTTACAATTTAGGTTCTCTTGGGCGAATGTCTATCTCTTTAGCCCTCAGGCTTCTTAGAAATTGAAGGAGATGGACTAGAAGGTTCAGGTTTTTTCTCAGTTCTGTGATCCCCATAGCTTTGTGTTGCGCATTGGAGACACAAAGATTAAAACAAAAAACCAAACAAATAAACAAAAAACACATTTGCCCTCAAGGCACTTTCAATTCAATAGAGGAATTATGACAGAAACATTTATTAAGGGACTGCTAGGTACCAGACATGGACAACATATAACTATGTTATAAGGTAGTAGATTAAGGTGAAGGGAAGATGCAAAGTGCTCCAGAAAAACTTGGGTTGCCCTAGTCTACGCTCCTAACACCATCTCATCTCACAGGTGACTCCACAAATGCATAGTCTGGCTGTTAAAAATTATTCTCTTGAATAAACTTATTCATCACATACCATTTCTGGGTATAAAAAGACAAAACCATAAAGATTTTGTGGATGGTTTGCCACTTAAAACTAAATGTCTAAATCATGTATTTCCTGCATTGCAAACTGCCTATTGAACATCACTCCTTGATGTTCCTTCTGCATCCTTTAGATCTCACTATGTCCAAAATGGAATAGACTATTTTTCTCCTCCACTATTCTAGTTCTTTCAGAGCACTACCATTCCAGTCACTGCCATTCCACTACCCTCAGATAGTTTTAGCTCATTAGCTCTCCCTGACTCTCTTCTGTGTCTCTCTGCTTCTGTCTACCAATCTCTCTTAATACTGAATTAAACCTAGTAAGCATTAAGCACTTTCTATGCATAAGGCATTGTACTAAGTGCAAAGGCAAACAAAAACAAAACGAGTCCCTTTCTTCAGGGAGCTTACCTTCTACTGGGAAATACAACATGTGAATAGATGATCAAACACCAGATCCCTTGAAAGTGAGAACACTAAGACCTCTATGGTCAGGGAGAAGAGAAATAAGGAAAGAGTTCCTGGAGGTGGTGGCCCCCAAGCTCAGCCTTGAAGGAAGGTGAAGATGAGAAGGGAGAACTGTGGAAGTGGGCACACACATGAGAGACTTAGTTATGCTAAGTTCTGAGAATAGTAAGTAGCTAGTCTGGCAAGAATACAGCTACATGAGAGGGAGGAGTGTGAAAAGAGTCTGGAAAGGTAGGCTGGAGCCAGATTGCTTGGGGCTCTAAGTGCCAAATAGAGAAGCTTGCCATTTATAAAACCTTGAAGTAATGGAGAGCCACTTACAATTCTTGAGGAGGGGAGCAGCACGATCAAGTAATTCAGGAACAGGATGTTGGCACCCTGTGGAAGAGAGTTTGGAAGGGAAGAGTTTTGGTAACTTATTGATTGACGTGGGGTGTGTGTGTGTGTGAGGGAGAAGAAAGTGTGGAGAATGATGCCCTCAAAAAAAGAAAATTAGAGAAGTTTAGAGAAGGAAATGAGTCTTGCCAAGTCTTGTCAATTCTGCCTCCACAATTTCCAAACCCTCTGCTTCAGCCATGTTATTTGGTCATTTCCATTGTTAGTGTCAGACCCTTTGCAATCCCATTTGGGGTTTTCTTGGCAAGGATAGTGGAGTGATTTGCCATCTCCTTCTCCAGGGAGACATTTTGCCATCCAATCAGAGGTTACGTGATTTGTCCACGATCAAAAATCTAGGAAGTGTCTGAGGCTGAATTTGAACTCTTCCTTACTCCAGACCTAGTGCTCTGTCTACTGAGCCACTAAGTGCCACCAGCTTCATTCTATTTCTCAGTTTTAATTGCCTGAACTTCCAGCCTTTCTTCTCCCACCCATTGCCCATGAGGTTGCCAAAATAACCTAAGGAAATCAGCTACCAGTCACATGGGGATCCCCAAGTACCAGCTATTTTCTTCAGTCTTCCCAAAGCTGAAATGTACACTTTGCACTGCTCCCTGCGCCCTTCTTCTTACTATGTAATCAATGGAGAACCCAATTGTAATACACAGAGATTCTGGGCCTTACTCTCCTAACAGAAATGTCAGATCCCTAGAATGCTGCTACTGCTTCTCCCTGAAAGGTTCTGGGGAAGGTAATACTGAAGGATTGTGGGGATTGTGTTTCCTTCAGTATCATTTAGCCAGTTTAACATTTCCCAAATATCATATAACCCATTGAAAAGTTGATTTCTCCTTAATATCATTTAAACAAATTTAATATCAATTAGCTTTTTCAAAGAGATATTTACCATAAATTGGATTACTTGTCATCTAGGGGAGGGGATGGGGGAAAGGAGGGGAATTTTTGGAGCACAAGGTTTTTTGCAAGAGTCATTGTTGAAAAATTATCCATGCATATGTTTTGAAAATAAAAAAGCTTTAATAAAAACAAAACAAAACAAAACAAAAAACAAAGAGATATTTACTAAGAAAATATATAGCAAGAAACAAAGCACAAAAACTTTACCTCCCCAAATCAAAAACCCAAACCCCTAAGCTCAAGCCCAAACCTGGAGCACAATTTCCCCTCTTGGTCTCCAAAAACATGAATTAAAATATAAAATGTTGCTACAAAAGTATTTCCTCCCTGAGTTAATATCTGAATGTGGTATGGCTGAGAGGAGTTGCTCCCTTGTTTGCAGAACCTCATGTCTAAGTGTCTCAATTGCTGGGGCAATTCACTGATATACTGGGTTAAATGGGTTGTTCAACAGATGTAGCCCCTATCGAGTTCGGTTCCTGCCTCTGACTCTGCTGTGAACCTCTGGAGGCTGCTCCAAACTTTTGAAGCTCATACGGTCATAATATGGTCCATTATGTCTCTAATAATGATTTGCCAAAGACAGGAAGGAATGGATACTGCAGAGACAGAAGAAACAGTAACCCTAAGGTTTCATGGCTACGTGTAAACTTGATAGGGGAGGAGCTTCCTCACTCGGAGGCTTGGGGAATTACTTCTCCTCCCCCCATCTCTCTGTCTCTCTGTCTCCTTTCTCTCTCCTCTCTTTCTCTGTCTCTGTATCTTTCTGTCTCTCTCTCCTTTCTCTCTGTCTATCTCTCTGTCTCTGTCTCTCTGTTTCTCTGTCTCTCTTTGTCTCTGTCTCTGTCTCTCTGTGTCTCTGTCTCTGTCTCTCTCTTTCTGTCTTTGTCTCTCTCTCTCTCTCTCTCCTCTCTCTTTCTAGATTTGGGAAAGAGTTCTTCCATTCATTTGAGCCTTTTACATGCACACTTAATTCCAGTTCATCAGCCAACTAAAAGGTGTTTTTTTAAAAATTACTTTTAACTAAATGAACAGGAAATACTCATAGGATATCTGCGTATATTTTGAATTAGGTAAAGAGCCTCTCCAATATGCATGTGTGGAAGCAGGTTCATCAAGTCTTCACTAGGGCTGTGAGGCAGCACATATTATGCATATGCTTGTAGGACTGGGCTTCATACATAAGAAAAGTAGAAGGCATGCTCCTTACCCTTAAGGAGCCAAGCTCTATCTGAACAGCCTAGTTCTATCTTTCTCCAACTACTATATCCTAATAGGGTTTTTAATAGAAATGCTTATAAGCAAGGGTCAATAGACTGTTATTATGGTATGCTGGAAAAAGAGCAGGAGATATGTGATTGATGGCCTGGGTTCAAATCCCAGCTCTGCTACTTACTACCAGGGGATTTGGGGTGTTACTTGCCTAGGTACTTCAAGGGATGTAATCACAGAAAACCCAGAATGTAATCATCAGGTGGTAATGAGGTATTAAGCTAACTAAGCTATAAAAAAGCTCTACATTTTCATAAAGTGAAATGTTAAGAAGGTCCTAATAGAGATTGGTTGAACAAACAGATGATCTAAACCTTTAAGGGTTTTGAATAGCCAAGCCCTAGAGGAATTGCAGCAGCTATTGTAGAAGGAAAGAGAGTTCAAGTTTGAACTGGCTAAAGAGGAGACTCTTGCAGTGGAACTCTCCATCAGTTGTTATAGGTTATATCAGTGGGAGACACTGCATCCAGCAGAAGCAGACACAAGGCACTCCAAATAAGCATAGCTTCAGAGACAAGGTTATCAGAGGGAGGAATTTTCATAGAGCATGACCCTGGCAGCAGAGAAGAGAGCCTTGGAATTTGGCAGACCCTGGGAATCGGGTAGAGGCAATGAACTCCCAGAGGTTGGCACATAAAACTTCTACATAGAAAGAAAAGACTTCCAGGCACTATACCACTAGGAGTTGTGAGTTATATTTGCTACATGTTGAGCCTTGCATGTGAGTGACATTGTTTTTGGGGCTCTAACTCTTCCTATAGCTGTGTGTCTTATTGAGAGAATGCACTCCAGATTTATGGGGAGGGGAGTTGGAATATTCTCTACCTATTTTTCTTACTTTGTTATTTGAGTAAACACCCTCACTAATTATGTGGTCTGGCTGATTATTGTTGGGAAGCCAGTTGGGTTCTGTTGTTTTTTTATTGAACAATAACCTTTTAGAAATTCAAGTGTTAGCCTATCAGCAGGTGTTTACCCTGTGAGTGTAAGTGCCAAGTAAAGGAGGAGGATTTTACATGAAATCAAATGTCTGACTTTGTTACTCCAAAGACTCTCAAAAGCCAAGATTTCCCATTGCCTTCAAGATAAAATATAAACTCTCTTAGTCTGTAACTTAAGGGTCTTCACTCTGATGCTAGCCTATTTAACGCCCCTTCACAAGTTCTATATTCTAGACAAAATGAACAATTAGCCAATTCCTGGACCCAACACTCCATCTTCTACTAAGTATATTGTTGCAGGCCAAATGCCTTGAATTTATCTTTTCTCATTTTGCCTTTCAGAATCTTTGTATTCAAGACTCAGCTCAGATGTTACTTCCTCTATTATATTTTCCATAATCCTACCAGTTCCTAATGTTCTACCCTCCCTTTTCAAATTATCTTGTATTATACATTATTTGTGGACATGTATTCCGTTCCCTTTCATAATGAAAGCTTCTGGAAAGCAGTTACTATTTAATAATGATAGTAATAAAAGCTGACATTTAATAGGACCACTGTGTGCCAGGCACTACTAAGTGCTATCTCATTTGTTCCTCACCACAACCTTGGGAGGCAAGTGATATTATTATGCCCATTTTATATAGTTCAAAAAACTGAGGCAAACAGAGGTCAAGCGAATTTCCTAGGGTCTGGTGCTGGATCTGAAGTCAGGTCTTTCTGACTCCATGCTTATTATTCACTTCACCACCTACCTGCCTCTTCATTTTGGTTGTTACATCCCCTGATTTCTAAAGAGAACTTAATAAATATTTGTTGAATAAAAAGATAGCATATTGTTAAATATGCCCTGGATTAACTTTGTTGTTAGCTGTATTTAACTAAGACATCAAATTCTTTTTTCTGCATGCTGAGTCATCATGGCATGTTGCTTGTGCAACATGGAAATCAGTTCAAAACTTTCAAGCATTAAAAAGAACCTTGGTGGGTTATTTTCTCTTTCAAAAACCGAGTTTATAGGATTCCTGGCTTTTCTCTAGTTGTTGGTTTTTTTTTTTTTTTCTGCTCAAGTAATACCCCTTCTCAATCCTGTCCTTAGTAGTACATGCAGATTTTATTTAATTTATTCAAGTCTTTATTATAGCATGAAGGAATTTAGAGTTTAGACTAGAACAGTAAGTGAAAAGTTACTGAACTTAACAAAACATTAACATTTCTTCCAGCCCCTCCCTGTTATTAGTCCTCCACCTCTTCACCAATGAAAATCCTCCTCTGAAGTGACCTGAAAGGGAATGGAGGAGTGAAGAGGCAGGTTGCTTCTCCAAGGAAGGAAATGCGAGCCATTTAAGACTATCCTAGAGAGTTCAAGGAGAGGAGAGAGACCACACCCTTAAACTAAACTCAAAGGAGGGGGTGGTGAAATCAGTGGGTGAAAGAAGGAGAAATCAACCTGGAGTGGGGTAAAGGGAATATTCAAGTGAGTAGAGCTAGGCAGGGCAGGCAGTCTCTACCAGAATAGCAGAGGAGTGTGAATTGGGGCAAGATGCAGAGAGAAGGGAGGTCCTGTTAGGCACAATGTGGAAGATGAGGAACTGGGAGCCAGAGAGGTTCAAAGAGGGAGAGGAGCGGGGCAAGTGGAAAGGATGGTGGAAGTTTTAAATTCTCATTAGAATAGGAAAGCTCCTAGTTCATAATAAAAAGAAAAATTACATATATGTGTGTGTGGTTGTATACTCATGTTTATATGTGTGCACATGCACACACACATGTATGTACATGTTTATGTATATATTGGCACACACATTTATATGGGCACATACATGTATGTGTGCATGTGCTTATATAGGTATATATGTGTGCATGTCTCTGTGTACATGTGTCTATATACATATACATAGGTGTATATAGCATATATTCACACCCACATATATCACACATATATGTATGCAGTGTGTATGTGTTTATATGTGCATGTATATTACACATGTTCGCAACCCATTGATTACACATGTGTGCAACCCATTTATTGCACATGTGTATATGTATATGTATGTTGTATACATGTGTTTGTATGTGTATGTGTATTACATTCACATACTTATATATTACATATAGGTGTATGTATATATGTGTACATGTGTTTATATGTGCAAGTATATTAATATGCTCACAACCCACATATTGCATGTGTATATATGTGTGTCATGTATGTATATGCATGTGCACACACATGTGTGTGCACATGCATATACACACATGCACATACATATACATATACCTACATACACTCAGATACACACTCACACGTATTTCTTCTTTGAGCTTAGAAACAAACCTAAGTTCACACTAAAGGACTCCACTTCCAGTTAGTAACCCCTTTTAAAAGCAAGTGTTGCTATGGAAGAAAGATGGGCATTGAAATAGGCAATAGTAATCTCAGGGAGGGAACAGAGGGCTAAATTGGGGACAGAAAAGAAAAGTTGGGGACATTGATGGAAAGTTTGACCTGAAGTCACAAGAGACTTGAGCAAACAGTCTTTCCTAAGGTCCAGAATCATTGCAGGTCACTTTCAGGGCTGGGAAATATCAATTGCTTTGCCAAGCAGCACTTCCTGACCCTCTCACTGGGCATCTAGTGCCAGACAAGGCAGCGAGGCAGCAAGGGTCTCCTTCAATATGCAGAGCTGTGATTTATGTAATGTGGTTATGTAATATCATTATGTAACATCATCACAGTCAGGACAAATTAGAATCTCCTCCAGGCTGTACAGAAGCCAGACCTGACTGAGACTTTTCTTGGGTCTTCAGGAAAAGAATTGGGTTCCTTAGTACTAAGACTCCTCCCTGACTTTAGGAAGGTGGGCATTTTTGGGGGGAGAGGGGAGTGGAGGGAGGATCCTATCTTTTCCAAAAGTCATTAGGTTATTTGTGTACTTCCAGGAGCTTCACTTGGCTGTGCCCAACCAGCTTCCTTAAGAAGGGCTGTGTTCTCTTCCAGGAAATTCGAGTGGGCGATGGTCCTGAGCTATCCAGGCAAGCTTCATCTAGCTCCTGATCCTCCCACAGGATCCTAGAATTTGAGTCAGAAGAATCTGAGAAACCTCTAGCCTGGCTCATACGTGACAGGAATCTTCACATGAACATACCTGACCAATGATTAGTCAGTCTCCTCTTGAACCCAGCACCTCTTAAGGCAGCCTGTTCTACTTTTGGATAGCTGTAAGTATTAGGAAGCTTGTCCTGACAATCAGGCCGAAGTTGTCTTCTGCATTTTTCCATCCACTGCTTCTGAGCTAACTTTAATCCTTTTCAGATTAACCTTTCAGATATTGGAAGACGACTGTCTCGGGCTAGATATCTTCTCCGCTAGGCTAAAGCCCCCCAGGCATTTCAAACTCCCAGGAATCATGATGATCTGTGTCCAGTGTTGTATCTTAGTAGATTGTAAACTCTTTGGGCTTACCTAGATCTACCTAGACGGTACAGTAGATAAAATGCTGGCCTTGGAGTCAGGAGGATTTGAGTTCAATTCCAGCTTCAGATACTAACTAGAGGGTGACCCTAAGCAAATTTCTTAAGCTTGTTTGTCTCAGTTCCTCATCTGTAAAATAAGCTGGAAAAAGAAATGGGAAACCACTCTAATATCTTTGCCAAGAAAACCCCAAACTGGGGTCATGAAGAGTAGGACGGGACTGAAACAATTCAATGGGGAATGCTCTTTGAGAGGAGCAAGGACTCTTGTCATTTTTCATCTTTGTATCCAGTACCTAGTCTAGAGCTTTGAATATTTTAAGGGGAGCACACCTGTGAATTCACTGGTATGTAAAATTCCTAAGGAAGGAACTTTTATCAATAATAATAGCTAAACCCAGTATCTGTGCTGCAACTCTTAGTGCTTGGGTTAGTCCATAGGATGTCTGTAATAAGTGTTTGTTGAATTGGATTTTATAGAACTTTTACTTTTGTAAGATACAACAGTTCACAACAGTTATCTCATTTGATTTCCATAGACCCCAATAATAATTCAGATCTTTATCTTGGTTTGTTCTGACTGTTTCCTAATTGATCTCTCAGTCTTCAGTCTCTCAGCTCAATCTGTCCTGACTACTACTATCAGATTCATCTTCCTAAAACAATGCAGTGATCAATCATTCCTTATCCAAAACCTTTTTTTGGCTTGAAGATAAAACTCCCTTCTCTCCCATGACACTGTCATGGCCTTGATGCACACTTTTATTACCTCTCTTTTTTAATTTTTAAAATTATTTTTAATAACTTTTTGGTTGGTTTCCCAGCCTCAAGTCTCTTTCTACTCTAGTCTTTCCTCTATTTAGCTGTCAAATTAATCTTCCTAAAGCACTATCTGACCATATCACTCCCCTATTCAGTAACTAGTAGTTCCCTATGACCCCTAGGATTAAATATAAAATCCTCCAGTTGGTATTCCAAGCCATTCATAATCTGGCTCCCTCCTACCTTTCCAGGTATTTTTTTTTTTTAAAGCAATTAGGGTTAAGTGACTTGCCCAGGGTGACACAACAAATAAGTGTCTGAGGTCATATTTGATCTCAAGTCCTCCTGACTCCAGGGCCTATGCTTTATTCCCTTTGCCATCTAGCACCTCTTTGTGCCTTAATCCCATCCGTCCTCTATGGATGTTTTCTGTGATCCAGTGACATTAACTCCTTGCTGTTTCTTTCAAAGATTCTCTGCAGACTCTGGGCATTTTTACTGACTGTTCTCCATGCCTGGAATACTTTGCCTTCCTCATTTCTGATTTCTGGTTTCCCTGGCCTTTTCCTTCAAGTCCCAGTTAAAATCCCCCCTTCAGTTAGAAGCCTCTCCTGACCTCTCTTAATGCTAGGGCCTTTCTTCTTGTGATTATCTCTAATTTATCCTCTATATATCTTGTTTGTACATAGTTGTTTTCACATTGACTCCCTACCATTAGACTTTGAACTTCTCTAGAATAGGGACTATTGTTTGCCATTCTTTGTATCTCCAGTGCTTAGCACAAAATAGACACTTGATAAATTCTTATTGATTAAATACAATCTGATTTTAATTTGCCTTTTCAACTTTCTCTCTCACTACTATTCTCTTAGAGGGTGTTCCTTTTTAACCAGATGGATCTATTCATCATTTCTCAAATATATCTTCTGAATTCCAGCCTCCAGGCTTTTGCTTATAACATTCCTTTGCAGAATGACCTCCTATATGTATTGAGGGCTATTCCCCATCCAGAGTATAAGAGTGTCCTTGTATGGCTCAAAGGAAAGTAGAATAGACATCTCTAGGTTATTTTCCCCCTATCATTCTCCCAGCAAGACTTTAGTTCCTCAGGGTTGTGGGAAGAAGCAGGACATTGGAGCCAGATGGTTGGTCACTTTGCTCTCCTCAGAGAGAGGGGACACCAGGCTAGAATTATATCTATCTGCTTACTTAAATATTATTAGCTGAGAGGACTAGATGATATAGTTGTCTAACTAGTGGTTAGACAGTCTAATTTTTGAGCACTGTTTCATTATTGGGCGGAAGAAGGACCCCAAGTTTTATATCCAAGGCTCGATCCCCTTTCCCACCAAATAAAAATTCCACAATGAACACACATAAGACTTCCAACAAATAACAAACCCATTTATCCAAATTGGTAGCAAGATAAAAGTTTTTTTAAAGGAATACACATGAGAATATATACCAGATAATATAGAATGAAGGAGCTCTATCTTTGGGAGCTCAACCAAAAGTCAGAGTCCTAGCTTTCACTCATGGGGAAGTTCCTCTAATCTCAAGTGTAGATGAAGGTAGTAGAGACTACTAGCTCCTTCTCATGTCCTTCCTGAGTCTTTTCTTTTAGCATCCTGAAGTGGGGTTAGCCTTTTTTCTTTCAAAGCTGGAAGCCAGAAGTGTCCAAGATGACTTAAAACTTGAAGAAACTCAGTAAGTCAATGAAGGTCCCAAGAAATTTGACCTTTTCCATCAATTCCACCTTAACCTTCATGTAAGGCAGAGCATTGATCTGCATCAATGAGGAGAAGGTCTCATACCAATGGATTTTGGGATTGGGGTTACACATTCTTATGAAAACTCAATCCATTTTTGAGAACCCATTTCAATTTTACCACTTCTGTGAGACCATCCCAAATCACCCTATTACCTCCTAATTTTTCTTCCCTCTGAAGTATTATAAATTCACTTCACATGTTATCATCTACCACCTTGATACTTTTCTTGTAGACATTTGTGTCTTAGCTCTTAAACTGGCATATAAATTCTATGAAGGCAAGAACTTTGGTTTATATTTCTTTTTATCTTCCATAACAAATAATACAGTGTTTGGACATAAAAATAATTTAATAAGTGTGTGATGATGGATCAATAGCCCTGTGAATACTGTAAATAAATCTGACTTTGAAGTCTTAGTTTATATTTTTTCCTCTTGTGTGCTCCATTTTAGTCAATGGATTTCTAGCTGTCTTCTAATTCCTGTAATCTCTCTTCAATTTGGTCACCAAAGTAATGATCTCTTCCCTTTCAGATTTAATTCAAGTGCTGGCTTTTTCATGAAACTTTCCTCAATTCTCCTAGTTGAAAGTGATCTCTTCTTCAGATTTTCTCAGAGTACTTTGTTTATTTCATTGTGCTCTCTGTTCTTACCATATTCTATCATATCTTTGCATTGATTTCCTCATATCTGAGTTATATTCTTTCCTCACCTTCACCTCAAAGAATCCCGTTTCCTTTAATACCCAGCCCAAGTGTGTTCTAAATAAAGCCTTTCTTTATTACCCCAACTGCCAGTGCTCTTCCTCCCAGAATCACCAGGTATTCATTTGGTATGTATTATCTACACCTCTGTCAACCAAACAATCAGTTGTGTACTATCTTATGTATTTGAACGTAAGGCAACTTGATGGTGGAGGCTCTTTAACTTTGTTGTTGAATTCCCAAAATTTAGCATGTGCTTGGATATAGTAATTGCTTCATAAGTGCTTTTAACTGATCGATTAATTATACATATTTGTGTAGATCAAATTAACCCTTTAAGACTACAAATTCCTTGAAGGTATTGAATATACTCTTTTTTCAACAACATATCCCCAAGACCTAACATCGTTCTTTATACAAATCAGGAATGAGTTGAATTGAATAGTGCACCTTATTCTGTAATAACAACTCCGATTTACACAATGCTTTTAGAATTTGAAAAGCATTGTACAAACATTATCTCTCATAATCCTCACAAAAGTCCTGTGAGGCATTATTATCTCGTTTTTCTAATGAGGAAATTGAAGCTCAGAGAGATTAAGTGATTTATGAAGGTTAACACAACTAGAAAGTGTGCACGATGGGCTTCAAACCCACATGTTCCTGCTCCAGCACTATAACCTAATCATGTCATACTTTTCAGTTTCATGTATTGCTAGCTTCATTTTCCCAAATGGACTCTAAACTTTTTGCCTACAAGAACCATGCTATCTAATTTTTTTTAACTCCCTCCTTGGTTAGAATAGAAAGAGACACATTGTTTTTAGATCTGAATCTTTGATTTCATTAATATAAGGAGCTCCCAGTCAGGAAACTGTTCACCAGTACTGATTAGTCTCTCCTATGAAACATTCTTCTAGAATTATCTGGGTCAAGGGGAGGTTAAGTAACTTGCCCGTGGTTGCTTAGCTAGTATGTATCAAAGGTAAGATTCACCCCGATCTTTCTGACTCAAGGCCAACCTTCCATCTCCTCTATCATGTTGCATCTCAATAGAAACATAGATACTAAAAGAAAATGCTCTGTTTTGTTTCTCGAATCTCCCCAACTGGATTGTAAATTAACTGAGGATGAAAATCACAAATAAGATATTATGTATAGTGTACTAATATGGACCAAATAAAATACATGTAAAATGTTTCCCAAACTTGAAAGTGCTATTTAAATTCATTTTTATCATAAGAGTTTGGTTTCTCTTTTTCTTCAGTGGGAGAGAGAAAATAGAAGTGTGCTAATTGGAAAAAAAAATGTAAAAAGGTGCTATGTAGATGTCAGTTGCTGTATCCTCTAGAGGCCTAATTCAGGGATGAATATATACTAGGCCCTTTGTAAAAATTCCTTAAGTGACAGACATTTTAATTAAATCTCCTTTTCTGGTTTTAGTCTTTAGAATCTAGCAAACTTCTGAATTTGCCCTTTTTGTTGGGGAATATTACAGAAATTTTGTGGGATTAGGAACACTCTGAGCATGAGATCTCCTTGTCCAGTGCTGGAGTGGAGAAAACACAAATTTAGCTGAATGTGTACAGACACCAAAACATCCCTTACCAGTTGCTATTGGTTTTTCATTTGACTAAGACCTTAATACAAACTTATCAAATAACCATTCTCTCCTTCTTCCTCCAAGTGGAACAGGATATAAATCCTGATTCATTGATCCCTTGGCCAGCTGAAACTCTTGGTTCAGGTTTGTGGCCTAAAATGTGAGCAAGACTCCCTATTTTATTCATCAGGCTCTAGGAATTTTTTTTCCTTTTGGTTAGCTCATTCTATCTTAGCCTGTTACCAGAGGTCTGTTTCTTACTATCAGAGAAACAGGATTTTCAAGTAGACAAGTGCCGGTGACCTTGCTGCCTACTTCTGGGGCTTTGTCTCTGGGAGAAAGTGGGAGAAATATTCCTTTGCTCTCTCCAAATGCTTTCCCCAGAATAGGGGTGGGTGGTTTGCCCTGGGAGGAGCTGTGGAGTTGAATATGCATTGACTTCCCAGAATTTGGGGGAGGGAGAACACTTGGGCTCAGGGCAAGTTGGGAGTGGTTCAAGTTTCAAAGTGGTGGAGGGGCTAGGACTGAATTAAATTTTTTATGATCAACAGACCAGATACCATGCTATGGACAAATCCCATAAATCCAAGCAGTGAGGTACTGGAAAAGTTCTCCCAACTATTGAAATTTGGACATTTATATTTTCATTCATCTTTGATTCAGGATTGAGTACCTCTAGAACTAGGGAAAATGGAAAGATCATAAGAGAATTTGAAGGGACTCTGGGAGCCATCTTGTCCCTCACCTCCTCATTTTATAGATCAGAAACCAAGGCCAAGAGATCCGAGTCCCCTGATTCCAGCTCTAGCATTTTGCCCACTGTACCACACTTCCTGAGCTATTTAAATTGATGAGAAAAGAAGTTAAGATAGCATGGAATCTCTCTTAAGGGCTGAAAGCAGTAATAGCCATCACTGAATTTGTTTGTGAAAGGGTTTGGAGTTCAGTATAATTTTCATATTCTTGACAAAAATGATAATTTAGTGATGACTGGGCTTATAAGATGACATCACAGCATAAATCTGGATGGGAAAGGAATTTAGTTTGTTTGCAAGATTTCCTGTCTATACGAGGGAGACTTGGAAACAGAGTTTGGCAGCACTATTAGGAAAGGCTAGGGAGCATGATTATAAGAGAATAAAACAAGACAAAGAGAGGTTAAGTAATAGCTGAGGAGTGAAGAAATGAAGGGTCTGATAGTGTCCAGAGGCAGGAAAGTCTTAATCGTCCTCTCTACCTATATCACCCTTCCAAAAGCCCTGCTTGATTCTCCTCATTCATCATGCCTTCCTTGATCTCACCAACTTCCCCCTTTTCTAACTTTCTAATACATTTTAAAAACATATCATACACAAATATTATGTTGAACTATCTATTCTGATTGCTACCTGTGTGCTATAGTTTCTCCACCCATGTTGTAGGCTTCTTGAGGATAGAAACTCTATATAATGGTTCTTACTGCATCACAGAATTAAGGCCAGAAGAGATCATACAGGACAATGAGTCTGTCTTCCTCATTTTACAGAAGATGAAGCAGGTGCTGAGATATTAAGTGATTTTTTCAAGATCACACATATTACATGTCTGAGGATAGGATTTGAATTCCGATCTTTCCAACTCCAGGTCTAGCAATGACCACCATACCTGTGACTTTGAGAATTGCCCTAGGTTGAGAGAGAAAGTGATTTGCCCATGACTCCACAACTGCTGAGTAGCAGAAATGGTACCAAGGCTTCTTCTCTCCCTTATGCTGGGGATGTTTTTAACAAACTTACCAGAATTTGTTAATGCACATTTGAGTACTGAGGTTGTTATCTTGAGAGGTTACACTCCTATGCCAACAACACTTGCCTCCCCTTTAAGTTAGAAATCCTTCTCTGTAGAACTGTTTTCAGTTACCAATTTAGGAGCCACAGGGGGGAAAAAACAAACAAACTATATCTTTACTTTATGGTTATATCTTGTTGATTACAAATCAAACCAAACCCCAAACAAACAACCCCTCCTCCCCCCAGCAAAACAAAAAAACAAACCTTAGCTGATTCTATCATTTACTTTATTCATCAGATGTGGCTCCAAAAGATTTTTTTTGGTTGTTTAAAGATAGAAATACACCACAACTATCTTCAAAGGCTGAAGATTTCTAAACACTGAAGTTATGCAGGAGGCAGGGGCAAGAGCACTGACTCTGGAAGACCTAGGTTCAAATCTTGCCTCTGACCTGTTTGACTGGGCAAGTAATTCAACTTCATCTACAAAATGAGGGGTTCTCTCTAAGGTCATTTCACATTCTAGATCTCTTTCTTTTTCTCACACACACCCCACTCCTCTCTATACTCTGAAGTAACTCCAAGAGTTTCAAAGATGTTTTGATCAATGACCTCACCTTGAAATTAGTGTCTAGCTCCCTGTGGGGTCTATTTTAAGGTGAAAGCATTCATTTATATCTAATTTCTTCTGGGCTTGTTCAAATATCAGTCCTGTTATTTTGTCCACATACCCTATTAAAGTTAGCTTATCATCTTTCCTGCTTTACTCTCTTTAGCCCCACTTAGTTCCAAATCCCGTTCTCTGCCTGAGAAACAAAGACTCACTGCCCATCTAGGAGGAGCAAGAGTTTGGGACACTTGGTCTGGAAACAGCAGATTTCTTCCTTTTTCCTCCTACCTCCTTGGTACTCTGCCCTGAGTTGGAGGTGGCAAAAATGGGTCAGAGGTTGGGAGGAGAGAGGCCTTGGAAGAGTTCTAGGAGGGGGCACAGAGACTCAAGATACAGAACTCAGATAACTGGTTGATGCTGCCACAGTTAAAGATGAAAGGGCCTCCTAGAGTCATAGAGACTCTCCCTTTGCATTCCCCATCTTTTAAACTTTACCATCTGCTAAAAGAGAAGTGGGAAGAAAAGCTGGTCAACTCCTCAGCTAAGAGGCAGAGGCCACTACCCAAGCTTATATAAATGAGCAGATTTCAAATAGGGTCTGGGTTGTTCTTGCTTTCTGCTGAGATGTAGGTAAACAGAGTAAATGATGTGTGGAATGAGGGGACTGTCCCACTGTTTGACTCAGTGTTTGTGAGAAAAATATTATTATCTGAGAACTTAAAGTCTCACAGAAGTGGTCAGGAGAAACCCAAGGGAGCTAGCTATCAAGATAGCTCAATTTCCTTTATCCTTTGACAGGACAAAGCAAGAAAGCCCCAGTACCCATCAATCTTAAAGCCCTCAAGCTTTCAGATTTTCTCTTTAATAACACATCAAATACACAGGTGACTATCCTCCCCTCTTCTTGGAACAACCATCTTTTGAGGAGGAGTGGAGAGTCCTACAGCTTTGAAGGACAGTGAAGAAGGCATGGAAGAGCAGCCAGTAGGGAGAGTATTCTGTTCTTCATTCCTTCCCAGTAAGCTAGTCTTTCCAAGAGTTTCAGCCTGGCTCTCTAGTTTCCTTTGGTCAGTTAACTCACTTCCATCCCCCAATACCCAAAGCTCCACATTGAATGTCACAGGCAGAAAAGAACCTTCAAGTTCATTCAGTCTAACCCCCTCCTTTACAGATGCAGATCTGAATCTGATAGAGGGTCTCCCGGTCATCCTCACTCAGATGGGCGTTCTCCAAGCTTTCCAGCATCAAGCAGGTCGGGAGAGAAGGAAGGAGAGTGATGGGGGTGAAGGGCACCTGCAGGAGGCTGACTGAGGGAACGAAGATGAAGTCGAGAAAAACCGAAGGGCAAAGAGTCCAAAGGAGGGAGGCAGCACAGGAGCCGATGAGCAATAGCAAAGGAAAGCAGTCATAGTGAAGGGAAATGGTGATAAAAACCACAAGGGATCTGACCAGCAGTTAGGTGAGAGAGGGTGTTGAGGAGCTGGACAGAGACCTGGGTAAGGAGAGATAGGGCTCTCTTCCATTTAGAGGAAAAGGGAGGCTGCGGCAGGCACTGTGGGAACAGGCCAGGTTGGGCTTGACAGGCTGGGGTCCAGATGAGTGATTTCGCCGTGGGTGCGCTGGTGCCGGGCCAGATGGGTCTTGCGGCTGAAGCTCTTGCCGCACTGCGAGCAGGGGAAGGGGCGGGAGCCGGTGTGGACAGCCTGATGGCGGATCAGATTGGTCTTAGAACTGAAGCATCGAGAGCAGACGGTACAGGCGTGGGGGCGGCTCCCAGTGTGTACTGCCTGGTGGCGGCCCAGATGTGACTTGCGGCTAAAGCCCCGACCACACTGGGCGCAGGCAAAGGGCCGGGCGCCGCTGTGCACCTTAGTGTGGGCGGCGAGGTTGGGCCGGGAGCCGAAGCGACGGCCGCACTGGGTGCAGGCAAAGGGACGTTCCCCCGTGTGCACGCGCCGGTGCCTTGTCAGGTGCTGCCCGTGGGAGAAGCCGCGCCCGCAGTCTGGACAGCGGAAGGGCCGCTCTCCAGCGTGGGTCCGCTGGTGCGCCACCAGCCCCGGACGCTGGCTGAAGCTTTTCCCGCAATGAGCGCAGGCAAAGGCCTTGATGGCTGCGTGGGCCGCCGCTGCAGCTCCGGCGGGGCGCCGCTCCCCCTGGCCCCGCGCGCGCTCGGAGAACCCGAAGGGGCGGCTCCCCCGGTGTACCCGCTGGTGCGAGGCCAGGTTCTTCTTCCAGCCGAAGTCCTTTCCGCAGTCTGCGCAGGCGAAGGCCTTGGGTCCCGAAGGGTCTGAGGGCGCGTCCGGGCCCAAGGGATCAGTGTTGGGCGGCTGCGGAGGTGGCGGCGGCGGGGCAGGGCCTGCCGCATGCACCCGCCGGTGGCGCACCAGGTGCTGCTTGTGCGTGAAGCTGCGGCCGCATTCCGTGCACTGGTACGGTCGCTCACCCGTGTGGATGCGCTGGTGCCGGATCAAGTGAGTTTTCTTGCGAAAACGTTTTTCACACTCGGCGCAGGGGAAGGGCCTTTCTCCTGTGTGCGTTTTCTGGTGGGAGCCCAGATGGATCTTCTGGCTAAAGCGCTTCCCGCATTCCTCGCACGGGTAGGGCCTCTCCCCCGTATGCGTGCGGAGATGGCGGGTCAGGTGAGCCTTCTTGCTGAAGCGCTTCCCGCATTCTGGGCACGGAAAGGGACGCTCGCCCCGGTGGCTGCGCAGGTGGGCCAGCAGGTGGGTGCGCTGGGAGAAGCTGCGGCCGCAGTCTGGGCAGGCGCACGGACCCTCGCCCCGGTGCAGCCTCTGATGCAGCCGAAGGGTCAGCTGGTCCCGGAAGCGCCGCTCGCACTCCCCGCAACCATAGGGTTTCTCCAGGACCTGGGGCCACGAAGCTAGAGCCAGCCCGCTCAGAGGCCCTGGGGCTCCAGGCTCCAGCTTACAGGCCGTGGCCACAGCCGCCAGAGGTCCTAGGTCAGCGGGCAGGAAGGGGCCGCTCGGAAGTAACTGGGGGAGGTGTTGGGGCCATGCAACCTCCTCTTCCTCTCCCGGGTCCTCATCCTCCACCTTCACCTTTCGGATCATCCAGTCTTCTAGAAAGACAAGAAGATGAGGAATGGTATTGCGACTTCCAGACAGACTTTTCTTTCTTTTTGGATGTTTTATTGATTTTTTTTTTTTACATTGTTCTCATTTGCTACCTCCCAACTCACCGAACCTTTTCTTGTAACAAGAGTTTTAACTTAATCATTGATGTTTATCAACCTTTTCCTTTATAATGTGACATTATAATGTGACAACCTCATTCTTCACCGTCAGTCCACCAGCACTACTTTTGCCTCAATTGATCTTCACAACAACCCTGTTAGAGTAGGAGCTATTATGGTCTCCATTCTAAAATGGAAGAAACCTTTGCCCAGGCTCACAAAGTAGTAAATCTCTGAATTCACATTTGAACCCAGGTTTTCCTGACTCTAGGATTAACATTCTAGTCACTAGGCCATCCAGCTGCCTCCTCACGGTGGGAGCAAGAGGAGTCAATGGTTGATCTGAGTTCTGCTGACAGCCTTTTGTTTTGCTTTTAAATGAATTTGCATTTAATTAATCACAACAAAATCTATGTACATTTGGGAAAGAACAACATATGTGTACAAGACATTTTGTCCACAGAAGATATGACTGCTTATTGATCATATCGAGTCATTTAATGAGATTGTATGTATACATACAATCTCATTAAATGACTTGATATGTATATTTCATATCCCTTCCCTAATGTGTCTGTGGCCCTGCTGTTGGACACTACTTGATTAAGTGATTTCTAAAGTTCTTTTCAAGTAGTAAGAGCAGAATTTGGACTCAGGAAGACCCAGGTTCTTAAGTGTTCTGATACTTACTGGCTGAATAAATGTAGGCAACAGATTTTTCCAGATGTGTCTTTCTGTACAATGTGCTTCTACTTCATCACTAGTTTTTCCTCAAATTCTACCCCATTCTATCTTCCTCCCCCTATCTAATAAAACTATTCTCTCTATGGTTACCCATGATGTCATCGACAAATCCAGCATCTTTTTTTTTAGTCTGCATTCCCTTGACCTATCTGTAGCATCTGACATTGATAACCTCCCCTTCTTGTAACTTTTCTCCCTTGGCACTACATCATTGTGCTTCTGCTGCCTTCCTGACATTTCCACCTGTTATGTCCTGTCCTTACTTCAAATTCATCTTTACTGAGAAACCTGCTCAACCCCTCCTAATCTTTTATTTCTCTAAAAGGCATTACCTTTTTATCACTTATTCAGGCTTAAAACATTGGAGCCGAATTTGACTTTTTCCTGTTTCTTTTCTCCCTTTCACTAAGTCATGTTGATTTTGGGGATAGCTAGGTAGAGAAATAGAAAGAACATCAGCTCTTAATTCAAAACTCAGCCTTAGATGCATTGACTGTATGACCCTGGTCAAACTACTAACCTCTGTTTGCCTTAGTTTCCTTCACTGTAAAATGGGAATAATAACAGCACCTATATTCCAGGGTCACAAGGATCAAATGAAATAATAATTATAAACTACTTGGAAGTTGTTATTATTATTATTTTTCATTTATAATGTATTATTGCCTGCTACATAGTAACAGCTATAATAAATATTATCTCAACTTACTCTTTGTCCTTCCTATTCCTACTGCTACCACCTTAGTTGATGCTTAAACATTTTATTACTTATCATCACCTTTTTCATCTTAACCTTTTAGAACCTTAATCTTCAAAACTCAACTGAGGTGGTACTTACTCCAGGAAGCCTTTTGTGATCCCCTCAGCTATTAAGGCTTTCTGTCTCTATAAATATTCCTGGAGCTCTTTATCTTATCTCTCCTGGTATAATAGTTTGCAGCCTAGAAGGCAGAAGAGATCTGAATTTGAAACCAGCCTCTAATGCTGTGTCTATGGCTTGGGCAAATCATATGATTTTGTTTCATCATCTGGGTTGTTATGAGGCTCAAATATAAAGTGCTTCACAAACCTTAAAGTCAAATTTGAAGTCCAAGTACTATTCGATCTCTATCGAATTATTATACTTATCTAGATTAGACAGTTACAGGCTTTTTTTGAGGATGATTTTTGTATTCCCATGCTTCAAACAATGCTTTGCAGAGAGTAGCCACTTATGAAAGGCAGTTTGATGTCGAAGTCTACAGAACTAGACCTGGAGACAGGGTTCAAGTCTTCCTTGAGACACTTACCGGCTGTGTGACCTTGGGTAAATCACTTAACACCTGCCTCAGTTTCTCTTTTTTAAATAGGGATCATAATAGCAAATACCTTGCAATCTTGTGAGGATCAAATTAGATAACATTTGTAAAGTGCCTGGCATATAGCAGGAGCCATATATATGCTTATTCCCTTTTCTAAATAGTCAGTGAATTGAATTCACAATTGCCTATGTAGACTATTCATCCAAAAAAGAAGTACTTTTACTCTTCCTAAAAGGCTGTTTTTAATTATGTCACTTATTTTTTCCAAAACATTCAATGACTTCCTATTACATTGAAAAGAATCTCCCTCCATAATCCCAGCCTACATATTTTGCGTGTCATTTAGCATGCTATTGACTTGTATTAACTTTTTCTGCATCTCTTTCTTTTTACTCAGACTACATTTCAAGCTTCTGGAGGGCAAAGATGATGTCTGCTGCTCCTCATGGATCCCCCACATTACTTAGTATGGCACTCAGCCTGGCCCTGTATTTGGCAGCTGTAGCTTTGTTGGATGAAAGCAGACATCAGGCAGATAGACAGAAGGGTGATACCAGTGGGAAGGGAGAAAAGGAGATGGATGTGAAAGGGCCTGGGGAATGACTGGCCTTGAGGAATGAGAGTTAAGGACCAATGATAGCCACTGATTGACTGACTGACTCTGTGTGTGTGTGTGTGTGTACAGTTGGGAAACGAGCTCATCTGGGAAAAGAGAAATGAGGGTCCTGAGATCACATTGAGTGGAAAGCCTTAGCAATAAATATTCAACAAGTGTGTAATGAAAAATAGAACTGAAAAACAAGCTCAATGGCATCAAAATAAAGTAATATCCACTTGAATTCTTGTCATATTTATTTCCTTTGGCATCTGGCACTCATGCTGTCATCTCATATTAATTTACACTTTTTCCACCCAACTAGATTGTAAGCTCTTGGAGAGTAGGCCATTGAATGAAGCACTGGGAGAGGAAAACAGGAAGATTTTCACTGTCAGGGAAGACCTGAGGGGATCGTAGGGGAATGTCAGGGTTTACTTACTTTTTTTCTTTAGAGTCAATGCCCTTTATTTACTATTTTCTAAGGTAGTGGAATTTCAGTGATTTTTCTTAGAGAGAGATATAAATATGTGTAGAGGGAGGAGGGGTGATTTAGCTCTGAGTTACCAAAAAGAAGGGACAGGGTCTCAGCTCACCTGGGCAGGAGCCCTCAGGCTCTGTTTTTTGGAATCCACCTTCTTGCTCTGCAGTGCTCTGTTCTTCCCCTTGTTCACTTTGGAAAACATCTTCAGGTTTGGGAATCAGGGTCCCTGGAAGAAGACAGGCCTAATTTTATCAAAGAGAATAATGGTGTGGCTCTGCAGTGACCAAAGGAAATAAACATGGAATTAGGGTAGGAGCTTTTGCTTTCCCTCCCTTTCCAATCTCATAGCAGGGGAAACATGGAGGACAAAGAGCATAGATTCATAGACTAGAACTGAAAGGGATCTTAAAGTCCTGGTTCAGCGCCATCATTTTACTGATGAGGAAGTCTGTCTGATGCCCAGAGGGGCCAAGTGACCGGTAGGTTGGAAAGACAGGCCTCAAACTCAGTTCTTCTGGTGCCTTTTCCATTGAACCATGAGTTCCAATCCAGCCAAGGCTTTTAATGGGATGACATACAATGAATCTCAGCCTGGTCTGTCTGACCAGATCTAGCTGGCTAAACCACTGGTTTCAAGAAGTGAGAGTAGGGGGTCCATTAGGGATTGAGTGAAGGTCAGGTAAGGGAGGGCTGTGGGACTGCCAAGAATCCCTGGAGAACCAGCTCTTAAGGCAAACCACTGGGCAGAATCAATGCTCCCTGACCCACTCTTCATTCCCACTCCCAGTAGCTTCTCTTCCTCCCTCTGCCACATCGTCATTGCCCCTGCTATTCTTACCTGAGTATGCACTTGGGGGCCCTTCTCCCCCTGGAGGGGCTGTCTGTTCCTGGGCATCATGAGGCCTGTCCCCTGGCTCAATTTGTGGGGCCATCTCTGGCTGACCTGCAGGATTTCCTGTCACAGGCAGCAGATGAATAGACATCAGTTCTATCTCCCCCAACCCAAGTCCCTGCTGTGCCTTGCCAGGCAGGTCTCTGGGCTGCATTAGTGAGCCCCTCCCCTTTCCTCCCCTCCCTTCCTGATCCATCCCTTTTCTCCCCTTTCCTCCATCAGGACAAGCCTCGATGTGTTTACTCCTCTGTGGGGGAAGGGGACACTACAGAAAGCAGTTATGTTGCAATACTGGGGAGTTCTGTGTATATCCACGAAAACAGACGGTCCCCCCCAGTGCTTAATACACAGCAGGGGGCTAGTAAGTGTATGGTGATTTTTAGAAAGTCACTTCTGCAGAAACTGAGTCCTTGGAAAGGGCTGTGGGAGAGGTAAAAGATTCCCTTCCTCGTTCCCAAGCGTCCCTACCCCTTCACCTGGGCTATTGCAGCCATCTTAGTGTAGGGGAGCTTGGCGTTCCGAGGACTTCCCAGATCACCCTGCCCTCAGGCCAACAGCATCACACAGCTCTCTGAGTAGTAGGGTTCCTCCCACACCTTCACTGACGCAAACTGATCTCGGTAGAAATGTCCAAGGGAGTTCTTTCTGGTTATAGTTGGGGAAACCGAGGCACAGAGCCAAAGGGATTCTGTGAAGGTCCTTGGGACTAGGCTAGGATGTTCCTCCCTCTGGACCGTTCTGGTGGCCTCTGCCGGGCTTCTCCCCCACCCCACTCCACCCCAATCTCAGGGTGAGATGAAACTCTTCAGGATGTAAAGAGAGAGACAAGAGAGAGAGAGACAGATAGAGACACAGAGAGAGGACAAAGTGAGAGAGAAAGAGACAGAGAGGAGAGGTAGTGTGAGTGTGTGTGTGTGTGTGTGTGTGTGTGTGTGTGTGTGTGTGTAGTATGCTGAGGAGATGGGGAGCTCAGGCTCCCTACCAGCTGTCACTGGGAGCTAGTGAAATAGGAGCCTAGTGGGAGGGAGGGGGGAGCTCTTGGGTCCTATTGGGCAAGTGGCGATGGGGGGAGGGGTAACCACATTTGGGGGAGGGGTGGATCCCTCCCTCACAGTCTCCCAATAGGGTCTTCATGGGATGTGAGAGATGGCTCTAGCTTCCTTTCACAGTCCAAACCCTACGATTCAGCCCCAAACCCCAAACCAAAGGGCCCTCTGCTCCTCCTCCTCCCCAGGCTTCTTCCCCAGTGGCAGTGAATATTCCCCTCCCCTTTCTTTTCCTTCCTCCCCCTCCCAGCCCGGCTGGCTCATTTCCCCTCCCCCTTCCCTCCTCTCGGCAATCCCTCCCCCCTTCCCTCCCCCTTGGGGTAGGCTCCCCTCCCCCTTCTCTAATCTCTCTGGCTGCCTTTCCTCTGCCCCTCCCCGCCTCCCCCCCTTTCCTGCTCACTCTCTCTCCCTCCCTTCTTTTCGCCCTCCCTCCCTCCCTTCTCCCGAATCTGGCTGGCTCCCCCCAGCTCCTCCTCCCTCTGCCCCTCCTCTCAGGCTGCCTGCCTGCTTGCTTGCCTGCCTGCCGGCTGGCTGGCTGGCTGATGGGCTGGCCTGGCCTACCCCTTGTGGGCCCCCCTCTGCTCTTCCCTCTCCCCTCCCCTTCCTGCTCCTCCCCAGCCTCCTCCACCCCTCCTGGCCTCCACCACCCCTTCTGGCTCCCTCCTCCTCCCCCTGACCCTCTCCCATTTTTTTTTTTTTCTGTCTCTGGAGGCAATACTCACTCCCCTCCCCCACCTTCCCAAGCCTGCCTTTCCCTTCCCCTTCCCCTTCTGGTCCCCATCCCCTGCCTCCGCTCTCTTTTCTCTCCCCCTCTCCCTCCCTCAACCAGCTTATATTGTACTGTCTTCTCTCTCCCCTCCCCCTCCATCTCTTCCTCTCACCTTCCCTTTTTCTTTCCTCCTCTTCCCCTTCCCTCGTTTCCTTCCTCCCTCTTCCCTTCCCTTCTCTTCTTCCTCCCTCTTTCTTTTACTCTTCTCTCTGCCTCTCCACCTCTCAATCTACACACTCTCCTGCTCCCCTCCCCCTTCTTTCTCCTCCTCCCCTCTCTAGATTTCTCTTCCTCTCCTCTCCCTTCCCCCTCTGTCCCCCTTCCTCTCTCCTTTCTTCCTCCTCCTTTTTTTGCTTTCTCCCCTCCCCCTCTCAGTTCTCTCCTCCTATTTCGCCCCTTCCCCTTCCTGCCCCCCTACCTCCCTTACACCTTCCCATCATACTCACTCTTCCCTTCCCCACCTCCTCCCAGAGACAGGCTCTTCCCCTCCCCCTTCCTTCCTGCTCACTCCCTGCACCCTCCAGTTTTCAACGTTTGTTCTAACCTTGGGGGATTTCTGCTTTCTCCCTTTCCAGTCCTCTTTATATATATATATATATGCCCCCCTGCCCCACCCTTTCCTTTCTTTGGGTCTCCTTCACCTTTTTCCTTCTGGTTTTCTCTTCCTCCTTTCCACAAACCAGATTTACCTCTTTCCTCTCCCCTTCTCCTTACCTAGCCTCTACCCAATCCCTCCAGAAACGTGCCCTCCCTCTTCCAGCTTCCCTCCGACTTCTGGCTTCCCCCTCCCCTATGGACACCCTCTTTTTTTTATTTTTTTATTTTTTTTTCTTTTAGAACCTCTGCTTCCTCTCTTGAGACCCCACCCTTCCACCCCCTCTCTCCAGATCCCTGTCCCCTCCCCCTCGACTCCCAAACTCCCTCTTCTCCCCCAAATTCCTACCCCATCCTCCACTTTTAAAGACCCTGCCCCCAGATTCTTTCCCCCTTTCTCCTCTCAAGTCTCCTATTTTTTTCCTTTGCCCCCACCCCTCAATACCTTTCCTTCTCCCTTCCCCCACACTCTTCCTCTTCTCTGACACACCTCTATTACTTGCCTCTCCCCCAGGGGACACCCTTCCCTCTCTTTCCCCAATTCCCCGCCCCTCCCCCTGGATACCCTTGATTTTTCTCCCCCTCCCCCGTAGATAAACCCTTCCCTTTCTGCCTCCGGTCCTCCCCCTCCTTAGATCCCCTTTTCTCTTTCTCCTTCACCCCCTATCTTTTTCTATCGTTAATCCCTTGCCCCTCCCACCTCAGACCTCTCCCCCCATTCCACCCCCTCCCCTCTTCTCTTATTCCCTCCCCCTCCCTCTCTTCTCTGATCCCCCTCTCCCTTCCCCCTTTCCTCAGATCCCTGCTCCTACTTCCTTTCCTTCCTCAGACCCCTGTGCCCCCCTTCACCCTCTGCTAAGACCCCGATCCCCACCTTCCGTCTCTCCCATTCCTTGCCCTTCTTCCTCAGACACCCACTTCCCTGACACCCTCCTCCCTGTCAGAAAACCGTCCCCCACCCCCACTGCAAGCAGCCCCCACCCCCGGGAGCTGTCATCAGTATGTGCGTGCGTGTGTGAGTGTGAGTGTGTGTTGTGCGTGTGTGTATGGGGGGGAGGGGGGAGGCGGACCGAGTCGCCCGTTGCACTGCCTCTTTCCTTACCTGGCGGGACAGCTGCGAGCAGACCTTCCCCGGACCCAGGCGTCCGGGGTTCCCCGCTCCCCTCCGCTCCGCGCACAATGGCGCCCGCTGCCTGCAGCTCTGCTGCGGACCCACCGACGGACATACAGACGGACAGACTGATGGCTCTGAAACTTCCCCGAGACGGGAGAGGGAGAGTCACGGCGAAGAGGGAGGGGAAGAAGCGAGAAGGAGGGGGAGGGAAAGAAGTCCAAGGAGGGGAGGGGAACGGCGGAGAGGGGAGGGGGGTTAGAGAGTTAAAGGGAAGGGGCAGGGGGTTAGGGACATGAAGGGGAGGGGAGGGGCAAACCGGAGGGATGGGGAGGGAGAAGGGGGGCAGAGGCTTAGAGCCTGAAGAGGAAGGAAAAGAGGGTTAGGCACTCCAAGGGGAGGGGCAGGGGGTTAGGGATGGGGTGTAAGGGGCATGGAGGACCTAGACGGGGAAGGGAATTATTGGGGGAGAGGTGATAAGAGGACCTAGAATGGGCGATGGTAAGTGGGAGAAAAGGGATTGGGGGGGAGGAGATGGGAGGGGGAGAGAAAAGGGAAGAGGGGGAGAAGGGAGGAGGGGAGAAAGGAGGAGGGAAAGAAGGGGGAGGGAAGGAGGAGAGCTGGGGAGGAAGGGCATGGGGGACTAGAAGGGAGGGGCGCTAGGGAGCCATAGAGGGAGGAGCCAGGGCAAAAGGTGGAAGGCCCCTAGAGGGGGACTAGGAGGAGGGAAGGGAAGGGAAGGGAAGGGAAGGGGAGGGAAGGAAAGAGAAGGGAAGGGAAGGGAAGGAAAGGGAAGGGAGGGAAGGGAGGGAAGGGAAGGGAAGGGAAGGAAAGGAAAGATCTGTCGGATGGGGGGAAGGGGATGTGAGAGGGCACTGTTAGGAGCTTGGAGGGAGGGAGGTGGACTGTTCTGGGGAGGGTGATTGAATGTGTGTGTATGTCTGTCCTTCCATAGCGGTGCTCGTGCTTGTGTGTGTGTGTGTGTGTGTGT
>JAJPUD010003501.1:0-10115 GCA_023553655.1 Myrmecobius fasciatus
AATATATCTCCCAACTACAGAGATTTGAGCCCAGTGTCTGGGGACCTTGTAGGTGAAGGCTTGACATATGGTGACAGTGTGTGGTTTTCTGGGTGGTTACTCCTGGGGTGGCAGGCGTCCACGAGGGCACAGAGACACCTGCCAGGTCTGGACATGGCTGTGTGGGGTCTGAGCTGGGAGCAGTCACCATGGCTCAAACATGGTGGTCCCACAGTGCCCCCTGCTGGAGCCAAGTGCCAAAACCCCCAGTGACAATCAGGACCCACCAAGGACAGCGCCAGAAAATAGCTGGATTGGCCCTTCCTCTGCTCTCAGACCTCCAGCCCCTTAAGCTGTATCCTTGGAGCTCCTGGGTCCTCTCCTATGCACAGGAACTAAGAAGAGCTCACTCAGCCCTCTCTGTTGGGAGTCACTACCTTCCTTGCTCCAGGGCTGAGCATAGAAGCCTGGCCTCTTACACACTGAGGGTGCCCAGATGCTGCCACAGTGAGAAGGTGGGAAAGTTGGCCTGAAGAGGCTGCTTCCAGTCACTCTGGGGAGGCCACCAGCTTCTCTCCCAGACTGAGGTTTCCTGGAGGCAGCACAGGGAAGTACTTTGAGGTCCCCTTTGGGATCACTTCCCCAACTCCCACTCCTACTTTGGACTGGGCTTATTTCTGACACCCCAAGGCCTCTCCAGGTTTTGTAATTTGCACAAGGGTCCTGCCCAAATAAGTCAAGGGTGCTGCTGAGTCACCTTCTGACGCCTGAGGCTGCTACTACCAGCTCTGGTGGACTCACCTACTGACCCCAGTCACCGATGGGATCTCTGCTGGGATCCCAGTATCTGCCAAACTCCCATGGTCACCTGCCCACTCCAGTCTCAGAATACTCATTCATCTAAGGACAGAAAAATGGAGGCACCAGGTTCTCAGGGACACATGGTTCCTGGGAAAGAGAATTTGTCTGGGAGCCTCTCCCTCCCTGGGAGAACAAAGTAGATCTCCTCAGTCTAAGTCACCACAAATACTGCCTTTTGTAACTAAAAACCATTTACAATAGCAACCTCCACTTCTTTTCCCCTCACTTTTCTTAACTCTCTACACTCTGGCTTCCATCCTTATATTCAACTGATATTTCCCCCCATTAACACTGATCACTAATTGTCAAATCCAATGGCCTTTTCTCAGTCCTCATCCTTCCTGATCCCTTTTTGGACCTCATTCCCATTTGCTGCATTTTCTTTTGCATATAATCCACTAACTGTGGGTCCTGCACAAGGTTCTGTCCTAACGTTTTCTTTTCTGCTCCTTCTATAATTTCTCTTAAGGTGATCTTGTCAGTTCCCGTGGATCCAATCAGCATCTGGATGCTGCTGATGGCAAAACTACTGATCTTGGCCTAAGCTCTGCTCATGTCCAATGTCCTAAGTGTCACAATAATGAGCCGGCTTTTATGACTCTTTCTCCTTGTTAATGGTGAGTTCTGCTAGGGAACTTGGCCTTCCCCTTGTTAATCTCTAAAAGTCCCTGTCTGAAATTTGGCCAGTCAATAGCAAAATCAAAAAACCTTTGCTTCTTGATTTGGAAATGTTCTAGGACTACAAGTTCTTTTGAGACACCTGCTGGGAACTGCTGGAAACCCCAATATATCTTGGAGCTCTAACACCTGCTCCCCAATATTTAGAAGAGTTCAGAAACCTTAATAAATTTTGGGAGGTTGAGCATTTCTGAATCCAAAACCCCATCAAATATAGATATAGTTATTGCTTCCCTCTGACTCAAAGGACCATCAGGAAACAGAGAAGACCTTTTTTACCCTTGGATCTTAGATATGGAGTTGGAAAGGATCTCAGGGGTTGTCCAGTACAAACCTCTCCCTTTCCAGATGAGAAAATGGAGACAGAGAGCATTTACAAAATTTGCCCAGCAGGGTCACACCATTAACTAAGTTTCCAAGGTAGGATTTGCATCCAGATCCCCCGACTCCAGAGTCCCTTTCCACTTTCCCCAAATCTTAGCTGAAGCCCAGGGATTTTTAATGGTGGGTACTGCCTTGTTACGGTGTGCTGGAAGTTATGTTGACTCAGTTACTCATTTTTGCCAGCCCTGCTTATCCAACAGTGTTGAGGAAGGATTTGGTGGGAAAGCCATACCAAGTCTGCAGTTTTCCTGTCTCCAGCTCAAATTGTCATATTCCTGCTACCTTGTGGAAGAACTGAGACGCAAGGCTCCCACTTGTTCTGCTGAGGTGGCCCTGTCTGGACTGGGTTCGAGTTCCCTCTAACAGCTGGCCCCACCCTGAAGCCATCTTGATCTTCCCTGATCAGCCAGTCCACACGATGCACCCCTGGCATAATTATACTAAAATGCTTTTAATTCTCCTTATGCCGAGTTTAATCAGAGAGGAAGCCCAAATGAGTCATTTTCTTTTCATCAGGTAAGTCCGGCTGGCTCCGATGTCTGTGCTGCAGGGAGACTGTTCCTGTAGCCTGTGCAGCTCAGGCTGGGCGTCTTGACTATAGTGAGTGAAGAAGCACAAATCCACCATCTGTAGCCAACAGCAGACATACTTCCGTCTCCTTCCATCATCCAATGGGGCATGTGCTCTGGGGAAGCCCACTGTCCATCTCTGCCCTCCTCATCCTGGCTTTGGGTCCTTCTCTGCTGCCCTTATCCCTTTTATATGCATTTTCCCATTGTTGAAGGACAAGTTCCCACAGGCAAGAATTGCTCCCCTTTTCTGTACCTCCTTCACCAAGCCTGGCCAGGCACAGAACAGGTTCTTTGAGATGTTTGTCATACATGTATCCATCCCTTCCTTCCTGGCCGTTCTCCCCAGAACTTGGTGTGATGGAAAGACTGCCAAGTTCTTGGTTAAAACAGGATTTGAAGGGTCTTGGGGGCTGGCAGGGACTAAGGAACAGGGGTAGGTTTGGGTGGAAAGAGAGGTGCATGCTAGTCAGAGCCTCCAGAAACCTCTCCTGATAGGGGATCAATGGACAAGGGAGGGGGAAGAAACATCTGAGGACAGGGCAGATGCCCCAGGGGCCCTGCCCAGAAGGATCAGCAGCTGCATCTGAGGTCCCAGTGGGCCTGGGTACCCTTTTGCTTTTGCTCATGTAAAGGGGGGAAGGAAGAGGGAGAGGTTCTGAGACCCAGAGCCACATTCCCACAGACTTTTATTCTCCATCTGGGTTCCAGGTGGAGTAATATTGAGTAAATATTAGTCCATTTGGTGAAGTAAAGTGCTCCTGGAACTCTGCCATTTTCCTGGATCAATATTCCTATAGATGTGACATCAAGTGTCTTGTGTTTGAGACCTGCCTGAGAGCAGCAAACTTTATGAGTTTTCACAAGTCTGACCAAGCAGACCAATGCATGGATTATAATAAGGTCAACTTGGGCTGAAATAGGACACAATATTGACTGTTTTCAATATCTCTTCTTCTAATGAAACTTTCCTTTCTCATCTCCATCTAGAAAGAAGACTGGAGACTGAATGTGGATCACAACATAGTATTTTCACTTTCTTTGCTGTTTGCTTGCTTTTTTCTCTTTCTTTCTCATTTTTTTTCCTTTTTTGAGCTAATTTTTCTGGTGCAGTTTGATAAATGTGGAAATATGTGTAAAAGAACTGCACATGTTTAAGATTTATTGGATTGCTTGCTGTCTAAGGGGGGGGGAAGGCAGGGAGAAAACCTTGGAGCACAAAGATATGCAAGGGTGAATGTTGAAAACTATCTTTGCGTGCATTTTGAAAATTAAAAGCTATTATTTTTTTTAAAGTCTGCTTCTTTTCATCTACTGAAGGAATATTAGTTTTATAGAATTTCCTTGGTCTTTTCCCTTACCTAGGCACTGAGGCAGTGATATAGCTCCAATGAAAAGAATTATCTTTTATGCTTGAGATCTTCAAAAGTCAGTAGATACAATAATGGTTTTGCAGTTAAAAAAAAAAAGACTAACCTCAGAAATTTACTAGCTGTATGACCATTTTATCTCTGTCCCATTTTCTTCTATTGTAAAATGTAGATAATATTCCAATCACTTAGAATTGTATCAATTAAGATGTGTAAGAACTATAGAAATATATATTGCCTTCTCTCTATATAGGCTATGAGGAATTATGCTTTATCACTATCTATGAATGGAAGTATAGAAGAAAGCAGTCTTTTGCCAACCAGATAAGAATGTGTTTTTTCTCCAATCTGCTCCCAGCATTCAAGCTTTCCTCCAGTCACATCAATTCTCCATATTAACTGCTGAGACTGCCAGCAGTTGTGTTCAGCTCTAGGCAGCTTCTTAGCTCCAGTGACCCTTCTCATCTTTATTTTGCTGCTCAGCTCCATCAATTTCTGTATTCAGTCTTCTCCCATCAGCTTCCATCTTGAGCTTTTTTTCATCTTCTGGTCTTGTTTCTCAAGGCACTTCTTCAACTTAGGTTTCTCATTGGCTATCACAACTGCAACCAGTGCTTCTGTGTTTATAGTGACCCACCTCCATCATGGAGTGAGAAATCCCAAATCTATATTTCTAACAATGACTATGCAAGCTTCCCACAATCATCAAACAGTTCTTTCAAACCAAATTCCCCAATAATAAGCTATAAAGCCATGAAAACAGTAATATTGAAACTACCTCCTGGGAACATCACGCAGTGCTTTTGCTTCTGTGTGACTTTCACTCTGGTACCCTCAGGACTTTTATCTGAAAGGCCATTTTCCTTCATAAACTCAGAACTGTCTATATTTCTCCTCAAACTGCTCTTTTCTATTTTTCCCATAAGAATATCCATGTTAGTAGATAAAACATCTGTGTAGTAAATGAGAGAAAGAGAAAAGGAGAGAGGGAGAGAGAATTTCTGTTTCTATTTTTGTGTATATATGTGTGCAACAAATATATATATGCATATATATATATATAATTTAATGTAGCCATATATGTAAATATACATACTTTTATTTATGAATGTTGAATAAAATCTAAGTGTCCGGGAGCAGGAGGACAAAAGCAGCTGAAGAGATCAGGTGAGGCTGTGTCCAAAAGCTCACGTGAGCTCAATCTTGAAGACTTCAGAAGAGGCAAATTGAGCTGGGACTGCATTCCAACCGTAGGGGAAATCAAGGCAAAACCACACAGATGGAGGCTGGATTGTCTTGTACGAGGAAGAGGGAAAGCACCGGTTGAGTAGGACCAATGGCTTCAGAGAGGGGATAATGTCTATGGGAAAGGTCGGTTGGGACTGTGCTGTAAAAGGCTCTCAATTAATAAGAGAAGAACAACCTTAATGATATTGAGGGCATCAGGATTTCTAGCATTATTTAGCTAGTTATCAGCAAACTTGCCAATTAAAACCCACAAAATGGCTGTTCCAGGGCAGCAGGGACCCACTGATGGCACTCATGTGGCCAATAATAGCAGAAAAGAGACCTCCCAGGGCTTGAGTGTAGAAATGTCCCATGTCAGGCCCTTAATCTGGGGATCCACAGCCCTCAGGGAGCCTCTGCAGCTGGGTACAGGCTGGGCCTGAGAAGGTTTTTGTCTCAGTTCTCCATTGGAGTCTCTCACTGTGCCAAACATCATACAGTAAGGCACAATGATAGTCAGCCTCATCCTCAGGCTGGCCCCCTTGATGGTGAGGGCAGCTTTGTCCCCAAGGATGTCCCCTGAGAACCGGGCAGGGACACCTGCTGCACGACTATTGGGATAATACAGGATTATTCTGGGAGATTGGCCAGATTTCTGCTGGAACCAACAGGCATGGTGCTCAGAGGTGATCATCCCTGTGCTGGAGTGACAGGTCAGGGTGACTGTTCCTCCTGAGATCACTGTCAGAGATGGCTCCTGAGTCACCACAGCCTGGGCACTGCTCCCTGAAACCAACAGCACAGACACAAATATCAGTAACAAAGAGAGGGGCTTCCCTGCCAGGCAACTCATTTCATATCCAGCTCTCCCCTCATCCACCCCACTGAGCGCCCGGATTCTCTCTTCCCAACCTTTGCAGACACTGAGCAGCATGAGAAGGAGAGGGGTCAGGCCCATGGTGTAGATGCTCTGCTTCCTGAAGCTCTGAGAGCTGGGGCTGGGCTTCTACCAGAGCTTCTTATCCCCCACTGCACCCCACCCTGGGAGGATGGAGGGTATGTCATGCAAATATATCTCCCAGCTACAGAGATTTGAACCCAGTGTCTGGGGACCTTGTAGGTGAAGGCTTGACATAGGCTGACAGTGTGTGGTTTTCTGTATGATTACTCCAGTGGCCAGAGCCAGGAACCAGCTCCTGGGGTGGCAGGCATCCATGAGGGCACAGAGACACCTGCCAGGTCTGGACATGGCTGTGTGGGATCTGAGCTGTGCGCAGTCACCATGGCTCAAACATGGTGGTCCCACAGTGCCCCCTGCTGGAGCCAAGTGCCAAAACCCCCAATGACAATCAGGACCCATCAAGGATAGAGCCAGAAAATAACTGGATTGGCCCTTCCTCTGCTCTCAGACCTCCAGCACTTTAAGCTGTGTCCTTGGAGCTCCTGGGTCCTCTCCTATGCACAGGAACTAAGAAGAGCACACTCAGCTCTCTCTGTTGGGAGTCACTACCTTCCTTGCTCCAGGGCTGAGCATAGAAGCCTGGGCTCTTAGACATTGAGGGTGCCCAGATGCTGCCACAGTGAGAAGGTGGGAAAGTTGGCCTGAAGAGGCTGCTTCCAGTCACTCTGGGGAGGCCACCAGCTTCTCTCCCAGACTGAGGTTTCCTGGAGGCAGCACAGGGAAGTACTTTGAGGTCCCCTTTGGGGTCACTTCCCAACTCCCACTCCTACTTTGGACTGGGCTTATTTCTGACACCCTGAAGCCTCTCCAGGTTTTATAATTTGCACAAGGGTCCTGCCCAAATAAGTCAATGATGCTGCTGAGTCACACACACACCCAATCTGTATTCCAAGTTTAGACGTTTCTCCTCTTGCTCCATTTCCTTTCCTTCCAAGTGGAAAAGGTAGATGGGAAGGTGTGCAGCTAGGAAACTCTCCAATCATAGTTACCTTTCTGGGCATATGTGAAACATAGAATGTATCTTTAAGTGTAAGAGAAAAAACTAGCTCACCGGATGGCAATCTTTAACAAAGTCCAGAAGATACACTACCTATGGAAGGGTCAGCCTGAGAAGTTGATATCCTGAGTTAGAATCCATGGAGACCCTGACAGGCAGTACATTGGCCTGCCTCTAGTACAGTGACATGGAATGGGAGAAAACATAAACTCTTATCCTTAAATCCCAAACATCAACTTCACAAATAAAAAAAAACCAAGAATTGCAGTGGAAAGAGGGAGCAAGAGAGATTGTATATTTCAAATCAAGGCTAATCTCTATAATTTTGCTGAAAGATCTGAGGGTAGTGAACTATTAATAGCTAGCCTTGATAGAGCTCTTTGAAGTTTGCTAAGCACTTTGTATATGTTCTCTATGTGATTATTTACCCCATTTGTGAGGCACTTCTCACTGTGGGGAGCATTTTCTTTACATTGTGCCTTAATTTTCCTCTCTGTAACTTCCATTCAGAAAAGCTAGGGGATGCTATGGTGCATAGAGAGCCTGGTGTGGAGTCAGGAAGACTCATCTTATGTCCTCAGATACTTACTAGCTGTGTGACCCTGGCAAGTCACTTAATTGTGTTTGCTTCAGTTTCACATCTAAAAAATGATCTGGAAAAGGAGCACTGTGTCATAAAAGGAATTTGGTAGAACTCCTTCTTTCCCTAATATTTTCAAATAGTTTGCAGAGTACTGTAATTTATTGTTCTTTGAATGTTTGATAGAATTCACATCTAAATCCATTTGTCCCTGGAGATTTATTCTCATGGAGTTAATTGACAACTTAATCAATTTCTTTTTCTAAAATGGAACTATTTAAGTAATTTATTTCATCTTCTGCTAATCTGAGCAATCAACATTTTTAAGTATTCCTCCATTTCACTTAGATTATCAGATTTATTGACATATAGTTGGAAAAATTAACTCCTAATTATTGCTCTAATTTCCTCTTCATTGATGAAAAGTTCTCCCTTTTCATTTTTGATAACAATTTAATTTTTTTTCTTTCCTTTTTCTAATCAAATCAACTAAAGTATTATCTATTTTGCTGGTTTTTTCATAAAACTAGCTCTTAGTTTTATTAATTCAATAGTTTTCTTATTTTCAATTTCATTCATCTCCCCTTTATTTTTAGAATTTCAAATTTGATATTTACTTGGGTTTTTTTATTTGTTCCTTTTCTAGCTTTTTTAGTTGTAATCCCAATTCATCAATCTTCTCGTTCTCTATTTTATGCAAGTAAGCATCTAGAGATATAAAATTTCCCCTTATAACCACTTTGGCTGCATCCCACAAATTTTGGTATGTTGCCTCATTATTGTCATGCTCTTAGATGAAATTATTGATTGTGTCTATAAAGTGTTGTTTCATCCACTCATTCTTTAGGATCAGATTATTTAGTTTCCAATTAATTCCAATCTCTTTTCTCCTGGCCTTTTATTGCATGTTATTTTTATTGCATCATGATCTGAAAAAATGCATTTATTATTTCTGTCTTTTTACATTTGATTTTGAGGCTTTTATGCTCTGATATATGGTCAGTTTTTATATAGATTCCATGTACTGCTGAGAAAAAAATATATTCTTTTCTGTCTCCATTCATTTTCTCCAAAAGTCTATCATACCTAACTTTTCTAGAATTTTTTTTACCTCCTTAACTTCTTTCTTATTTATTTTGTGGTTCAATTTCTTTAGTTCTGAGAGAGCAAGGCTGAGATCTCCCATTAGTAGAGTTTTGCTGTCTAATTCTTCTTACAGCTCTCTTAACTTCTCTAGGAATTTGGATATTATATTCACTTGGCACATACATGTTTAGTATTGATATTACTTCATCATCTATGGTACCTTTTAGTAGGATGTAGTTTCCTTCCTTATCTTTTTAAATTAGATATATTTTTGCTTTTGCTTGATCTGAGATCAGGATCACTACCTTTGCTTTTTTCACTTCACTTCATTTTAGCTGAAGCATAATAGATTCTGTTCCATCCTTTTATCTTTACTCTGAATGTATCACTCTGCTTTAAATGTATTTCTTGTAAACAACAAATCATAGGATTCTGGCTTTTAATCCAGTCTGCTATCCGCTTCTGTCTTATGGGAGAGTTCATCCCATTCACATTCATAGTTAAAATGATTAGCTCTATATTTCCTGCCATCTTGTTTTCCCCCAATTATACTTTTCTCTTTCCTTTCCCCTTTTCCTTCCTCCCCAGTATTTGCTTCTCACCACCCCCTCCCTCAAACAGCCCTCCCCTTTTATAACTCCTTCCCCTTTCTTATTCCTTTTCCCTTCTACTTCTATTTCCCCTTCTATTAGCCTCCCCCTTTCCTTTCCCCTTTCCCCTCCTACTTCTCTACAGGATGAGACAAGCTTTTTTGTGAAGCTAAATATGTCTGATATTCTTTTTTGAGCCAAATCTAATGAGAATAAGATTCACACAATGCTCATCCCTCTGCCTTCTTTCCCTCAATTGCAATAGGTCTTTTTGCCTCTTCATGAAATGTAATTTACTCCATTTCAATTCCATTTTCTTCTTCCAGTAGAATCCCCTTTCCTCCTTTTTTTATATCATCACAATAAAATCAAATTATATCTGCACCCTCTAAGGATACCCTGAACAGAGATATAGATCTCCAAAGTTAAACATATCATCTTCCCATATAGGGATATAAGCTGAGGGACCGGGAGGAGCTCAGATGAAGACTTGTCTACTCACTATCATCTTGGCTCCACTCCTCATAATCTCTTCTCCTAAAGGAACATACCCTTTACTAAAGAGAATGGCCATTGTGAATTTCTTCACATGACTAAACCCCAATATTTGTTGCCAACAACAATTTCATCATTTGGGGACCAGAAATTGCTCTCCTTCAACCACATCTCTACCTCTTAGGCTTCTCATCAGGATAAAATGTAAAACCTCTAGCACTTGGAATGGCATTTAGTAAATTTCACTTTTGTCTGGAATAGGATTTAAGCTGAAGTCTTTTTTACTCCAAATCTCTCTCTCTCTCTCTCTCTCTCTCTCTCTCTCTCTCTCTCTCTCT
>JAJPUD010003501.1:10125-33573 GCA_023553655.1 Myrmecobius fasciatus
TCTCTCTCTCTCTCTCTCTCTCTCTCTCTCTCTCTCTCTCTCTCTCTCTCTCTCTCTCTGTGTGTGTGTGTGTGTGTGTGTGTATGAATCTTACTGGGTCCTTGATCCTTGGTAGCTAGGTGGGTCTTGGCAGGAGAGAGCCTAAATTTCTCTCTCAGTTACTTCCTGAGGAAAGCAGGAAAGATCACTAGATAAATATCTCTTTACGTAAAGTTTTTCTTCCCAAGTAGGCCTTTTGTTCCTTGCTGAATTCCCTGAATTGATAAAAATCATCATGATCCTACAGTTACTGTATCCAATGAGAAGATCAAGTTATGATGCCAATCTCAGGGTTAACTTTCTCTTACAAAAGAACCTACTGGTCACATAATGCCCAGGTTAGGTTTTGACTGTAATGAGTGAAGAATCACAAATTTACCCAGTCCACCAACTGTAGCCAACACCAGACATACTTCCATCTCCTTTGATCATCCAACCAGTCATGTGCTCTGAGGAAGCCCACTATCCATCTCTGCCCTCCTTGTTCTGGCTCTGGGTCCTTCCCTGCCACCTTTATCCTTTTATATGCACTTTCCCATTCCTAAAGAACAAATTCTCAAGGCAAGTGAGGACTTTTTTTTTTCTGTACCTCCTTCACCAAGCAGGTGCTTGAGGTGTTTGTCATTCATGTATTCATCCCTCCTTCCCTGGCCTTTTTTCCCAGAGCTTGGTGCAAAGGAAAGACTTCCATGATCTTGGCTGAAACAGGATTTGAAGAGTCTTGGAGGCTGCCAAGGGCTAAGAAACAGGGGTAGGGTTGGGTGGAAAGAAAGGTGCATACTTGTTAGAGGCTCCAGAAACAGCTCCTGATGGGGGAACAAGGGACAAGGAAGGGGAAGGGAACATCTGAGGACAAGGAAGATGCCCTAGGGATCCTGCCCAGAAGGAGCAGCAGCTGCATCTGGGGTTCCAGTGGGCTTGGATGCCCTCTTGCCTAGCAGCTCATGTAAAGGGAGGAAGGAAAAGAGAGATTCCTAGATGAAGCGCCACATTCCCAAAAGCTATTATTCTCCATCTGGGTTCCAGGTAGATTGAGTAAATATTATTCCATTTGGTGAAGTAGAATGTGATCCTGAAACTCCATCATTTTTCCTGGGTCAATATTCTTATAAATGGAGCAATCAAGGGTCTTGTGATTGAGATCTGCCTGAGAACAGCAAGAAACTTTATGAGTTTTCACAAGTCTGACCAAGCAGACCAATGCATGGATTATAACAAGGTCAATTTGGGCCTAAATGCAGGACATGATATTGATTTTTTTTTTAAGTATCTCTTCCTCTAATGAAACTTTCCTTTTTCTTGTTTGAAAAAGTCTGCTTGGGCCAATTGCAATGGACTTGTGATGGAGAGGCCCATCTCCATTCAGAAAGAAGACTGGGGACTGAATGTGGATCACAACATAGTATTTGTGACTTTTTTGCTATTTGCTTGCTTTTTTCCTTTCTTTCTCATTTCTTTCCTTTTATGACCTGATTTTTCTTGGGCAGTTTGATAAATGTGAAATGTATATAGAAGAACTGCACATGTTTAACATATATTGTATTGCCTGCCGTCTAGGGGAGGAGGTGGGAGGACTGCAGGAAGAAAAACTTGGAACACGAGGATATGCAAGGGCAAATGTTAAAAACTATCTTTGCATGCATTTTGAAAATTAAAAGCTACTTTTTAAAAGTTTGCTTCTTTTGGTCTACTGAAGGAATATTAGTTTTACAGAATTTCCCTAGCCTTTTCCCTTATCTACACACTGAAGCAATGACATAGCTCCAGTGAAAAGAAATATTCTTGGAGCTCGAGATCTTCAAAAGCCAATAGATAGAATAGTGGGCTTGCAATTAAAAAAAAAAAGACTAACCTCAGAAATTTACTAGCTGTATGACCCTAGACAGATCATTTTATCTCTGCCCCATTTTCTTCTATTGTAAAATGTAGATAATAATCCTATCACATAGAATTGTTGTCAGTATCAAGATATATAAGAGCTATAGAAATGTATATTCCCCACTCTCTATATAGGCTACAAGGGGATTTCCCCTCTTGATCTATAGATCAAGGTCTATAGAACTCAGTGAGAGGCAAGAGAGCCTACCTAGCCTCTGAGGAATTATGCTGAATGGAAGTATACAAGAAAGCAGTCTTTTGCCATCCAGCTCTTCACACAGCAAAGAATGTTTTTCTCCAGTCAGCTCCCAGCATTCAAGCTTTCCTCCAGTCAGATCAGTTCTCCATATTACCTGCTGAGTCTGCCATCAGCTGTGTTCAGTTCCAGGCAGCTTCTTAGTTCTAGTGACCCTTATCACCTTCATTTAACTACTCATCTCCATCAGCTTCAGTGTTCATTCAGTCTTCTCCCATCAGCTTCCATCTTGAACTTTCTTTCATCTTCTTATCTTGTTTCTCAAGGCTCTTCTTCAACTTAGGTTTCTCTTTGACTATGACAAATGAAATCAGGGCTTCTGTCTTTATAGTGAGAAATCCCAAATTGATATTTCTGATAATGACTATGCAAGCTTCCCACAATCATCAAACAATTCTTTCAAACCAAGTTTCCCAATAATAAGCTATAAAGCCATGAAAACAGTAATATTGAAACTAATTCTTGCAAACACCATGCAGTGCTTTTGCTTCTGTGCCGCTTTTACTCTGGTACCCTCAGAACTTTTATCTGAAAGGCCATTTTCCCTCATGTCCTCAGTACTGTCTATATTTCTCCTTAGACTGCTCTTTTCTTTTTTTCCCATACGAATATCCACGTTATGGTCCCTGTTAGTCGATAAAACATTCATGTAGTAAAGAAGCTATAAGAGAGAAAGAGAGAAAGAAAAAGAGAGAGGGAGAAAGAATTTCTATCTGTAAGTTTATATTTTTGTGTATATATGTATGCAACAAATATATATATTATTTAATGTATCCATGTATGTAAATATATGTACTCTATATATTCATATATGTTGAATAAAAGCAAAGTGTCTAAGAGCAGGACAAAAACAGCTGAAGAGATCAGGTAAGGCTGTGTCCAAAACCTCACTTGAGCTCAGTTTTGAAGGCTTCCTAAGAGACAAATTGAGATGGGAGTCCATTCCAACCATAGGGCAAATCAAGGCAAAATCACACAGAAGGGGGGTTGGATTGTTTTGTATGAGGAAGAGGAAAAATACTAGTTGGACAGGACTAATGACTTCAGAGAGGGGATAATGTATAGAGGAAAGATCAGATGGAACTATGTTGTAAAAGGCTCTCAATTAATAAGAGAAGAACAACTTTAAAGTTATTGAGGGCATCAAAATTTCTGGCATCATTTGGCTAATTATTAGTAAGGATGCCAATTAAAACCCACAAAATGGCTGTTCCAGGGCAGCAGGGACCCGCTGATGGCACTCATGTAGCCAATAATAGCAGAAAAGAGACCTCCCAGGGCTTGAGTGTAGAAATGTCCCATGTCAGGCCCTTAATCTGGGGATCCACAGCCCTCAGGGAGCCTCTGCAGCTGGGGGCCAGCTGGGCCTGAGAAGGTTTTTGTCTCAGTTCTCCACTGGAGTCTCTCACTGTGCCAACCATCAGTATACTGCAAGGCACAGTGATAGTAAGCCTCATCCTCAGCCTGGGCCCTCTGGATAGTGAGGACAGCGTGATCCCTAAGGATGTCCCCTGAGAACCGGGAAGGGACACTTGATACTCGACTATCGGTATTATACATAATTACTCTGGGAGATTGGCCAGATTTCTGCTGGAACCAGTAGGGATGCTGCTCAGAGGTGACTTCCCCTCTGCTGGAGCTGCAGGTCAGGGTGACTGTTCCTCCTAGGATCACCGTCAGAGATGGCTCCTGAGTCACCACAGTCTGAGCACTGCTCCCTGAAACCAACAGCACACACATAAATATCAGTAATAAAGAGAGGGGCATCACTGCCAAGGCAACTCATTTCATATCCAGCTCTCCCCTCATTCACCCCCATGGGCACCGGGATTCTCTCTTCCCAACCTTTGCAGACACTGAGCAGCATGAGAAGGAGAGGGGTCAGGCCCATGGTGTAGATAGATGCTCTGCTTCCTGAGGCTCTGAGAGCTAGGGCTGGGCTCCTACCAGAGCTTCTTATCCCCCACTGCACCCCACCCTGGGAGGATGGAGGGTATGTCATGCAAATATATCTCCCAGCTACAGAGATCTGAACCCAGTGTCTGGGGACCTTGTAGGTGAAGGCTTGACATATGCTGACAGTGTGTGGTTTTCTGGGTGGTTACTCCAGTGGGCAGAGCCAGGAAACAGCTCTTGGGGTAGCAGGCGTCCATGAGGGCACAGAGACACCTGCCAGGTCTGGACATGGCTGTGTGGGGTCTGAGCTGGGAGCAGTCACCATGGCTCAAACATGGTGGTCCCACAGTGCCCCCTGCTGGAGCTAAGTGCCAAAACCCCCAATGACAATCAGGACCCACCAAGGACAGCGCCAGAAAATAGCTGGATTGGCCATTCATCTGCTCTCAGACCCCCCAGCCCCTTAAGCTGTGTCCTTGGAGCTCCTGGGTTCTCTCCTATGCACAGTAACTAAGAGCTCACTCAGCCCTCTCTGTTGGGAGTCACTACCTTACTTGATCCAGTGCTGTGTATGAAATGTGTAGAAACTTGTTCTCTTTAATATGGAGGGTGCCTAGACACTGCCACAGTTAAAAAGATGGGAAAGTTGACCTACAAAAGCTGCTTCCAGTCACTCTGGACAGGCCACCAGCTTCTCTTTCACACTGAGATTTCCTGGAAGCAGCACAGAGAAGTACTGTGAGCTGCACTTTGGGGTCACTTCCTCAACTCCCACTCCTACTTTGGACTGGGCTTATTTCTGACACCCTGAAGCCACTCCAGGTTTTGTAATTTGCACAAGGATCCTGCCCAAATAAGTCAATGATGCTGCTGAGTCACACACACCCCCAATCTGTATTCCATGTTTAGACATTTCTCCTCTTGCTCCATTTCCTTTCCTTCCAAGTGGAAGGGGTAGATGGGTAGGTGTGCAGCTAGGAAACTCTCCCATCATAGTTACCTTTCTGGGCATATGTGAAACATAGAATGTATCTTTAAGTGTAAGAGAAAAAACTAGCTCACCGGATGGCAATCTTTAACAAAGTCCAGAAGATATATTACCTGTGGAAGGTCAGCTTGAGAAGTTGATATCCTGAGTTAGAATCCATGGAGACCTTGAAATACAGTATATTGACCTGCCTCTAGCCTCAGAGTTTGTGTATTTCAATTTAAAGCTAATCCCTCCTGTAGTTTTGCTGAAAGCTTTCAGGGTAGTGAACTATTAATAGATGGCCTTGATAGAGCTCTTTGAGGTTTGCTAAGCACTTTACATATGGTTTTTTTAATTAAAGCTTTTTATTTTCAAAACACATGCATGGATAATTTTTCAATATTAGCCCTTGTAAAACCTTGTGTCCAATTTTCTCTCCCCTTTCCCCACCCCTTCCACTAGATGGTGAGTAATCCAATATATGTTAAACATGGCAGAAATGTGTTAAGTCCAGGATATGCATACATAGTTATACAATGATCTTGCTGAACAAGAAAAATAAAATCAAATAGGAAAAAGTGAGAAAGAAAATAAAATACAAGCAAATGACAAAAAGAGTGAAAATGCTAGGTTGTGAAAAAAAAACTCAGTTCCCACAGTCCTCTTTCTGGGTGCAGATGGCTTTTTTCATCACAAGGCCATTGAAACCGGTCTAAATCACCTCACTATTGAGAAGAGCCATGTCCCTCAGAATTGATCATTGTATAGTCTTGTTGTTGCCATGTACAATGATCTTCTGGTTTTGCTCATTTCACTTAACATCAGTTCATGTAGGTCTCTCCAGGTCTTTCTGAAATCATTGGTTATGTTTTCTATGTGATAATTTATCTTCTCTTGGAGGCACCTCTAACTGTGGGAAGCATTTTCTTTACATTGTGTCTTACTTTTTCTCTTTGTAACTTCCATTCAGAAAGGCTAGGGGGTGCCATAGTGCACAAAGCACCAGGCATGCAATCAGGAAGACTCACCTTCTTGAATTCAAATATCTTCTCAGATACTTACTAGCTGTGTAATCCTAGACAAGTCACTTAACTCTGAAGTTTATCTAAAGTTTGCTTCAGTTCCACATCTGAAAAAAGAGCTGGAAAAGGAGATGCCAAACAGTCCAATTTCTTTGCCAAAAAAGTCCAAAATAGGTCAGACTGAAAAGATTCCACAAGTGACCAGAATCATTGCCTTCTCCCACTGAATTGTGTAATGACCCAGCTAAAGACTACAATTTCAACATCCATTTCCTGAAGACTTTCTGGTATTGACCAGAAGGAGGAGGAACTGTTGGTTATATCAGATTTGATCAGATCTGGGAGAGTTGGGGGGGGGGGGGGAGTCAAAAGTCAAGAAACAGGTTGGGAAAATGAGCAAACAACAAAAACAATGTGAACATAGAAGGTTACTGTGGTGGTGGGAAAGAACAGACACAAATTCAGAGGAAGATAAAATGTCCAAATAGCTACTTCCAAAGGTTCAAAGAAAAAACCTGAATTTGTCAGTCTCAAAAAGAATTCCTGGAATACCTCAAAGTGAATTTGCAAAGTCACAGAAAAAAGATATAGAGAAAAAATGAGAAAGAAATGATAGTGATGGGAGAAAATTATGAAAAATAAAGAAAAGACCTTGGAAAAAGAGGCACACACACCAAAATATTAAAAAAAATATTTTTTAAAAAGCAAAATTAGATGTATGGAAAAAGAGAAGTCCTAAAAAAGAAAAATTAGCCAAAAATCTACCGAGGAAAAGAATTGCTTAAAAAATAAACTTATGGTGCAGTGGATACTGCATTTGACGCTTATGTGATTCTGAGCAAGTCACTTAATCCTGATTGCCTGGGTCAAAAAAAAAAAAAGGTGGTCAAGGAAAAAGGAAGTGCAAAAGCTCACTGAAGAAAATATTTCTTTAAAAAGTAGAATTGGTTAAGTGGATACTAATGACTCCAGAAGACATCAAGAAACAATAACTTAAATAACTTAAAAGAAAAACTAACGAATGAAAACAAAAGAAAATGGGAGATATCTCACTAGGAAAAAACACAACTGACTTGAGAAATAGGTTAAGGAGAGACCATTTAAGAATGTTTTCATAAGCATGAAAGAGAAGTAATATGGGATTCAATAAGGTTAAACTGTTTACATTTCTACATGAGAAAATGATACTTGTAACTTCTAAGAATGTTATTACTAGGGCAGTTAGAAGAAGTGTACTTAGAAGGTATAAGTGTGAGTTGACTATAATAAGATGACTTCAAAAAATGAAAAATTAAGGGATGAAAAAGATAGATGCTTTGGGACAAAGGGGAAGAGAGAGATAGAATGAGGTAAATTATCTCACATTAGAGCAGCACAAAACAGAGCTTTTACAATAGAAGAGAAGATAGTGGGGTGAGACAAGCAATTCTTGAAACTTGCTCTCATCAAAATTGGATCAAAGAAGAAGTAAAAAACTCAATTAGGTCAATTAGGGAAAGTGGTGATCAGAAATAAAATAGACTTTTGAAGAGACAAGATGAAAAGAGAAAAAGACAGAGACAATTGGGAAAAGCAGGCTGCAAGGAAATTCATAATAATCATAACTGCAAATGTGAATAGGATGAACCCAACAATAAAACTAAAGCAGCAGAATGGATTTTAAAATAGAATCCAACAACATGTTTCCAAAAAGACAATTTAAAGAGAGACACACAGAATAAAAGTAAGGGGCTAGAACAGAATCTATTTTCCTGCAACTAAAAGTTTTGTTTTTTAAGCAAGCAAATAAATCTAAATAAAAAAGGGATAAACAGGAAAACGACATGTTGATTATAAAAGACAGCATGGACAATGAATTAATGTCAGTACTGACAAATATGCAACAAATGATCCAAATTCTTTATTTCATTAAATACTATTTTTCCCCATTACATGTAAAAACATTTTAAACAGATTTAACTTTTTTTTTTGAATTCCAAAACCTTCAAGCTAATAAATAAAACAAGAAGATGGTTCTTAATGGGGAAATAACAGTACAGAATTTGATTTTTAAAAAGAAAGGAAAAACCCGTCACTAGTATCAAAAATTGATGAGTGAAAAATTGAAGATGGAATTAAAGCAATTATTTTGCCTAATTATATGCCAATACATGCAACAAGCTAAGTAAAATGGATGAATATTTGCAAAAATATTAATTAACTAGATTAAAAGAATAGCAAATAGAATATTCAAATAGCCCTATCTTAGAAAAGAGAAAGTGAACAAGCCATAAATGAACTCCCTAAGTAAAAAACAAATAGGGCCAGATGGATCCACAGATGAATTCTCCCAAACACAGAAAAAACACTTAATCCCAATACTCCATAAATAGTCAAATAAGGTAATGCTACCAACTTTCTTTTACAATACAAATATGGTGCTTGCACCTAAACCAAAATGAGCAAAAACAGAGAAAGTTATAGACCAATTTCTCTAGTGAACATTGAGCCAAAAAATTTAAGTAAATTACAAGCAGGTAGATTACAGCAATATATCAAAAAGATCATAACAGTGACTTGATGAGATTTATATCAGGAATTCAGGCTAGCTTAATGTTAGGGTCATACCAATAACAAAATATTATTATGTCAATACACTCAGAAAAATTCTTAACTAGAAAGCATGGGAAAAAATAGAACTTTCCTTAAAATGATAAATAATATCTATCTGAAACCATCACCAAGTATTATCTGTAGTGGAGATAAATTAAAGGCCTTCTCAATAAGATCAGGGGTGAATGATGCCCATCCAACAAAATTATTCAGTATTGTACTAAAAATGCTGGCTATATATTCTCAATAAAACAATGATCCAAGACAATCTCAAAGGACTCGGGCTGAAAAATATTACCTGCCTCCAGAGAAAGAACTGATGTTATCTAAGTGCAGACTGCACCATACTATTTTCTGCTTGTCTGTATTTCTTCCTTTTCCTTTCTCCCTTCTTTCCCTTCCTCTCTCCCTCCCTCTTTCCTTTCTTCCTTCTTTTCTTTCTTGCTTCCTTTCCTTCCTTTCTTCTCTTTTTCCTTCCTTCTCTTGTTCTTTTCTTCTTTCTTTCTTTCTCTCTCCTTTTTTGTTTGTGTCTTCTTGCACAAAATAACAAATATAGAACATTATGCATCATTGCACATACACAACCTATATCGATTGCTTACAATGTCAGGGAACTGAGGAAGAGTAGGAGGGAAGGATAAAATTTGAAACTTTTTAAAAAAAAGTTAAACATGTATCAGATTTCCTGCCATCTAGGGGAGGGGATGGGGGTAGAAGGGAAAAATTTGTAATAGAAAGCTTTGCAAGGGTTAATGTTGAAAAACTACTTATGCATATTGTTTGCAAATAAAAAGCTTTAATAAAAAAGTTAAAACTTGTTTTGCATGTAATTGGGGGAGATAAAACATTATTTTAAAATGCTAGCTAAAGTAATAAGAGAGGGAATTAGAATAGGCACTAAGGAAACAAAATGGTCAGTCTTTGCAGATGAAATGGTGGTATTCTTAGAGAATCAGGTTAAAAATGAATTGAAATAACAACTTCAGCAAAGGTACAGGATATAAAATAAAGCCAAACAAATCATCAGTATTTCCATATATCATTAACAACACCCAACAGGAAAAGATGGGAAGAGAAATTCTATTTAAAATAACGTTGGATGTCTACCTGCCAAGACAAACCTAGGAACTATGTGAACACAATTATAAAATGCTTTTTATACAAAATCAGACCCAAGTCCCTGGAAAATTTGGAATTGCTCATGGGTAGGCCAAGTCAAATTAAGAAAAATTAATTTACTTACTCAGTGCCTTATCAAACTACCAGAAATATTTTGTAGGGCTAGAAAAAAAAACAGAATTCATCTATAAATATAAAAGGTCAAGAATATCAAGAGATTAATGAAAAATATGAGTGAAAATGGCCTACAGCACCAGTTCTCAAACTGCATCAAAGAGTGGTAAACATCAAGAAAATTGGAATGCTTTGGCAGAAGCTGGATATAGATCATAAGCCAAGAGAAGGTCTAAATGGGCACATGACTCAGACATAAAGGATGGACTCATTTCAGCTTCCCATTGGGAGTTATATTCCCTCATAAGACTGGGAGCCCCTTGACAGCTGAGACTTGTGTGTTTCTTTGTATCCCCAGTGCTTAGCACAGTCTGATACATGGTAACTGGTACTTAATAAATCTTTATTGAGTCTTTGACTTTTCAGGCAGCTGTGTTCTCATGCTTTCTAGCCATCTTCTCCCAGTTTTCATAATCTCTGTGTTGCTACCAAATCTCACCACAAATATGACCAACCAGCAAGTGCCTTTACAAACCTAATCCTCACTTTAATGACTTTTATGGAAGAAACGTAAGTGCTATATAAATGTTTATTCTCAACTCTCTATATAACCTATAAGGGGATTTCCTCTCTTGATCTAAAGGTCAATAGATGTCAATAAATGCTAAAAGAGCCTAGCTTCTGAGGAATTATGCTTTATCACTATCTATGAATGGAAGTATAGAAGAAAGCAGTCTTTCTCCAACCAGCTCTTCACAGCAAAGAATGTTTTTCTCCAGTCAGCTCCCAGCATTCAAGCTTTCCTCCAGTCAGATCAGTTCTCCATATTACCTGCTGAGTCTGCCATCAGCTGTGTTCAGTTCCAGGCAGCTTCTTAGCTCTAGTGGCCCTTATCACCTTCATTTAGCTACTCATCTCCCTCAGCTTCAGAGTTCATTCAGTCTTCTCCCATCAGCTTCCACCATGAACTTTCTTTTTCATCTTCTTATCTTGTTTCTCAAGGCACTTCTTCAACTTAGGTTTCTCATTGGCTATCACAACTGCAACCAGTGCTTCTGTGTTTATAGTGACCCACCTCCATCATGGAGTGAGAAATCCCAAATCTATATTTCTAACAATGACTATGCAAGCTTTCCACAATCATCAAACAGTTCTTTCAAACCAAGTCCCCCAATAATAAGCTATAAAGCCATGAAAACAGTAATATTGAAACTACCTCCTGGGAACACCATGCAGTGCTTTTGCTTCTATGCAGCTTTCACTCTGGTACCCTCAGGACTTTTATCTGAAAGACCATTTTTTTTTTCATAAACTCAGAACTGTCTATATTTCTCCTCAGACTGCTCCTTTCTATTTTTCCCATAAGAATATCCATGTTATGGTCCCTGTTGGTACATAAAACATCCATCTAGTAAAGAAACTATGAGAGAAAGAGAGAGAAAAAGAGAGAGGGAGAGAGAATTTCTATATGTAAGTTTGTATATTTGTGTATATATGCGTGCAACAAATATATACATTATTTAATGTATCCATTTATGTAAATATATGTACCTGCATATATGTTGAATAAAAGCTAAGTGTCTGGGGGCAGGAGGACAAAAGCAGCTGAAAAGACCAGGTAAGACTGCATCTAAAACCTCATGTGAGCTCAGTCTTGAAGACTTCAGAAGAGGTGAATTGAGCTGGGAGTGCATTCCAACCATAGGGGAGACCAAGGCAAAGCCACACAGAGGGAGGCTGGATTGTCTTGTATGAGGAAGAGGAAAAGCACCAGTTGGGCAGGACCAATGGCTTCAGAGAAGGGATAATGTGTATGGGAAAGATTGGATGGGACTGTGCTGTAAAAGGCTCTCGAGAAGAACAACCTTAGAGCTATTAGGACATCAGGATTTCTAGCATCCTTTAGCTTGTTATTAGCAAGGCTGTCAACCAAACCCACAAAACGGCTGTCCCAGGGCAGCAGAGACCTGTTTCTGGCACTCAGGTGGCCAATAATAGCAGAAAACTCACAGGGCTTGACTATGTCAGGCCCATAAATCGAGGAACCACAGCCCTCAGGTCACCTCTGTAGTTAGGTACAAGCTGGGTTTTTGTCTTACTTCTCCATCAGAGTCTCTCACTGTGCTAACCATCACTAAACCGCAAGGCACAGTGATAGACAGCCTCGTCCTCAGGCTGGGCCCCCTTGAGGAGGAGGGCAGCGTGGTCCCCAAGGATGGCCCCTGAGAACCGAGCAGGGACATCATTTCCACGATTTTTGGCATCATGCATGATTAGGCTGAGAGAATCGACAGATTTCTGTTGAATCCAATAGGGATTGTGGTCTTTGGTGACTGCCCCTCTGCTGGAGCTGCAGGTCAGGGTGACTGTTCCTCCTGGGGTCACAGTCAGAGACGGCTCCTGAGTCACCACAGCCTGGGCACTGCTCCCTGAAACCAACAGCACAGACACAAATATCAGTAACAAAGAGAGGGGCTTCCCTGCCAAGGCAACTCATTTCATGCCCAGCTCTTCCCTCATCCACCCCAAAAAGCACTGGGATTCTCTCTTCCCAACCTTTGCAGACACTGAGCAGCATGAGAAGGAGAGGGGTCAGGTCCATGGTGTAGATGCTCTGCTTCCTGAGGCTCTGAGAGCTGGGGCTGGGCTCCTACCAGAGCTTCTTATCCCCCACTGCACCCCACCCTGGGAGGATGGAGGGTATGTCATGCAAATATATCTCCCAACTACAGAGATTTGAGCCCAGTGTCTGGGGACCTTGTAGGTGAAGGCTTGACATATGGTGACAGTGTGTGGTTTTCTGGGTGGTTACTCCTGGGGTGGCAGGCGTCCACGAGGGCACAGAGACACCTGCCAGGTCTGGACATGGCTGTGTGGGGTCTGAGCTGGGAGCAGTCACCATGGCTCAAACATGGTGGTCCCACAGTGCCCCCTGCTGGAGCCAAGTGCCAAAACCCCCAGTGACAATCAGGACCCACCAAGGACAGCGCCAGAAAATAACTGGATTGGCCCTTCCTCTGCTCTCAGACCTCCAGCCCCTTAAGCTGTATCCTTGGAGCTCCTGGGTCCTCTCCTATGCACAGGAACTAAGAAGAGCTCACTCAGCCCTCTCTGTTGGGAGTCACTACCTTCCTTGCTCCAGGGCTGAGCATAGAAGCCTGGCCTCTTACACACTGAGGGTGCCCAGATGCTGCCACAGTGAGAAGGTGGGAAAGTTGGCCTGAAGAGGCTGCTTCCAGTCACTCTGGGGAGGCCACCAGCTTCTCTCCCAGACTGAGGTTTCCTGGAGGCAGCACAGGGAAGTACTTTGAGGTCCCCTTTGGGATCACTTCCCCAACTCCCACTCCTACTTTGGACTGGGCTTATTTCTGACACCCCAAGGCCTCTCCAGGTTTTGTAATTTGCACAAGGGTCCTGCCCAAATAAGTCAAGGGTGCTGCTGAGTCACCTTCTGACGCCTGAGGCTGCTACTACCAGCTCTGGTGGACTCACCTACTGACCCCAGTCACCGATGGGATCTCTGCTGGGATCCCAGTATCTGCCAAACTCCCATGGTCACCTGCCCACTCCAGTCTCAGAATACTCATTCATCTAAGGACAGAAAAATGGAGGCACCAGGTTCTCAGGGACACATGGTTCCTGGGAAAGAGAATTTGTCTGGGAGCCTCTCCCTCCCTGGGAGAACAAAGTAGATCTCCTCAGTCTAAGTCACCACAAATACTGCCTTTTGTAACTAAAAACCATTTGCAATAGCGACCTCCACTTCTTTTCCCCTCACTTTTCTTAACTCTCTACACTCTGGCTTCCAACCTTATATTCAACTGATATTTCCCCCCATTAACACTGATCACTAATTGCCAAATCCAATGGCCTTTTCTCAGTCCTCATCCTTCCTGACCCCTTTTTGGACTTCTCATTGCCCTTTACTGGATCTTCATACTTTCTTCTCTTTTCCCTCTAGAGTTTCTCAGAAGGTGATCTTATCAGTTCCCATGGATCTGTCTGAAGTTTCTCAAAACTGATGATCCTGTCCTAACCTCTGCTCATGTCCAATGTCCCATCTCCAAATGTCTAGCACTCGATGCCATATAAGCATTTGAAACTCCACCTCTCCAACATTAACTCATCATCTTTCCTCTCCCCCAAGAACTATCCCCTTCTAAATATCCCTATTACTGTTGAAGACACAATCATCTTTCCAGTCAACCAGCTTCACAGTCTAGGTATTGTCTTCTCCTTCTGTATATACTCTTTTGGCCCATTGATTTTCTTTCTTTTTTTTTTTTTTTGCTTTTTGCTGAGGCAATTGAGATTAAGTGACTTGCCGAGGGTCACACAGCTAGGGAATGTTATGTGTCTGAGACCAGATGTGAACTCAGGTCTTCCTGACTTCAGGGCTGGTGCTCTATCCACTGCACCACTTAGCTGCCCCTGGCCCATTGATTTTCTAACCCTTTCCCCCTACCTTGATGATGCTGTCACTTCTCTGGCATGCTACCCTTGCATGAGCAAGTCTGACCATGCCATCCCTACCTAGGAACTCAATACTCTTCAATGGCTCCCTATCATCTCCATGACGAAATACAAAAATCCTCTCTTTGCCATTCAAAGCCCTTCGTAAGAGTTTGCTTTCCCTATTTTTACAACATTCTTACAACTTCCACCCCCCCACTGCACTTCACATAACAGATAGTCTTAAATCCATAGACAATGACCTCCTTGTTGTTCCTTGAATGAAACAAGCGTTTTCTTTGGCTGTCTCCCATACCTGAAACTCTCTCTCTCCTCATGTCTGCCTTCTCGTTTCCCTGGTTTCTTTCAAATTCAACAACAATCTTCCCTTCAAACAAAGGCTTTCCTGATCCTCTTTAATCCCAGTGTCTTCCTTATGCTGATTATTTTTTATTTATCCTGAAAGCAATTGGGTTTTCATGGTTATCTTCATGTTGTTTCCCCCATGAAATTGTGAGCTCCATATGAGCTTATGAGATTTTCCTTAGAACCCTAGATGGAAGTCTAAAGGACATGTTCTATTTCAACCTGTAGATGGCACTGTACAGCAAAGAAGCCTTCCCCAGCTTTTCACCCAGCATAAGATACTTTTTCCAATCAGTTCCCAGCATCCAAGCTTTCCTCCAACCAGATCAGCTCCACCCAACAACTTCAGAGTCCTCCTATCATCTGGGCTAAACTCCAACTTCTCAGATGTCTTGACCTTTATCACTTTCATTCTGTTTCTCTTCTTATCACATCTTTATATGCATAATTAGAAAAGATTGAACATCCATTAACCAGATATTGAGTAAGGTATTGCAGCAGTTATACTGTAGGGGTGCCCAACACAGAGTGATACCGGAAGACTATAAAAGGTGTCCGGGCTGAAAAATTATAGAAACCCCCTGTAGGTGGGACAGTTTGTACCCTCCAGGACCATGACTTTGGGGGCTCACTCCTAGTCCCGGACTAAGGAATACTGCAGCATTCATCATGAGGATGAATAAGAAAGCACACTATATCATTTATGGGAGTTAGGGATCCTGTAGACCTTGGTAACTTCTGCAGTGGAATACAGGCTGGCCCAGAAATTTTTCTTTCAGTTCCACATCTGAATCTCTCATTGTGCCAAGCCTAACTATAATGCAAGGTCTAATAATAGCTGTATTCTCAAACTTGAGACCCCCTTAATTGGGATGATAGCTTTTCTGCCAAGGGGAGATCCTAAGAAATGGGAAGAGGTTCCTTATGCAAGCGTGTTGGTATTATAGATGAGTTCCCTGAAAATTAGATCAGATATCTACTGGTAGGGATACTCATACTGACAAAGGTGAGTACTCCCATCCTGGAGCTGGGGGTCAGGATGACTGTTTCTCCTTCGATCACCATCAGAAATGGCTCCTGAGTCAGTACAATGACCCTTGAAATAAACAGAAAAGATATCCATTCATCAAGAATCTACACAGGATCTTCCTTGCAGGCTCCCTTGCTTCCTACCTAGATGCTTCCCTATCAAATATCTCAAGAACCCAGGGAATCTTCCCCCAATACCTTTGCAGAGTGAGAATCATGAGAATGAGAGATTTACAGGCACCCATGAGCCCACAATTTCTTCTGCCCACTGTGGATAAGGTTGGGAGACTTCTCAGCTGAGATCAAGTCATACCATGAATCACCCACAGTGATTCCTGCTGGAGCCAGCCCCCAAAGCAACCTAATGTCAATGATGAAACACCAAGGCTAACTCCCCACCATGACTTTATCCTTCATCTCTCATCCTAACATAATAGAGGCCTAATCAATGAGTCCAGTTCCCATGGCCATGTGCAGGGTGCATGCTTAATCTAACCCTCATAGGGATTTTGGAGCATGTGCAGACATTCTACACTATCTACAACCCACCAGTCAAGTGACAAAGAGATGGACTTTTTAATTGACTGCTTGAGTTACAATGAGTTAGGGTCAAAGGACCCTAACCAGCCAGACCAAGCCTCTTTGTTTTTTATCTGCTTGATTGTGCTGGAGTGAGACACACCCTAAGTCCCCGGATTGGGAAAAGTCCTCTGCACAGAGAGGCCCAAAGGGGACCTGCAAGTGCTGGCTTCTGTTCTTTCCCCTCTGTATTTTTTTCCTGCTTTTAGGTGAAAAAACATTATAGTTATGACCTTGAGTATTCTCAAAAGTTCTGGGTGATGAGGTTCCATGAGTCGGGAAGCCCAAGTAGAGATTTAGAAATATATTAGCGATCAAGGAATGAATTGGGCAGAATATACATGATTGGAGAGATAATAGTTGAAGGGATGTGTGCCATGGTCCTCAAGCTACCTTCTCCAACTGTAGTTTCGGGAGGGTTAAGGGAAGATCTTGTCATATTTGGCCATACCCTCAGAAGACAACGACGTAAAATTTTATTGGAGTTCTGTCTATATTTCTTTTGCAAGTGACCAAAATCACAGTGGAAGTCACTATTCAGGCAGTTAGACATTTCTGGAATCAGTAATAGAATAATTCTGAGGCTTTTAAAAAATCTTCTAATACTCAATGATCGTTATTTCTACTATTTTCCCCTTTTATAGCTTCAAGTTCTGGAGAGCACAAAGCATTCTCTGGAGAACTTTCTGGCTTTCTTCCTTAACACTTCACTTGGGCCATCAAAAATCCATTCAGGAGACTTCTAGGAGCAAGAAGGCAGAGTAAGCAGTATATCCCTGCAATTCTCCTATATTCATCTTTTAAAAAAATAAAATAAAATAGTATCTCCAAACAAACCTGGAATAAGATGGGGTGAAACAATCTTTGAGTCCAAGAAACTTGGAAGATCAACAGGAAAGGTCTGTCTCACTCAAATAAAAGGGAAACACTGTCCAGGACAGAAAGCTTCCCAACAAGTCACATCTCAATAAACCAGCAGCAGGGCCTGAACCACAGTACAGTTTATCAAGAAAACACCAAGACCTGGACCCCCCACATGTCTCAGTATAGCAAAGGGATTGTGCGAACTCCAGCTTTTAGATTCATTATGTCATCCCAGCAAACAGGCAGCATCCAGGCACCAGACCAACATTTGCTTCAGTGTATCCCTGGAGATACTGTCCCAACTTTGTCCCCCTGAGCTACCTGTACACTAGGGCCCATTCTCAGGGCTGGGCTGGGAAATACATGCATGTCAACAAAAAGGACAAGTGAATACAGAGCCCCCTGGAAATGGCCTGGGCTCCCAAGAGAACTCTGAGTAGCCTGTCTATCTGGGACCAGGCTTATGAAGCTTTTTGTTTCAGTTCCCCATCTGAGTTTGTTGCCGTGAGCCTTGAACCGGGCAGGAACACCTGGTACAAGATGCTGTAAATGAGACCCGTGGGAGATTGGCCAGATTTCTGCTGGATCCAGCTGGGACAGTAACCAGAGGTGACTGCCCCTGTGCTGGAGCTGCAGGTCAGGGTGACTGTTCCTCCTGGGATCACAATCAGAGATGGCTCCTGAGTCACCACAGCCTGAGATCTGACCTCTGAAACCAACAGAACAGACATAGACACATCAGGAATAGTCATTCCTGCCGCCAAACCCCCAGATTCATGCCCAAATCCCCCAACATCACCACTCAAGTCCCTTTCAACACGTCTTAAGGAGTCTTTCTCCAAACCTTTGCAGAGTGAGGAGTATGAAGAGAGGAGTCCAGACCATGGTATAGATGCTCCGGTTTCCTGAAGCTGCAGCTCTAGGACCGGCTTAGACCCTCATCCCAGCCAGCCCCCCAAGTCACCTCATACCAATGAACAACACCATGGATAGGCTAGCAGATGTTCTGTGGATTTAACAGGCTTTTCTCAGACCCCTGATATTCAGAAAGTGAGCCCACAGAGCTCTTGGGAGAGGTAATTGCTGCCAAATAGTACTCTCCCCACCCAGACTGCAGAGGTTAAAACCTGGTTTTTACTATAGTTCAGCACAGGTTCAGAGCTCAGAAAAGAACTCTTGGCTTCTACTAGGGACCTAACAAAGCTTACATATTTTTCAAAGATGTCAGAGGGACAACGAAATCATTTTTACAGCCTTCATAAGGAAGGCAGAACCTCACATGCTACCCAGGAGGAGAAACAAAATTTGTATTACAAAACTAAACTTTGGGGAATTACTTTTCAAGGCTTTGAGATTTACCCTTCAAGGTTGCATTTGGAGAGTTTACTTTCACTAATTGACTGGGAAGATTCACATTCCAAATGGGCTAATTGAAAGGAAAGATTTACATGTCAAAAGATAACCACTGGGGTGAACTTGGTTCTTTTCAGAGGTGAGGTGATTTAGGCCAATTCTGGTAGACTTGTGCAGGAGAGAGCCATCAGCATCTAGGGAAAGGGGTGTAGGGACTGACTGTGTGCTTTTTTTTTTTTTCCTCTCATTTTTTTTTCCTTTTTGCTTATTTTTCTTGTGCAGTATGATGAATGTGGAAATGTGTTTGGAAGGTATTTAATCTGTATTGAATTGTTTGCTGTCTGGGGAAGGGGAGGAAGGAGAGAGAAAGCTGTGGATAGTGGAGTTTTGTTAAGATGAATGTTGGAAGCTGTCTTTACATATATTTTGAAAAGTGAAAAGCTATTATTAGAAAAAAAATTGATACATAGCATTTATTTAAAACCAAAATCAAGCATTATTTGTAATAGGGACAGGTTAGAAGCCTTCCCAGTATGATCAGGAATAAAAAGGACCCATATGTATGTACACACACACACAAGATAACCACAGGGTCAGCACTGGTTAGATGCGGCCACAAACAGAGCAAATTCAATCTCTTTGGGAAGTCTGTGTGAATACTGCAGGTGTAATAAATTCCTTTTGCCTCCCTTTTGGCTTCTTATCTTAGGAGTATCCTGAAGGCATTTATTGATATTAGCATCTCTTGAGACAAATTTCCACCACTCAAATAAGCTCCTAAATCAGAGAGGTGCCTCTGAACCCCAAACGACTAAGAAGAATAAAAAATTCTTATGAAAACTGTCAAGGGAGATTGGCCCTTATGAGCATGCCTGAAACATTTTCTGTGTGGACTTTGGAGCATATGCAGACATTTGGAAGTTGGTTTTGTTCATGGACTTATCATTAGTCACTGAGCTGGAACAGGATGTTTTCAAAAGCCACTAATCAGCTGAAATAAGCCCCTTTTCTTCACTTAGAAGCAGCTCAGGGGCACAGCAGATAGAGCTCTTGACCTGGATCCATGAAAACCAAAGTTTAAATTTGACCTCAGAGAAGTCTTAGTTGTATTAACTTTAGATAAGTCATTTATCTTTGAAGCATAATAGCTCTTACCTCTTACAATTGTCCTGAGGACAAAATGAGAGGTTTGTAAAACATCTAGCACAGGGCCTGGTATTTAGTCACCTTAACTTGTAAGATATTGGGGTAGGATTTAAATTGAAGTCTTCCTCACCCCAAATCTTGGTTGCTGTCCTTCATTCTTGAAGTGAATTAAAATGACATTGATGGGATGAATAATGTTAGAAATGCACTACAAAGATAAAAACACTCAGGAGTGTGGAAAGTAAGTTGATTTATTTATGTGAGTAATCCACCCAGGGGCAAATCTGAGTTACAGAGAAAGAATCTTCATTTCCTCTTGTTGCCCCACTGGCTGGAAATGAAGGGACTATCGTTCCTGGTCCACCCCTTACATGTTCCTCCTTGATATGTTCCTCTCACTCATTATACCACTTAAGTTCAGAAAACTCCTCCTTTGGGGAGAAGTTAATGTTAATTAAAGTGTGCTCACTCAGTGTTTGCAGTTACCTTTCACCCACTTGTTTTTGGTTAATTCTTCTCAGTTTACCAATTCACTCACTCAATATCTTAACAGCTGACATGGCTTTAAGTCTTTGTCCCTATATGGAAGTACAATTTTATAGCCTACTCACAAATAAGACCCCAGCAAAAGACCAGCTCCTTGGTAGCTAAATGGGCCATAGGGAGGTTCATTGACAGGAAAGGGCCTTTGTTGAATTTAAGTGGGCCTTTGTAGAATTCTCAAGTGTTACCCTATAACCCTGGAGGATATTTCTTAATTATAAAAAGTTTCCCCTTTACCCTAGTTCAATGGGAGTTCTGCTAGGGAACTTAACCTGCATCTTTCCTGAACTTTACCAGTCTTAGGGTGACAAAATGAAGCTTTTTGCCCCTTGTCTCAAAGATGGCCCTGGGCCTGTGAATTCTTTACAGATGATTTCAGGAATCTCATCGACATCACTATGTAAGAGTCAAGTTACAGAGCATCTAATACAAGCTCAGAGGGCTCTACCAAAAGTTAGGCATAAAGTCCTTGGATTCTCACATTTCTTCTGATCTACTTCCCATTCTGCTTTGCTCACAGTACTTTCTCTGATGAGCCTGTGTCTTGCTGAGTGGTCCTGGGAAGTTCTCAGGTCTCCTGTCCCACAATTGACAAAGGTTTTCAGAGATTTTGAGGCTCAGTGCCCTTGTATTGCTTTTTCTGACATGAGCACTTGCCATGGGTGAATTTTCCATAAAAGTCATTTTGGCAAGCACTGGCTTGGCTTTTAAACAATGTGGCGGGCCCAAAAGAGCTGGGCTCCATGCAGCAGTGTGATTGTGTGGGAGTTTAGTGGGTCAAAGGACCTCAGTGACTTTTATCTTATACTGCTAGATGATCCTCAAAATCTTCCGAAGATGATCCTCAAAATCTTCCGAAGATGATCCAAATGGAAGTGATCCCATTTCCTAGAATGGTGCTGGTATACACCGGATTTGGACTCTTAAGAAGACTCCAAATCCAAAACTTAAGACTTTTTATTTTGCCAATGTGTGTGCGTGTACATGTAAAGGACTAATGGAATACAGAGATTTTTTTCATCAGGATCTTCAATATGGAACTGGAAGGGATCTCAGGGGCTGTTCAGCCCCATCTATTTTGAGGCAAGGAAACTGAGCATTTAAAAGATTTGCCCGGCAGGGTCTCCCGATTGATGTTTCCAAGGTAGGATTTGAATCCAGATCCTCCCCACCTGAGTTCTTTTCCAATGCGCCCCAATCCGGGCTGGCGCCCAGGCCTTTTTAATGGTGGGGAAATTGCCTTGTTAAGATGTGCCCGAAGTTCCCTTGACTCAGTCACTCCTTGTTGCCAGCGCAGCCACGTTGGGGGAGGTCTGATGTCACATTCTAGCTATGGAAGCCCCCCCCAAACGTTCATGGGGATGATTTGTGTTCGGCCATCTAGCACTCCGACATCGTATCTGTCCCATGAGCCACAGGCGGACACAGGGACTCACTCACTCTACATCGTGCTGGATTTTTGGTCCTTTTCCTGAGTGACGGGCAACAACAAAGACGCAGGCCTGCGCAGGCCGCCGAAGTACCCCAAGCTCCCCCACAGAGTTGCCCCCTCTCACCCAGCCAGGGTGGTCCGCAGCTTCAGGGACCCGCCCACCCCAGCTGACCCCGGGCATGCTGAGAAGAAAATGCTTTTATCCTCCGTTTTGCCTCCTTAATCCCAGCCCCAAAGGGCTATTCTCCTTGCTCTGGAGAGGCTGGCCGCCGGCTCAGACGTCTGGGCTGCAAGCCGACGGTTCCCGCTTCCCGGGCCCTGGCCGGCACCGACCGGGTGGACACTGGCAGGGCCAAGGAGATTCACACCGTGGGCCCGGGAGACCAGGCGCGCACGCGCCCAGAGGAGACCCCCCCCGCCCCCCCCCTGCGCCTTGGTCTGCATTGTGCACTCAGTCTAGGCCGGAAAGACACAAGCAGAGCCTACTAGAGACACATGGTGTCCAGTCTGGGCCTCCAGGCGTGCACGTGCTCTGAAGAGGTACTCCCCCAACCCACCCCTGCCTCCCCCTCTGCACCTGCGCACCCAGTCCCGGCCAGGCACACTCTCATCCCTCCCTCCAGCCCTGGGTGCAAAAGGGTCGGGACGGGACTGGAAGGGGGTTCGGAGCTTCGGGGGGAGGAGAGATGCATGCCCTTCGGGAGCTTCTCCAGCTGAGGAGAAAGGGGGCGGGGACTCTGGAACAACTATCCGCTCCAGGGGACCCTCCCCAAAAGGAGCAGCCTCCCCACCAGGGGGTCCAGTAGGCCCAGGGCGGAGCTCGGACAGAGGAAGGATTGAAAAGGCGTGACTCCAAAACCTAGCACCACTCTTCCCCGACTGGGCGGGGCCACGGACTCCGAGCATGCGCAGAATCCGCTCTAGCCTCGGGACTACGTTTCCCAGAGGCCTCTGCAAGCCGCCAAGGCACCTCCTGAACTGGAGGGAGGACAAAACACATAGAACTTCCGCTTCCTCTTTCCCTCCGCAACCTCTTCTTTCACGGTCTGTCCCGCTCTGCTCCTTCTCCGCCGCCGCCGGGGCCCACGACCCTAGTCCTGAGCCGGGGTGAGTGACAACTGGGGGCCGGGCGGACGCGCAGGGGGCGGGGCTGCAGAGTGCCAGTCCGGGTTTCGGAGCCTCCTGGGAGGTGGGGAGGAGCTCTGTGCCATAGGTAACCACACATGCGCACTCCATCTAGACCACGCCTTCTCCACGCCCATTGGTCAGGCTGAGGGGGCGCGACCTGACAACCAATCAGCTGCGTGGCTCCTCCCCCGCCCAGCCCAGGCCCCTTTCTTTGGGGACCGCATCCCTAGAGGAAGAGTACCAGCTGGGTAGGAGAGGATCCAGACCCAGGGGCTCCCCTCTCCCTAACTTGAGGCCGCCCCCGTACCTCTGGGGTTCCCGCAAACACCTTTTGAGGGGTGTGCAGCCCCACGCAGCTCCCCTACCTGCTGGGGCTCCCTATCCAGGCTCTTGTCTCCCCAAATACTTTCTCGGGGTTGTGGAGCCCTGTGTAGCTCCCCCATCTGTGGGGCCCCCATTGCCCCATCTCCTGTATCCCCAAGTCCCCTGGGGGGGTTATCCCTTGTTCTCAAAGATGTTAGACCTCACGATGTTAAGAGTCGAGTTACGGGTTCGACTGTGATCAGACCGATCTGTCCGAGCTCAGAATGCTCCGTCACGGGGTCCCCAACCTGAACATTTGGGGGGGCCCTCTAACTTTGAGCATCTCGTGCTGCTTCTGAGCTACTTC
>JAJPUD010003501.1:33583-91913 GCA_023553655.1 Myrmecobius fasciatus
AGGTGTACATCCCATCCACAGCCTTCTCTTGGCTTTAACTGGGGTCCCACGTGCACGCTGATGGAAGACCTGGGTTTTCCTGGTGTTCACTATTAGACCAGAGGTAGCACAGGCAGCAGAAGACCGACCCATCCTTTGCTGCATCTCAGCTTCAGAGGCTGCATGGAGGCTATCTCCCACAAACAAAAAAATCACTCAGAGCCTTTTCTAGTTGAAGAATTTACCCTGGGGGCTGCTGGGTGGTACAGTGGATAGAGGCCTGAAGTCAGGAGGACCTGAGTTCAAATCTGGTCTCAGATACTTAACACTTCCTAACTGTGTGACCCTGGGCAAGTCCTGATTGCCTCAGCAAGCAAATAAATAAATAAATAAGAATTTGCCATCAGTGGGCTAGCACCTTGCTCAGCTCACCGCTATCCCTGCAGCTCTGAGCCTTCCAGGTTGGTCAGTGCTGTCCCTGAGCCTTCCATGGAACAGCCACAAAAAGTATTTTGGAAGAGGAAAGGGGGTTTCAGCATCTCTCTTGGAGGCCTGAGACGCTGCTTTCCAGCATCTTTGTAGGTGTCTGCATCACTGAGTCAAGTCCCCCCCCCACTATATTCATGTACCCGTGGTTTTTAGTCGTATTTGTGCTGGCAGCTTCATTTCTGAATCTGTTTCTTGTAGTCTGGACTGAAAAAGGAAAAGATGAAATGCTTTTCAGAAGTGAGAGCCCCCCCCAGAGGAGTCTGGTCCCCTCCCCCCCAATTTCCACACCCATGGCTCCATCCATCTAGCTGGGAGTGAGGGGCAGGGCAGTTACCAGGGGCCTTGATTTCAGCAGTGTTTATGTTGGGCTCCGTGTGTGTGTGTGTGTGTGTGTGTGTGTGTGTGTGTGTTGTTTTCCCGGCTCTGCTTTCCTCACCTTGCATCAGCTCAAAGAGATCTTCCCAAGTTTTCCTGAATTCTCCCTATTTGGAACTCGTTATGGAGCACTAAGAATTCATGAGTCTCTGTTCTGCCCATAAGCATGTGTCCCCAGTGCCTCCGTGTGCCAAACACTGCTGTACACACCGGCAATACAAAGAGAGGAAGATCAGGCCCTGCCCTCAAGAAGCTTACAGTCTATCCCTAAGGAAGCAGAGAGATCGCTGGCCAGTGGCTGGAGTGCTTTTGCTCATTTATCAGCTAGAACTGTTGTAGAATAAGAAGTAACGGTGTATTCTCACCGTAAGTCACACACTTGTTTCTTATTCTAATACAGACTGGGGGGGGAGAGAGGGGAGCTGGGTAAAAGAGCCTGGGCTGTCGTCCGAGGAAGTTCCCTGTGTGAAACTAACCTAAGCGGGATTATTAGTTCCTTATAAAGTACGGATCAAGTGGTCATCATCTATGTATGAAAACTCACTGAGCTGCCTCGGACTGCCCTGAGCCCGCCCTGACCCATAGTATAAGAGGCCCACTACTAGAAAAGGCTGGCAAATGGAGAAGGACAGGTCTGCTGCCGGAGCGGGAGCCAAATCCCGAGAACTATAAATCTTGGAGCTTGGGGTCTCGGGCCACACGGTGGGGACTGTAGCCCACTCCCTTTGTTACTTTTAATAAAAGAAGGTTTCTTTGTGCAGAAAGGTTTCCCAGAGGCTTATTTACACCAGCCAAGTAAAGGGAAGAGCCTGAAGGTGATCTGAAAGGGGGCCGGGCTTGGGCATGGCACGGTGGGCTTGGCGCCGAGTCTGTAAGGAAGCCAGTGAAGCTTGCCGGTGCCCAGCCAGCAAGCCTCCCCACCATTTTGCTTTGCCTCTTGCTACTGCGAAAGGGGACTGAGGGTATCTGGGGGCTTGTGAGCCACGTGTCCGTGGGCCAAAAGGTAGGAACATTTTTGTCCCTTTTTTTCCCCAGCATAATTTCAGGTTGTTTTGCAGAATGGTGGGGCCAGTAATTAGGAGGTGACCTCCTTGAGGGGGATGGCTTTCTTTCTGTTCCCAGCACCTGCCTCAGTCCTTCTCACCTTTGTAGCTTAAGAGATGCTTGCTGACTGACTGCCCACTGGGGGCTCCTTCTCCCCAGCTCTGTGTTCTGGCTTTTCCCAGAGAGGAGGAGGGTTGACAAGGACGGAATGGCCTCAGTGCTCCTCCTAGCCAGGCCCCACCAGGTAAGTGGGGGGCTGACCAGAAAAGCCACATTTATTCTTCAGGCCTGGGGGCAGTGCCAGAATGTCGGGATTTGGGACCATCGGAGAGTCACCGACTCAGAGCAGGAAGGGTCTTAGGTCTAGTCCAGGGGAGGAGACAGACCCTGCTCAGTGGGGAAGGACCTGCCCGAGCCCAGCTTCATGAGCTCCTCCCCAGTGCCCCCTCATTCTTTCCCCCAGTGCACCCCTTCACTTGTCAGAGTGACCAGGGTTCCCAGTGTCAGCTGGCAAACAGAAGGAGCCTAATAATGAGAGTGGCAAACATGTGTGAGTCTGACCAAGTACAGTCTGTCCACTCCCTGCCCCCACCCCTCAGGAAGAGGGAGTCCAAGTGGTGACATTCCCACTTTAGAGACTAGCTGACGGAAGCCTGGAGTGGGCAGGGGGCTTTCCCTAGGGATGTGGGGGGAGCCAGCCTTCCCCAGGCCTCCTAAGCCCAGCACTTCTCCCTGCCCCCTCCCAGGGGAGAGGCTGGGGGTCAGCAGGGCAGGACTCTCAGCCAGACCCATACTAATAGTAAGTGTTGAAGCCAAAGGGTAGGAAAAAGACCCCCCAAAAAAACCTCGTGTCCCTTCCCGGTTTCTCCTCTTCCTGTGTCCTTGTCCTGGTTCCCAAGCCCGGCTCTGTGCCCTGCCTCCCTGTGTCCTTGTGGGAGCCAGCTCAGGAGGTGCCATGGGCCTTGGGGGCTGCCCACAGGGTGGTCCTGCCCAAAAGAAGGAGCTGTTGTACATGGCCCAAGCCCCCAAATCCAGCTTCTCTCAGTGTGAGACTCTGCTTAAAGGAGCTTGGGAGGGAGTGTGTCTGGTGGGGGGTTAGTAGTTAAATACATGAGTTAATCCTTGTTTTTAACATTGTCTTGGCCCTATGTGGTCTCTCAGGGGCCCGTGACCTTCCGGGACGTGGCCGTGGACTTCTCCTGGGAGGAGTGGAGGCAGCTGGGCCCGGCCCAGAAGGAGCTGTACCGGGAGGTGATGCTGGAGAACTACCGGAACCTGGTGGGCCTGGGTGAGGACCCTGCTGCCCCGAGACAGGGGAGAAGGGGAATGAGTGTGGGGGGTCTGGGGGTGGCCAGTGGGCGGGACCTAAGGAGTGGTCTTTGCTTTGGACATTGGACACCGGTGACCCCTTGACCCCCTAGGCCCCCATAGCCCCTCCTAGCATGGCCACTTTCCAGGGCTAAGAACATAGTCAGGGGCCTGTGGGGCTCCAACTCTCCCGTTTCCGATGCGCAGGGCTCGCTGTCTCCAGTCCCGATGTGGTCTGCCAGCTGGAGCGAGGGGAAGGCCCGTGGGTGCCCGAGGGAGACGCCCCAGGAAGCAGCTGTGCAGGTGAGTGAGTCAGTGACCTGTGCTGGTGGGGATCTGGGGAGGGGGCTTCCTCCCTTGCTCTCTGGAGTGGCCATGGGCCCTCTGCCCATCCCTGCCCAGTCCTTCTCTGTCTCTCTTGAGCAGATTACACTGAATCCACCAAATCCATGACATGATGTTCTCTTTGCCATCTTGGCCCCCCCAGACTTTGTCCAGGATCGTACCTAGCGGGTGTTGGTCCCTTTGCTTTTTTGGGGGGGTCTTCCCATCACCCTCTTTTCTTGGGACCTGAGCCACCAAGGTACTTCCCCAGGCCAGAAGCCTCCAGCCCCAGCCCCATCTTTGAACCCGGGGCAGGTTTCCAGCCTTCCCTGCTGGGAGTCCACGTCGGGTTTTATCTGAGCATCAGCTGGCTCTTGGGGAGTGTGGGCACCTTACACCCCAGTGGCAGTGGGTGACCTGGGCCTGGTCTCCTTGTATCATCTGGGAGCCTGTTTTCTCACCTAAGGCGAGTGTCCCAGAGTTGTTGATCTGCATGCATCTGATTACTAGAAAGTTTCAGCAGCTTTCCTTCAGGTTGCCGGTGCTCCTCCATCCATTTGCCTCCCCCTGAGCCCTCCTGTCCCCCCAGGCCTACTAACTTGTACGGTCTTGGGGTGTTTGCTCGGAGAGAAAGGCCAACAGGAACAACAGGGCCGTGGCGGCCTGAGGAGCCCCGATTCCATGGGCTCCAGAAGCCCTTCCACTTGTCCTTCCCACACTGTGAACCACGGTCTTAGATCCACTGAGAGATACCACGAGGGAGCAGGAGGGGACGCCAGGGACCATCCGGGCCAGCCCGGTTCCTTTGCAGATGTGGACACCAAAGTGCAAGGAGGCTGTGTTTGGGCCCGAGGCCCGTGACTCAGAACCGGTGCTTTCCCCAGTGTGTGCGATGGCTCCCAGGATCTGAGCCTGCGGGCTCACAGGCAGCACTGTGTAGTAGAGGGTGAGACACAGAGCTCTGGGTTCAAGTCTTTGAACTGTTGTCTGCCCCGGTTTGTCTATCTGCAGATTTGGGGAGGCCATAGCACTCACTTCGGCCTGTAATCCCTGTCCCTTTCTTTGTCTAATTGTGCAGCTGGAGAGGAACGCCCTATAAAGGGTGATGCTCTAAGCCATTAGGAGAATCCGTGGAGAAGGGAGGGAATTGTGGCCAAAGAAGAGCTAGAGAACATTGTGAAATGCAGAACGGATATTTATAATTACGTTAAATTTTAAAAGTTTTGCACAGACAAAACCAATGCAGCCAAGATTAGAAGGGAAGCTGAATGCTGGAAAGCAGCCGTTGCAGCCAGTGTCTCCGAGCAAGGCCCCGTTTCTCCAGGGTGTAGAGAACTCCGATGTATGGGAGAATGAAGTCCTGCCCTGGCAGGCTGGTTCTGCTGCTCTGCCCTTCTGGGAATGCCATCTCTCTGAGCTCTTCCTCATGGCCAGGCTCCCTCGTGCAGTTCCTTTGGCATCCACTCTGGCACACTCCCTTACGGCTCACAGTCAGCTGATGGTCAAGCCTTCTTAGGCTCCCTAGAGCCTTTGCTTTTCTTCTCCCTCTCCCACTGAGTCATGTTCTTTGGTTGGTTCTCCAGGTGAGAATTCTCCTTTTCATCAGTCCATGTCTCTACGACCATTTCTAAACTGGTGAGCTTCAGTTGTGCCGTGCCATCCCGAGGTGCCTTATTGAGTGCATCTGCTTTATTTCATATTTGGTTTTCCCTCGTGGTGACAGTGTCAGGGTGGAGCAGGTTGGGTGTGGGACCATCAGCAGACAAGGCTCCCCAATTTGTCCAGCTGTCCCGTTCCTGCTTATAGAACTTGTAAGAACCGTGTGATTCTTAGTGCCCTCTTTCTCTTTCTCTGCTGCTCTTGAGTTTAGGAGGCCTCAGGACTAAGGATCGCTTTGAATTTTCCTTTCATCTTATTGTCTAAATAAAGGCAGAGATGGAATGCTTGCAAGGTTTTCCAGGTTATAGACCACCATCAGGCAGCCCACTTAACCGGCTGCACGCTTTTGCAAACTTGGCTACACCAATCTTGGAAGTATCTTGGATATTTACTAAATGTCCTTTCAATAATATTCCCCAATTTTTCCCAGAATCAAAGTCAGACTCTCTAATTTAATTTTATGACTTCCCTGGTTACCCCTTTTAGCAATTCTTGAAAACGTTTGCCGTTTCTGTCCCTTCAGCCCCATTTTATTCCCAATACCTTCCAAAACTCAGTCACTGTGGCTCATCAGTCATACCAGCTGGATCTCCCAGTTTGCTGGGATGTCTGTCAGGTGGGATATCAGCAGTTAATAAATGAATTAAAAGAAGAGTGGGCCGAAAGTTCAAGGTCCCTTGGGAGGCTAGGTGCACTCCCCACATGCAAAAACCAAGAATGACTTGTGGAACACATGAGAACAGATGCTTGTGATCATGCACATGGCAGAGAGGTGCTGGCTCCTGCCTTGACTTTCCTTTCAACTACTGAGCATTGTTATTTGGAGTTTTGGAGCTATCTTGCCTACATTTTCACTACTCACTATGCTGTCTAACTTGGCAAATAGATGTAGGCAATTTTCATTCTCCTCTTCCTTTTTTAGCTTAAAACCATTTTGTATAGATTAAAAATTATCTAGAAGGACTTGGTACAGATTTGTCTGGAGTTAGTCTATTCCTTCAAAGAGAAGAAATCAATAATTAACTGACTTCCTTCCTATATATATATATATACTTTGTAGAATAGTAAAGATGGTGATAGACCAGAAGAATAATGCAGAAATGTTAGACATGGATTTCAACAAAGGTTTTGTTAACAACTTCTCAGTCTTTGCTTTGAGATAAAATGTGAGGACTTGGGATAATTGACTGACAAGGCAGGTAGGGGATTTGAAACTTGTAGAGAGGCAGGACCCAAAATTAGTCATTAGTGAGTACATGTCCCTTTAGAGGGAGATCTCCAGAAGCATTCCCCATGAATTGGTCCTCTTCTGTTCAACATCTTTATTTATGATAACTTAAATGAAGGCAGAGATGACACGCTGACTGGTTTTAAGCAAACAATTAAGTTCAGAAAAATCTGCTTCTCTGGCACAAGCAGGGGGAGATATAGCCAGCATACTCACGGTATCATGTGCCCTGTGCACCCATAAGGTCGATGTTCTAGGGAGCAGGTTGTGATCATCAGCAGGAGTGTCTAGGACTCCTTCGACCCTGGTCAAGCTATGTGAGTCTGCTTCTCTGGAGATCCTGTCTCTTTTCTTCTCTAATAAAAATAAAGATGGGCATTTATATGAGCCTTCTATCTGCCCTCGTTCCTTTTATCATATTTCTGTGTCCTTAACAGCTTTGAAGAAATTATTTTTTTGCTTCCTTATTTCAATGTATCTTTCAGTTGCAACCTTTGGAAATGAATTTCTCCCTCTATCTCTATATCTTTTTTTCTTTATGTGTGTGTCTCTGTCTCTCTCTGTCTCTGCTTCTCTCCCTACCCCCCCACTTCTTCCCTACCTCCTTCCCTAAGGAGGGCAGAAAAGATGGAGGTTGAAAAGCCCCCACTATTCCCAATGTCTATGTTCTCTTTAATCATAGAAAGAATAAAGATTTTTTAGAATACTAAAATCTTTTTTTGTTGTTGTTGAGAAAACTGAGTAACACTTCAGTCCTGTCTCCCACCCAATGCAAAATCTTCTCTATATCATTCTGACCTGCTGATCAACCACCCTCTACTTAAACATTTTGAGAAATAATCATTTTATTCCATTGTGGAGAGATGCCATGGCAAAAACAATCCTGGAAGTTAGACCTCTCGCTTTCAAATACAGCCTTTCTAGAACTTTGAAAAATAAATATACTTTGTCTTAGAGAAAGTCAACATGGACAGGGGGGCGTGAAAAGGGCCCTGGGGGTAGAACAACAATAATAGCTAAATCTTGCTTTACATTTGAGCTGTGATTTTATTAGCAATGAGATTGTCAGCAAATCATTAAATTAATTTGAGCCCCAGTTTCTTCTTTTAGAAAATATAAAAGGTAGTGATGAACTAAATGTAGAAACTCAACCTATCTATGATTCTGTAAATGTAAGAAAATCCTTCCACCAACACAAATACAACTAACCTGTGATTTAGTCCTAGGAAGTTACCTGAGGAACATAGAAGTTAAATGACTTATGATTTTGGGTCACAGAGATGGTTTTTAGACTCAGTTTTTCCTAACTTTAAAGGACAAAACTCTGTACTCTACTGAATTGTCTCCATAAAGTATACATGGTTACAATAATCATAATGCATTTTTATCTAACACTTGAAGAATTATGACTTTCCTTGACCCTAATTATATCCTAAGATATAATATTCTATTATTGTTATTTGTTCTTTTTAAGGTTGCCCAATCACATTTCTTGATGGTGGATACAGAAATCAATAATAAGTATGTAGCCGGAGACAGAGGTAATAATTAATTTTTTCAAAAATTTCTTTCAGGTTGGGAGACCAAGTTTTCAGCTCCAAAATTGGGCATTGCTATTAAAGAATCATCTCAGGAAATACTAACAAGGGTTGATATATGTGTCTCCAATTTAGGAGAAGCCTGGAAACTTAAAGCCAATTTAGAAACTCCTCAGAGGAATAAAGAAAAGAATATCTCTAAATATGATAGCTATGGAGAAGGCGAGTATAATAAATGTGGGAAACTCTTCACTTGTAATTCAAGCCTTATGGAGTATCAGACAATTCATATTAGTAGAAAGCTTTATGAATGCCATGAATGTGGAAAGGCTTTCCGTCAGAAAGCAGAAATTAGGCAACATCAGAGAATTCACACTGGAGAGAAACCTCATGAATGCAATGAATGTGGCAAGGCCTTCCGCCGTAGTTCGCAGCTCACTGAACACCAGAGAATTCACACTGGAGAGAAACCTTATGAGTGTAATGAATGTGGCAAAGCCTTCCGACAGAGATCAAAACTTACTCGCCATCAGAGAATTCATAGTGGAGAGAAAACGCACGTTTGTCATGAGTGTGGGAAGGCCTTCCACCAGAGCTCAGCACTTATTCAACATCAGACAGTTCACACTGGAGAGAAACCTTATGAATGTCACGAATGTGGGAAGGCTTTTAGCCTGAGCACACGATTTATCGTCCATCAGCGAATTCACACTGGAGAAAAACCTTATGAATGTCCTGAGTGTGGAAAAGCCTTTCACCAGAGAACAGGGCTCACTGAACATCAACGGATTCATACTGGAGAGAGAGCCTACGGATGTAACAAATGTGGGAAGACCTTCTGCCAAAGAACAGGACTTACTCAACATCAGAGAATTCACACTGGAGAGAAACCTTATGAATGTCACGAGTGTGGGAAGGCTTTCTGCCAGAGAACAAGGCTTACTCAGCATCAGAGAATTCACACAGGAGAAAAGCCTTTTGAATGCAAGGAATGTGGGAAAGCCTTCCGAGTAAGAACGCTGCTTACTCAACATCAGATTATTCACACTGGAGAGAAACCTTTTGAGTGTAAGGAATGTGGGAAAGCCTTTCGCCTGAGCACGGGGCTGAGTGAACACCAGAGAATTCACACTGGAGAGAAACCTTACGAATGTAATGAGTGTGGAAAGGCCTTCCGCTGGAGCGCTGGGCTTAGTCGACATCAGACGATTCATACTGGAGAGAAGCCTTTCGAATGTAGTGAATGTGGGAAGGCTTTCCGCCTGAGCACAGCACTGACGGAACATCAGAGAATTCACACGGGAGAGAAGCCCTTTGAATGCAGTGAATGTGGAAAAGCCTTCCGTCTGAGCATAGGTCTTACTGAGCATCAGCGGAATCACACAGGAGAGAAACCCTATGAATGCAGTGAATGTGGGAAGGCCTTCAGTCAGAGCACACAGCTTAATCGGCACCAGAGAATTCACACGGGAGAGAAACCCTATGAATGCAATGAATGTGGGAAAGCCTTTTGTCAAAGAGCAAACCTCACGCAACACCAGACCGTTCACACTGGTGAGAAGCCTTATGAATGTAATGAATGTGGGAAAGCTTTTAGCCAAAGTACAGCCCTTACTGGGCATCTGAGAATTCACACAGGAGAGAAGCCTTATGAGTGCAATGAATGTGGGAAGGCCTTCCGCCTGAGAACAGGACTCACCGAGCATCAGCGAATCCACACTGGACAGAAACCATATGAGTGCAACGAATGTGGAAAGGCTTTCCGCCTGAGCAAACAGCTAACTCAGCATTACAGAATTCACACAGGAGACAGGCTTTATGAAGGTAGAGCCTTTTGAAAGAAACGAGGTGGAGGTTTAGGGCCAGAGAGCATTCTTTTTCAGAAAATAAAAACTTTAACCCAAGGGAAAGCCTGTACATGAATCAATCCCATCTAACTTCATACAACATACAAAATTTCATACCTTTTCTTCTCTGTTCACTTCCACTTTTGCAGCAGATGACTCACTATGGAGAATTTTGTTTTAATCTGAAGGGAGCTCATTACCCTTTCTCCTGATAATCAAAGGACAACTTACCTATCTTCCTTCCTGATTACACTTTTGAGCCCATCATCCCATTCATCCTTAATCCTCTCCAATTTCAAACCACTGCCAAGTCTTGTTGATTTTATCTCTATAACATGCCTGCCTAGCATCTAATCCTCCTTTCTACTCACATAACCACTCCCTCAGTGCACGCCCTTATCATCCTTCACCTGAACTATTGCAATAGTTTCCTAGTTAAGCTCTCCATTCCCAATCCATTCTCTACCCAGTTTTCAAGATAATCATCCAGGAGCATGGACTTTTCTATGTCTTTCCCCCACTCAAGAATCTTCACTGACTTCCTTTTGCCTCCAATGCAAAATACAAACATCTCACCCATTTGAAGCTTCTCCTGGACTTACTTTAACCTGCCTTATTTCACCTTGTTTCCTCTTTCATTCTGATGTTCCAAATGAATTGTCCAGCTTTCTGTTCCTGAACCCTTCATACCATCTCCTGCCTTTACACCTTTCTGCTGGCCTAAAATATTCTCTTTCACCCTTTACCTCTTGGAATTCCTAACTCCTTTTAAGGTTTAATTTAAGTGCTATTTCCTACATAAGACCTTTGCCTGGTCATTCCAGATATTGTTGCTCCATGTTGCCTGCCCCCTTACCCAATAATTTAGTGAATGAATTTTGCAGTTAGTAATCCATGTATATTTCCATTGAGGACTGTTTTGTTTCTGTCTTGTAATCTTCTATACCTAATACAATGTCTTGCATTTAATTGGCATTTAATAAATCTTTATTGAATTGACTTGGTTTGATATCCCATTTTCTATTATCAGTAAGTTATTTAAATAGGTCATGTAGGAGTTTTTAAAAAGTACATCTTTTACTCATTTTTATTTTTCTGGGTTATATTCATTTTGACCTTTACAAAGTCCCTGGTCAGGCTGTACAAAGACATCTAATTCAGGAATGACTTCCACATCCATAACATGCCATTTTTTGGTGTTAAAATAACATTGACTTTTTTGTGATTTTCTAGAAAGACAAAATTTGAGACTTAGAAGAGATTCTGAGGCCATCTAGTACAACTCATGCTTTAAAGAAATCCCTGCTCTACAATTTGGAGCTATGCTCAAAAAGTTATCAAACTGTGCATACCCTTTGATCCAAGCAGTATTTCTATTGGGCTTATATCCCAAAGAAATCATAAAGGAAGGAAAGGGCCCCACATGTGCAAGAATGTTTGTGGCAGCCCTTTTTGTAGTGGCTAGAAACTGGAAACTGAATGGATGCCCATCAATTGGAGAATGGCTGAACAAATTATGGTATATGAATGTTATGGAATATTATTGTTCTGTAAGAAACGACCAGCAGGAGGATTTCAGAGAGGCCTGGAGAGACTTACATGAACTGATGTTGAGTGAAATGAGCAGAACCAGGAGATCATTATACACGGCAACAACAATACTATATGATGATCAATTCTGATGGACATGGCTCTCTTCAACAATGAAATGTTTCAAACCACTTCCAATTGTTCAGTGAAGAAAGCCATATACACCCAGAGAGAGGGATGTGAAATGTGGACCACAACATAACATTCTCATACTTTTGATTGATGTTTGCTTACATTGTGTTTCCTTTATCTGATGTCTTCTGTTTAGATATAATTTTTCTTGCACAACAATGATAAGTTTGGAAATATGTATATATATATATTCGATTTGCCAAATATTTTAACATGATTAACACGTAAGGGATATCCTGCCATCTAGGGGAGGGGTGGGGAGTTGGGGGGAAAAATCTGTAATAGAAAGCTATGTAAGGGTTAATGTTGAAAAATTACCCATACATATGTTTTGCAAATAAAATAAAATTAAAAAAAAAAGAAAAGAAAGAAATCCCTGCTCTAAAATACCAAAGACGTGGTCTTCTGGCCTCTACTTGAAGACCTCCAATGAGAGAATCCATCCCCAAGTCTCAGGACAATCCATTTCATTTTTTATTTTGTTGTTTAATTGTGTTTGGCTCTTCATGGCCCCATTTGGTGATTGCTTGACAAAGATACTGGAGTGGTTGGCCATTTCTTTCTCCATTCCACTTTAGGACAGCTCTACTTGTCAGAAAATTCTGCCTGACCTCAAATGTAAATTCTTCCTTCACATGACAATCCTTTAAATAACTGAATACAGCTAACATGAACTACCAAGTTTACTTTTCTCCAGTTCAATCCTCCCTTTTTCTTTCAATCAGTGCCCTTCACCCTCCTGATTACCTTCTTATGAACACTAAAGATTGGCATTATTTCTTTTTTTTTTTTTGCTGAGGCAATTGGGGTTAAGTGACTTGCCCAGGGTCACACAGCTAGGGAATGTTGTGTCTGAGATCAGATTTGAACTCAGGTCCTCCTGACTTCAGGGCTGGTGGGCATTATTTCTTAAAGCATGATGCCCAGAACTGAACAGTTTTCCAGTTGAGCCCTAGCCAGGGAATAATATGATGGGATTATTCCTATTCCTAGAGTCCAATGACCCTCTGAATCTCAAGATTTCATTAGCTTTTAGGGCTGCCACATCATACTCCTGATTTATATTGAATTCACAATCCACTCAAAACCCAAAATGTTTTTCTAACAGTTATCCAACTATCCACCTCTCGTAAAGGGTTCAGGTGATTGGAACCAAAGTTTTACACTTTACCTTCCTTACTGAATTGCATTTTGTTAGATTCAGCCAAATGTTACAATCTATCAGCATCTTTTTTGGATCCTGGATTTGTCATCCAATAAATGAATGATCCCTACTAGCTTCTCTTTCCTACCTCACCTCTGCTTCTTTCTTAGCCTCCCTCCATAGATGAGAGAATGCTGACTGAGAATCCCTGGTCTTCCTTCTCCTCTGCTCTGGTCCTTCTGACCAGTCCTTTCCAGGGACCTCGAGCTCCCCGGACCTTCCCCCTAAACTTATCTTTGATCTCCTCTGGACATTTGCCTTGTGTACCTACTTATAAACTCATGGTCTTTCGTAATGACATGAGCTCCTTGAGGGCATGAACTATTTGTGCCTTTTCTTTGTGTAATTCTGTTACAATAAACAGGAAGTTGAACGCCTAGGGGCCATATCATGACCCCTCAGGTCTACATGGTTCCCTTTCCTCCTGCTTAGGGGAGTTTATACTAGATGAAAAGTTTGGAGTACAATCATCACCCCAACTCCCACTTAGAAAAATCCCTACATTTTGGCAGAGATTGGGCCTTCTGCCTAATTTGCTTTACATCCATCTTTGAAAATCCCTCACTTCTGTGGTTTAAACAAAAGTCTGGTTCCCAAGAACTTTGGGGTAGAGAAGTAGACTGTTGATAGGTTGCAGGTGAAGCTGGGAAAGGAACAGACTTTTTTTTTTTTAATCTCATTCCCTTATTTTTTTCAATTTTATTAAAGCTTTTTTATTTACAAAACACATGCCTGGGTAATTTTTCTGTACTGACCCTTGCAAAACCTTGTTCCAAATTTTCCCCTCTTTCCCCCACCTCCTCCCCTAGATGGTAGGTAGTCCAATACATGTCAGCTATGTTAAAAATAAACGTTAAATCCAATATACATATACATAATTATACAGTTACCTTGTTGCACAAGAAAAAGCAGATCAAGAAGGAAAAAAAAAGAAAACAAAATGCAAACATCAACAGAAAGCATGAAAATACTATGTTGTGGTCCACACTCAGATCCCACAGGCCTCTCTCTGAGTGTAGATGGCTCTCTCATCACTGAACAATTGGAAATGGTTTGAATCATCTTATTGTTGCAGAGAGCCATGTCCATCAGAATTGATCATCATATAGTCTTGTTGTTGCCGTTTATGATGATCTCCTGGTTCTGCTGATTTCACTCAGCATCAGTTCATACAAGTCTCTCCAGGCCTCTCTGAAATTCTCCTGCTAATACTTCAATACATTCATATACCATCATTTATTCAGCCACTCTCCAACTGATGGGCATCTGTTCAGTTTCCAGTTTCCTGCCACTACAGAAAGGGCTGCCACAAACATTCTTGCACATGTGGGGCCCTTTCCCTCCTTTAAGATCTCTTTGGGATATAAGCCCAATAGAAACACTGCTGGGTCAAAGGGTATGCACAGTTCGATCACTTTTTTGAACATAGAGGAACAGACGTTTTCTTGGCATTTTGTTCAGCCTTCAAAGGGGTGGGTGCTGCTGGTGGGCTCTGCCTTCTGCCAGGAGATCCCTATATGACCTCCCCTCATGTCTTCTTCCTTCACCCTCCATCACTGCTGCTTTTGATTTTTTGCCCTCAGTGTGCTGGTTTCTTCTGGCTGAGCTCCTCCAGTGCCCACTCCTCTCCTGGCCAAACCAACCCTATTTTCTAAACTAGCTCCGGAACCTGACCTAATCAAAACAGGCTTCCTGCCACCCTTAGTTCTGATGGAGTCAATTAGAGTTCTAATCTCACTTTGTTCTTCAATTACATTTTGCTCTTTCCAATGGACCAAGAAGCCCTTGGAACAAATGTATGGTCACATAAAATCAATTCCCTCATTAGCCATGAGGGGTGTGTGTGTGTTTGTGGCGTCTCCAGGTGCAGCTCGAATCTATCACCTCTCCATCAAGGGGTCCTGGGTGCTCTGGATCGAGGTCGGAGTTCTTTGGGAGTTTCTTTTTAGTTCCACATTAGCGGCAGGTAAAATTTCTTCTCCCATCTGCATCATTCGGCACAAACGGCCCCAGATTCCTTACAGCGCAAGCACCCCTCCCCTCCCCCCCCGGCCGGCACCTCCCGGTCTCCAGCTCTTTGCTCTCCCAAGCCCCCTCGCAGTCCCTGGGTGAAGGCTGGGCAGCTCGGGGCACGTCCAGAGGGGCCAGATCGTGCTGGTCAGGCGGGCATTAGCGAGCTCTGGCCCCTTCTGACCCGGGCCCGGATCTGTGACTCGGAACATTTTCCAGCCTTGTATGGGTTTGGTTTTTTCTCGAAGATTCCTACTTCCTCCTCAAAAAATACGCATTTAAAGAAAAAGAAGAGAATAAAATCAGCAAAACGGATGAGCCGGGTATGAAAACGTGTGCCGTGTGCACTGCCAGGCCCTCCCACCGCTGCACGGAGTCCCTAAGGGGCGCTTCCTGTATGCACCCCTCTGGGCCCGGCACTCTCCGGGAGGGGTTCCGCGGCTTGACAGGTGTCTCGTCTGTCTTCTAGGCTGAACCCCCCCGGACAGGGCCCCAGATTCTTGGTGCCTTCCTTTCCTTGGGCCTCGCCGCCACGTCCAGAGCCCAGCAGGAGCAAATGGCGCTCAGGCTGCAACTCCCCGGAAGGCGGCCTCAACAGAGACGGAAACTACCATGGCCCAGGCTGGCTAAGCGGGCTCTGCACATGCGCAGCTCTGGACCGAGGCGGCCGACTCCATTTCCCAGAAGGCCTGCCGGGCGCGCCCTTCGCCTCCAGCGGGGTTCCAACGCAGCGTGCGGGGGGAGAGGGGAGAGGGGAGGAGGGTCCGGTCACTTCCGCTACGTTAGGGTCCCCCGCCATTCTGCGCGTTTTCTTGTCGCCGGTTCCGATCCTTCCTCAGCTGCCGGGGGGTGGGGGGGTGGGGGGTCGTGCTTGGGCCGCGGACCCCGAGTCCGGAGTAAGCCGGGGCCGACTGGAGCTTCCAGGGAGGGGGAAGGGGGACAGGATTCAGTTTCGCGGCGAGTGCGCGTCCGAACTTGCAAGCCCCGCCCCTCGGCGAACGTGCGCGCCCATTGGTCAGTGCCTCCTTTCTCCCCGCCCACTGGGCGTCCCCGCGGCGTTCTCCCACCTACCCTGGTGCCCCTTGGTCCCCCGCGATCCCCGCCCGGTCCTGTCAGCCTGTGCGCTCCCCTTTACTGGGGTCAAGGCCCCGAGTATTCTGGGCTGAGGTGTGGAGTCAGGACTCGGAGGCCCCCTTGGAGGAACGCCCCTGCCCCTCCCCCTCCATCCCGTGACCCGTCCGGGGTCATGCCCCCTGGTGTCTGCAGCCCCCCCCCCAGTCTTGGGCTCGGCCACGCCCCCTTATTACAGACACCCCTTGGGGTGCCGTTCCGCCCCTCCCAAGCCGAGGGACCTGCTGCTCTGAGGGACTCCCCCCAAACCACATGGCCACTCTCTGGGGTCCGCTTCTCCGACCTCACTGGTTGCAGGGGGGGAAGGGAGGTAAAAGGGGGTATGCGGGAGACCTCCCAGCCCCCGGTGACCCCAATCTCTCAGGCTTGGGGCCCACCCTACGTCCCCTCAGCCCCTGGCCCTAGGACTGGGTGAGGTCTTCAGGGACCCCCCCAGCTGGGCCTCCCCTCTTTCTTCTTTCCTCCTGTGATGGGGAGCCCCCTGAGGGCAGGCGCCGATCCTGGCACAGAGTAGGTGCTTAGTAAGTGTGGACAGATGGATGGGTTGGAGGGCGCTGGGGGGGCTGTGCCCCATGCGGGGGGAGGGGGTCACCACCGGGTGGGGAAAAATACAAGTCCTGAGTGCCCGCTCCTCAGGGGGCTCTGGCTCCTAGGAGGTTCTGGGCACCTTTGGGGGCTCCCTGCCCCAGAGGGGGGTTCCAGGCTTCTTGGGGCACTCTAGTTTGTGCCTGGGGTCAGAAGAGCACCCCTCCCCTTATGTGTCTAACTTTTCTATCACGTGCAGGGGGTCTCTCTGTATCCCCCCAAACCCTTCCTTACAACCTGGCAGACCCCTCCCCAGGCCCGCCACAGGCGCATTTTTTGTGTACGAGTGCCCTTTGTGGTCCTTTGACCTCGTGCTCCATGTCCTGCCCCGCTGTCAGTGTCGAGGAGCACCCCATTTGTCTTCCTCTTTTTCTGGCCCCCAAGAGGCTGCTGGGAATGCCTCAGGCCGATCTTGGGGTCCCTGAATCCAGGGGTCTGGCTAGCGGAAGGCCGGAGCCCTGGCCTGCCCTCCTCAGCCCGTCCTTTTCCCCTCCAGGCCGACCTTGGAGGGAGCTCACCTTTCTCGAAGTTGGGGTGGCCTGAGGAAAGCAGGATGGCCCCCGGGCCCCCGGCAGGTCCCCCAGCATCCGGGGCCCATCAGGTAAGTGGGAGCCCCAGATATCGCCCCTTAGAGCTGATAGACTCTGGCCAGGGTGCTCCTGCAGAGCGCCAACCCTTGGGGATTATAGTCTCCCTCTGCAACCTGCTGGGGTGGCCCTGCCCCCCAAACTGTCCCGTCACCCCCCGAGCCATCCCATCACCCACTGTCCCATCCCCTGTGCCAAAGGGCACCAGCGAGTGCTCAGGTCACAGCTCCTGAGCCTGTCCAGTACCCCTGCCACCCAGGGCCCTGGCTGTAGATACACCCCCTAGACCCTGCTAGAGGTGTCCCCCTTCCCCCTTCACTATTGGGGTGCCTCCAGGGCCACTATCAGAGGTGCCCCAAGGCCCCCATTACGGTGCCCCCAGGGCCACCAGTGGGATCAGAAAAGGGAGCTTGGAGGCTGGAGGGGAGAGGAGGTGCCAGTGCTGCAGGGCCCTGGAGCCAGACTGAGGAGTGCCTTGTACAGCCCTGAGGGGGGGGAGCTCGGCCTCTGCCTGCAGGCACACAAGCCCCTGGGTGGGCACCTCCCCCCCAGTTCTGCCTCCCTAAGAAAGCTCTGTCCCTGGGACAGCTGGTCCTGCCCCTCAGCCTCCTGGGGCAGAAGACTCCCTGCCTGACCTCCAGAAACAGGGAGGGCTCTGGGATGGGGGGGCGGGGATCCTGGGGGCTGCCTCCCCCTGCTCCACAGGCCCATCCAAGCCCCTCCTGCACTGGCCCTGGACCTGGGCCCGCCACAGAGCTTGACCATGGGCCACATCCTGGCTCTCATCTCCAGCTGGAGTCCCCCCACACTGTGGGAGCCGCCCCTCGGGGCGGGGGAGGTGGTCATGTTCCAGCACCCTCTGGGGCCTTCATAGGGAAAGCTTCCTCTGGGTGCCCCAGGCCGCCTCTCATTACCCCAACTGTGGGCCCTTGGGAGTCCCACGTGGCTCAGATTCAGGCGGCCAGCTGGATTTTGACCCTGGGTTTTTTTTCTTTCTTTGGGGGTTTTGGGGGACTTTCCCGGGGTCACCCAGCTAGGAAGGGTCTGGGGCCAGATTGGACCTGGGGCTCCCTGCCTCTACTGCGCCCCCAAGCTGCCCCAGATGTCAGATTTTTAGGAGAATTATTTTCCAAAGATTTCCCCCCATCTTTTTTGTCCTTTTTATTCTGGGTGTGTTGCTTCTTACTATATAAGAACAAGTTCACACAGCCATTTCTGAGGGGAAAGTGGGCGCCTGGGGCCCCTGCCTCATGGCTGTGGCAAGTAGAATGGGGGCCGCTGCCCGATTTGGAATCTGGGGCAGCCGCTGCATACAGCAGGAGCCCACTTAGTACTTCACCCAGGCATGCGGAAGGCCAGACACTGGGATACCCCTGGCCGGTCCGCCGGCACGCTGTCTCCTCCACGTTGTTAGGAGGGTTTCTGGGAAAGCACGAGTGTTTTTGCTCTCTCAGGGGTCCGTGACCTTCCGGGACGTGGCCGTGGACTTCTCCTGGGAGGAGTGGGGGCAGCTGGGCCCGGCCCAGAAGGAGCTGTACCGGGAGGTGATGCTGGAGAACTACCGGAACCTGGTGGGCCTGGGTGAGGACCCCGCTGCCGTGGGACAGGGGAGAAAGGGAATGAGTGTGGGGGGGTCTGGGGGTGGCCAGGGGGTGGGACCTGAGGAGAAGTCTTTGCTCTGGACACTGGTGACCCCTTGACCCTCTGGGCCCCCACGTCCCCGTGGCTCCAGGGAGCATGACGCAAGAGCCCTTCTGGAGGGGTCTGTTCTCCTCTCATCATGGCCACTTTCCAGAGCTAAGAGTGGACTCAGGGGCCTGTGGGGCTCCAACTCTTCCGTTTCCGATGCACAGGGCTCGCTGTCTCTAGTCCCGACGTGGTCTGCCAGCTGGAGCGAGGGGAAGGCCCGTGGGTGCCCGAGGGAGACGCCCCAGGAAGCAGCTGTGCAGGTGAGTCGGGCGGCCTCTAAGAGGCCAGTGAGCTCTGCTGGTGGGGGTCTGGGGAGGGGGCTGAGCTACCTCCTGGAGCCCATCCCCCTCCCCTCCGCCCTTCCGTGCCAGCCTCTCCCACTGCCCTGGGCAGCTGTGTCTCAGCAGGGGAGGAGTCTTATTCTGCTCATCTGAGCCTGAAGAAGTAAAGGTAGGAGGATAAAAAGCATTTTTAACTATTATGAAGGACTCCTGTAAAAGCAAAAACCGGTGGTCTTTCCTCTGCCAGTCTCAGAACTGAGGTGGCCAGTTGGGAGGGGATGCCCAAGTTAAATAGGGCATTTGTTGCAGCCCCCACCTGGCTGTGGTGGATTCAGGTGAGCTGCCCCAACTGCACCTGCATTGCTGTCAGTAATGTGTGAAAGGTGACAGAGAGCTAGAGCAAGCACAGGATTGGAGAAGGGAAAGAGTCAGCGCGCATTTATTAAGCTCACTGTGTGCCAGGCTCCCTTCCTTCACACGCAGTAGGATCCAGAAAGCAAGAAGGTGCCCACCTCGGGCCAGGTGGCGAAGCCTGGAGAGGGTAGGGTGGCAGATCTGTGCGCTCCTACACAAAGGAGGTTCTGAAAACAATGACTTATTTTCATTTCTCATTGGTTTCTTTCCTTTTATCATCGACACGGAGGAAAAATACAAAGTTTCATCTTGTAACAGACGGGCATGCCCAAACAAGTTCCACGTGCTCTTGTCCATCAGTGGGTGTCTCGTTCTGCACGGCCCTCCTGCCCCGCTGGAGGCCATTTTTCATTAGCTTGCCTTCTCAATGCATAGCCCACCATTCCATTGGTCAGAATCCTTAACGGCTCGGGCACAAGTCCCCTTCTGTCCTGGGACACTGCCGCTGCCTGGCCCTTGTCGCCTTCCAGGGGCTGCCTGCCCTCAGCCTCTCCCCACTGAAGCACAGGCCCGACCAGGTCAGGTCACCCCCTGCTCACCCCCTGCTCTAAATGGCAGTGACCGCCTGGCACCCCCAGGACCGACATAAAGTCCTCTGGGTGGCTTTCAGAGCCCCTCCCAGCTGCCCCTCCTCGATTTCCAGTCTTGGACCTTACTCCCTGAAACTTCTTCTTGGCTCCAGTGCCGCAGCCTCCCAGCTGGACCATTCACACCCCCACCTGCAGCCCTTCTCTCTGCCAGCTGCCTGGTCTCCTATGGGAAGCCTGCCCCCTCTTAATGCCAGTCTGCCCCCTACTGGTCACCTTGTCTATGCTTGGTTCTATGTGGCTCTTTTCACATGGTCTCCTTCATCAGTGTGTGAACCTTAAGGACAGTGACAATTGGAATTAGTGTTAGGAGGTCCTAACCCCAACCTCCTTTTGTGTCCCACCCTTAACAGTGGTGGGCAAATTGTAGGTACTTAATGAGTGTTGTTGTGTCTTTAGTCTGTTCCATCAAGTTTGGTGGTTCCTGCAGTGGACAGTATACAGTATAGTTGGAGCTCTGGTATTGCCAGTCTTCTTTCCCACCTTTTTTTCATTATTTCCCTTGAGATTCTTGACCTTTTGTTCCTACAGATGAATTTCATTATTCCTTTTTTTTCCTACTTCCCCAAAGTAATACTTTTTGGAGTTTGATTGCTGTGGCATAAATTAATTTAGATTGACTTAAATTAATTTAGACTTTATTGTCCTTTTTATTACATTGATTTTTTTCACCTATAACTAAATGATACTTCTCCAGAAATTTAGGTGTGCCTTTCTTTGTGCTATTATTGTTTCATAGTTGAAGTCATATACTTCCTGTGTGTCTTGGTGGGTAGACTCCCCAGTATTTTAAGTATTTCTCTTTTTATCTCTTCCTGATTTATATGCAGAGAAGCCGATGATTTAGGTAGTTTTATTTTATATCCTTCACCTTTGCCGCAGTTATTGTTTCAGTTTTGTACTTGATTCTAGGGTTTTTATATACCATCAAATTATCAGAAAAAAAATGGGGTTTCTCTGCTGAAGCTCTACAATGGAGCTCAAATCTGGATGCAGATGTTTGATTCTGGGTGAGTCACTTCACTGACTTGCCTCAGTTTCTTCAACTGCAAAATGACTATCATAATCGCAACTAACTCCTTGTGTTGTTGTAAGGCTCAAAATAATATTTGTGAATCATTTAGTACAGTGCCTGACACATAGTAGCTGCTTAATAATTCTTATTTCCTTCCTTCCCTTCCTTCATTCCAACTTCCTCCTGAAATTGTCTGATCCAGTGTACTCAGGGCCCAGTAAGATCTGCCTGGATTCATTAAAAGCTTACTTTAAAAAGATTCTCATTTTATTCTCACAACAAATGTGGGAGATAGGTACAGTGACCCCATTTTGCAGTTGAAAATACTGTGGCAGAGAGTTTGTGTCTCACCCATGGTTCCACAGCTAAGTATTTCTGGCTTTATTTGAGCTCAGGTCTTTCTGACTCTGAATCAACACTTTATCTGCTGTGCTACCTTGCTGATTTGAGCTCAGGTTATCTGATTTCCACATCCAGGTCTCTATGCACCATACCACATTATTGCAGGTTATCAGATTATCTGAAAACTATCATCAGAAAAAAATGGAAATACAAGGTGTCAAGAAACTAGAACTAGGAACTGCCAGGTTTCTTTGAACCAGAAGCCAAAATCAAAACAGAAACACCTGAAAATTGAAACTCCCAAGTTGAAAACTCCTAGCAACAGCACAGCCCAAATCCAGAATTTATAGAGGAAGGAAAAGGAAAGGGATTCAAGTACCAGTACAATAAACATCATACAAGACTTTCCAACTGTTACTTATATAAGAAGAGAGCTTGGAATAAGATGCAGGATAAAGATTTACATTCAAGACAATCCATGCATTAAAAGCAAACATAATCATGTAAAGGAAATGGACGTTTAATGGAATAATTCTCATGAAATAGCCAGAACTGAATAGATATCTTGAAATGGAAATGCAGGTGCTAAGAGAAGCATTAAAAGGCATATGCTTGTTTATTTGTTTATTTTTTTGCTTTTTGCTGAGACAATTGAGATTAAGTGACTTGCCCAGGGTCACACAGCTAGGGAACATTAAGTGTCTGAAACCAGATTTGAACTCAGGTCCTCCTGACTTCAGGGCTGGTGCTCTATCCACTGTGCCATCTAGCTGCCCCGGCATATGTTTGTTTAATCAAAACAGAATATGAATGTTGGAATTGTTTATATGTTATTTAGGGAATAAGAAATAAATATTTTCTCAGAACCCTAATAGCTTTTAATATCTTTAAGGGCTCAGGACAAGGTTAAAATAACAGAAGTCTACATATGGTTTTGTTCTTTTTTAATGGCCTCAGAAAACAAAAATGGAAGGCATGGAGGATTGTACTGGGGAAGAAAAGATGAAAGAAGGTGAAGGAAATTACTATTGCATAAAAAAGGTGCAGAATATGAAGTATATATAGTCATCCAGTGCTTAGCACAGTGCTTGGCACATGGTAGACTTAATGATTGACCAAATCAATCATTCTGTCAAGGAAATGGGCATCACATGGATCTTCCTTTCATCTGATTTGTATATGAATAAATTATTAATTTATAGTAAATATTAAATTACACAGATTTTACTATAGAATTATGTTAACTGGGAAGGGAAATTGAGGACAGGAACAAGGGAAGGGTAGAGAAGAGTCTATCAGGTCGGGTAAGTAAATTGTCAAGGAAAACAAACTCAAAAGTTAGAGAAAGAAATCTTAAGTGGAGAACAAAAGGAAAGGAGCAAACAAAAAACTGGCATTGGGGATGAGGGAGGGACCTGAAAAGAGCTGCACCAGAGATGAAAAGGGTTAACTTTTAAGATCATAGGCTCCATGCAAATCCCAATTTTTCTCCCATCTTATTTCTAAGGAGGGACATGCAAACAAAGAGCTGCCTTACTTTTAGACTTCTTTGGACCTCTCCATCATGTCTTCCTTCCCCAGGAAATTTATCACTGGGAAATTTCATTATCCTGCAAGGTTGAATCTGCCTGCTAGCCACATCTCATCAGTATCCTCTGTCCTTTTGGTTGGAGGGCAGGGCCATGGGCTGCGGGGTTTCCATTTAAAGAGGAGACTCATCTCAAGTCTTCTCCCCATTTACCATCAGCTGCACTGCTTTGGGACTTCTCCATCGTGCTCCCATGCCAGGTATCTTCCTCCCTTCCTCTTCTCTCCCAGCCCCCCCCCAATTGCTTTTTTTGTGTTGTTTTGTCTCTAGTATATTGTAAACTCCTTGAGAGCAGGGATTGTCTTTGTGTTTGTTTAGTTTTGTATCCCTAGTATTTAATACAATGCCAATAGACGTTGTAGGAATATAATAAACGTTTATTGACTGAAAAGTATCTAGAACAGAATGGAGGAAAAGAAACAATTAACAGAAAGAACTGGGCATATGAATGAGATCAGTTTAGCAGTAAAGTGCAAGAAAGTAGCAGACTGAATTAGGAGGATCTGATTATGTTTATAAGAAATATGAAACAAGAATTCACAGAGTTAAAGTGAAGGACTGGAGCAAAATTTCATGCCTCAGCTAAACTCTGAACAGCAGGAATAATAGTCACAATTTCATATAAGATTGTAGTAAATAGGTGAGATTAGAATATGTAGGGAAATTAAATTATTTTTAATTTCCATAAGTAACTAGTATAGATAACTACAGATAACCAATCAATGTCAGCACTTAATATATATGCACAAGATAACATCTCAATAATTAAAATAAAAGTGATTGTATTGGAATGAAAAATAAATAGATCAATAATAGGAGGAATATAACATACCCCTTTCAGACCTAGACAAATTAACCCCCAAAAAAGAAAGACATTAAGGACCTGCATAATACTTCAGGGAGTAGGGAATAGATACAATTGTGATTTCTAAATGGGAATAGAAAGGAATTTACATTAAAAATTCTCTCTCCTAGTATATGGTACCTTTACAAAAATTGATCGGGTATTGGGGCATAAAAGCCTCATCACAAAATGTTGAAAAGCAGAAATACTACTGAATACAATGCAATTTGTTACATTCAACAAAGGACTTTCAAAAGAAAGAATTAAAAGTAATTGGAGACTAACAATTCTAAAGAACTGGGGGTGAGTCAGAGAATAAATTGTAACAACAGAAAATTGTCATCAAAGGAGATGACAGTAATGAGAAAATATACCAAAACTTATAACAGATCTGAGGATAAATTTTACATGTAAATACTTGTATCATGAGAGAGACAAAGTATAAATGAAAAATACATACCTTGTAAAATACTTGAGAAACAAATCAAAAAATCCCAGGGAGAATTCACAATTGAAAAATTAAAGAAAATTGCCAGAATTATTACTAATTCTTTCACCAGTAATATGTCAACAAAATTGCTAAATAGGTGAATATTGACAGAAATATAAAACATATTAACAAAAGAAATAGGTTGTTTAAATAACCCAATATCAGGAAAATTTAAATTGAACAAGCTACAAATAAACTGTCAAGGAAGAAAAAATACTACAGGCCAGGTTACAGTTGAAAGCTATCAATTTTTTTTTAAATTTATAATAACTTTTTATCTTTCAAAATACATGCAAAGATAGTTTTCAACATTTACCGTTGCAAAATGTTGTGTTCCAAATTTTTCTCTCTTCCTCCCACCTCCTCCACCATTAGACAGCAAGCAATGCAATGTGGATTAAATGTGCATTTCTTCTAAACACATTTCCATATTCCACATGCTGCCTAAGAAGAATCAGATCAAAAGGGGGGGGGGCGGGGCGGAGGGAAAACAATGGACCAAACAACAACAAAGGTGAAAATAATCATGCTGTGAGCTACCATCAGTCTCCATAGTTCTCTCTCTGGATGTGGATTGTTCTTTACATTGCAAGTTTATTAAAATTGCCTTGAATCACTTCATTGTTAAAAAGAGCCAAGTCCATCGTAATTAATCTTAATATAATCCTACTGTGTATACCATATTCTCTTGGTTATACTCACTTCACTTAGCTTTCCAGGCTTTTCTGAAATCAGCTTGCTCATCATTTCTTATAGAATAACAATATTCCATTGCATTCATATACTATAACTTATACAGCCGTTCCCTAAATGATGGACATCTGCTCGATTTCTAGTTCCTTGCCACCACAAAAAAGGCTGGAAAGCTATCAGATTTTCAAAGAACAATTAATTCTAATACTACTTGAACTTTCTGCAACCATAAGAAAAGAAAGCATCATTTGGACATGGCTCTCTGCAACAAAGAAATGTCTCAAACCAGTTCCAATTGTTCAGTGAAGAAAGCCATATACACCCAGAGAGAGGGATGTGAAATGTGGACCACAACATATTGATGTTTGCTTGCATTGTGTTTCCTTTCTCTGATTTTCTTTTTTTTCTTGTAGATAGAATTTTTCTTGCACAACAGTGATAAGTGTGGAAATATGTATACATATATTCGATTTGCCAAGTATTTTAACATAATTAACATGTAGTGGACATCCTGCCATCTAGGGGAGTGGTGAGGACTGGGGGTAAAATTTCTAATGGAAAGCTTTGTAAAGATCAATGCTGAGGAACTACCCATACATATGTTATGCAAATAAAAATTAAATTAAATTTAAAAAAAAGAAAGCATCATTTCAGGCCCTATGATACAAGTAGAATCTTAATACTTAAGCCAGAGAGAGACAAAGCAGAAAAAGAAAACTGCAGACCAGTGACCCAAATAAACATTGACACAGTCTTAGAGACATATTAAGTCACATTAACTTTAAAATAAAAATTTTCTTGTCCTGGGTTTTTTTTCCTAAAAGTTCATTCGTGTCTTAATCAGTTTATTTTTCTGAGTTTGAATTGTTTAAATTCTGTTTCTTACTCTATTAATCTAGACACTTTATGTCTTTATAAATAGTTGTTTAATGTAGGTTTTATTGGCATGTGCCTAGACAAAATAATTTCTGGTTAGTTCGTTTCTGCTTTCAGTTTTGTTCATCTCTGAGTTTTCAGGATTTCTATTTTGGTGTTTAATTGAGGTTTTAGAGTTTGTTGATTTTTCTAAGTGTATTCTTTTTTTTTTTTTTTAAATTAGATTGCTCACTTACCTTTACCTTTTTATTGTTATTTTGAGTCCTCTGTATTTCAGAGTTTCCATTCTTCAAGGATTTTTTGAAGACCTTTATTTTACTGAAGATCCATTTTTTCAACTATAGGATTATATTCAGTTTTGCTTAAATTATTCATGATTGCAACCCTTTATCCTTTGCTATTTGGAAGGGAGAGAGTAAGGAAGGAAGGAAAGGAAAGGGGAGGAGAGGGAAAGGGTCTGGAGAGGAGAGGGAGTGGGAGGAGCATAGCTGTTTTAAAATATTTGGAGAGTGATTCATGCAGTGGATAGTGCACTGGTCCTGGAGTCAAAAAGAACTGGGTTCAAATCCAGCCACTAGTAGCTGTGAGACTCTGGACAAATCAGTTAACCTCTAGCTGCAAATAACTTCACCTCTGGTTGCCTCAACTTTCTCATCTGTAAAATGGGCATAAAAACAGCAGCTTGCTTCCCATAGTTGTGAGGATCAGATGAGGTCACTGCAAAGTATATTGGCACAGGCCCTGGTAGGTAGTAGGTCTCCATAAACATTAGCTATTATTGCCACGATTACTCTTCTCAGTAGCCCCAGAAAACTGAAGCAAGAGCAGAGGTAGAAGGCACAAGGAGGCTAACACAGAGTTTAGGGGAGAGGTATCTCAAAGTGGGGTGGGTTGCCTGGGGAGGCTGTAAGCAGCCCCTGTTTCGTGGATGACTCTTTGCTGGGAGGTTGGGATGGATGGGATTAGAGGCTGCCGGGTGACTCCTAACTCTCCCCCTTGGATTCTGTCATTTGCTGCCCAAATCTTCCTCTCTCCTTAAAAGGTTCATTTTAACTTTGAGAACAGAGTAACTGGTGCTTTTCCTTAGCTTCTCTGTCCCCTAATAAACTCTTTCTAAAATTGTCAGTGCAACTTCTCATTTCGTGTCATTTCAATATGGAGTGTGAAGGCACAACATTGCTTCCTGAGCCAGTTGTTTGCTCTTTCACTTCCATTTTTGTAGAATGAGACCTTTCCTTTCCGCAGCTCTACCACCTGCTAAAGACTCAATTAAACTCCTACTGTGTGTTAAATCATGTCTGACTCTTTGTGACCCTATTTGGAGTTTTCTTGGCAAAAGTCCCAGAGTAGTTTGCTATTTTCTTCTCTTCTTCTGATATCCTTCTACCAGATTTTATTTAATAATAAACCTAACAACTAATAATTCTAATGGGGCAACTAAGTGGTACCATGATAGAGCTGAACCCCAAATCGGGAAGACCAGGCTTGAATGCAGTCTCAACACTTACGGCTGGGTGACTTTGGGCAAGTTACTTTACCTTGTTTGCCTGGGTTTCTCATCTGTAAAATGAGCTGGGGAAGGAAACAGTAAGCCACTCCAGTGTCTGCCAAGAAAACCCCAAATGGGGTCATGAAAACTCTACAAAAAAATAATGGAATAATAACCACAAAAATGTCTGAAAGAAGGCCCTAAGATTGAGGAGGACTGAAAAAACAGAAGCTGGGAAGATAGAACTTTAGCTGAGATTTGCAGGCAGGTGGAAAAACCAGGAAGCAGAGGAAATGAGGGGGGAGGTTCCAGTGTTGGGGCGACTCATGAAAAAGCCTGGAGCCATCAGAATGGAGTGAATTTGAAAAGAGCCATGAGACTTATGTCACTGTTACTAAGTGGGGTAGGGGAAGTAAGCTGTGAGAAGACTGGAAAGGTAAGAAGGGGCTCTGAATTGGTCAGACCTGCTTTTTATAGGAAAGTCACTTTGGTGGCTGACTGGAGGCTGGAGTGGATGGGGGAGACTCAGGCAGGCAGATCCCTCAGTAACTACTACAGACGTTGAGGTGTGAGATGAGGGCCCGTACCAGAGCAGAAGTGATGTCTGAAGAGAGAAGGGGATGTATATGAGATTGGATATTCAGGGTGAAAATGAGTAGATGGGGATGATACTTGAGGAACTGGGAGGATGATGGTGCCCTCAACAGTCATAGATTTAGGAAGGGGGGAGGTTTGGGTGTGTAAACCATCCAATTTTTGCTCCTTAATGCTATTTGTAACTATGGACAAGGTATTTAACCTGCTAGCCTCAATTTCTTAACTGTAAGATGAGGCATTTGGATTATATCAGAAGTTTCTAACTCAGAATCTGTGAACTTTTAAAGAAATATTTTTAAGTGTTTATCTATCTACTTGTTTACCATGTGATCTCATACATTTTACTTTATGCATTTAAAAATATAATTCTAAGAAATGATCCATCATTTTACCAGATTGCCAAAGGGGTCCATGACATACAAAAAAATTAAGTACTCCTGGATTAGGTAATCTCTCAATTCTCTTGTTACCCTAACAATCTGTGAATCAACCTGCCCGGATCAGATTGTTAGGCCATGCATTCTGTATATGTTGAGCCGACGGTGGCCTCTGTGTTTTCCATCTCTTTCTCCTCCTGTTCTTCCACTCTTGTTTACAGAGAAGCACTGAGAATGTGACTTGGACACTTCTTAGTGGTCTGAGCCTCACTTTCCTGTTTTAGAACATCCTAACTGATTTGCCTTCTCCAAGGAACCACAGAAATTGAGGCTCAAGGAGGTTCCACAATTTGCCCATAATCCCATAGCCCATATCAAAATCAGGATTTGAAAACAGTTCTTCTGATGTCGCCAACACTCAAGAATTGCTTGAGTTTCTTGCACATCATAGAGTTAGGTAGGACACTTTCTAGGCCTATCTCCAACCCCAGTCCTCCAGGATACAGTTGGCTTTCACATAGTAATGGGGACAACAGTAATATGTATTTATGTAGCCCTTGAAGGATTGTGAAAATACTTTACTTATTCTTACAGATCTCAGATCCTTGATGGAGATGTAAATAAAAACTGTGTATGGCAGGTGACAGAAGGGACATTTACTTTTTGTTTCTTTCTTTCAGTTTGGGAAACTAGACTTGCAACCAAGGAGTCAGCTTCACATCTGAGACTTCTGACACAAGAATCATCTCAGGAAAGACTAGAAAGGGATAATTCCTGTGTCTTCAATTGGGGAGAAGCTCGGGAATATGGTGCTAGTTTCGAGAGGCAGCAGGACAATGAGATGAATGCCTCTAAATATGAAATACACACAGAGACCAAGGGTAATGAATATGGGAAACCCTTTAATTACATATCAGAGCTCATAGAATATAATATGCCCGCTCATAGTAGAGAGAAATGTTATAAATATAAGGAATATGGGAAGGCCTTTCCCAGGAACTTACAGCTTATTGAAAATAAGAAGATTCATACTGGAGAGAAGCTTTGTGAATGCAAAATATGTGGGAAGGCCTTCTGCCACTGCTCAAAGCTTGATCAACATCAGATGCTTCAGACTATAGGAAAGGCTTATGTGTGCAATGACTATGAGAAAGTCTTCCACCAGAGGTCAGAACTTATTCAGCATCAAACTATTCATTCAGGAGAGAGACCCTTTGGATGCAGTGAACCTGGGAAAATCTTCGGTTCGAGGTTCATAGGACATCAACGAATTCATCCTGGAGAGAAGCCTTACGAATGTATTGACTGTGGGAAGACTTTCCACCATAGAACAGGACTTACTGAACATCAGAGAATTCATAGTGGGGAGAGAGCTTATGAATGTTATGAGTGTGGGAAAGCCTTCTGCCAGAAACCAGGACTTATTCAGCATCAGAGGATTCACACTGGAGAGAAACCTTATGAGTGTAAGGAATGTGGAAAGGCCTTCTGTAGGAATTCACAGCTTACTGAACATAAGAGAATTCATACTGGAGAGAAACCTTATGAATGCAGTGAATGTGGAAAGGTCTTCCGACAGCGCTCAAAGCTTACTAGACATCAGATAATTCATACCAGAGAGAAAATTTATATATGTAGTGACTGTGGGAAAGCCTTCCACCAGAGTTCAGCACTTATTCAACATCAAACAATTCATACTGGAGAAAAACCTTATGAATGTAATGAATGTGGAAAGGCCTTTAGCCTGAGCACACGATTAGTTATACATCAGCGAATTCATACTGGAGAGAAACCTTATGAATGTAGGAACTGTGGGAAAGCTTTTCATCATAGAACAGGACTTACTGAACATCAGAGAATTCATACTGGAGAGAGAGCTTATGAATGTTATGAGTGTGGGAAAGCCTTCTGCCAGAGAGCAGGACTTACTCAGCATCAGAGAATTCACACCAGAGAGAAACCCTATGAGTGTAAGGAATGTGGGAAGACTTTTTGCCAGCGAATAGGACTCACTCAACATGAGAGAATTCACACTGGAGAGAAACCTTATGAATGTAATGAATGTGGGAAAGCCTTCCGAGTGAGAACACAGCTTACTCAACATCAGATTATCCACACTGGAGAGAAACCTTATGAATGTAATGAATGTGGGAAGACTTTCTGCCAGAGCTCACAGCTTACTAGACATCAGATAATTCATACTGGAGAAAAACCATATGAATGCAATGAATGTGGGAAGGCTTTTCGAAGAAGTGCTGGGCTTAGTCGACATCAGACGATTCATACTGGAGAGAAGCCTTTCGAATGTAGTGAATGTGGGAAGGCTTTCCGCCTGAGCACAGCACTGACGGAACATCAGAGAATTCACACTGGAGAGAAACCCTTTGAATGCAGTGAATGTGGAAAAGCCTTCCGTCTGAGCATAGGTCTTACTGAGCATCAGAGGAATCACACAGGAGAGAAACCCTATGAATGCAGTGAATGTGGGAAGGCCTTCAGTCAGAGCACACAGCTTAATCGGCACCAGAGAATTCACACAGGAGAGAAACCCTATGAATGCAATGAATGTGGGAAGGCTTTTGGCCAAAGATCACATCTCACTCAACATCAGACAGTTCATACTGGAGAGAAACCTTATGAGTGTAATGAATGTGGAAAAGCTTTTAGTCGAAGTACAGGTCTTACAGGTCATCTGAGAATTCACACTGGAGAGAAACCTTATGAGTGCAATGAATGTGGGAAGACCTTCCGCCTAAAAACAGGACTTGCTGAACATCAGCGAATTCATACGGGAGAGAAACCGTATCAGTGTAATGAATGTGGGAATAATTTCCGCCTGAGCAAACAGCTTACTCAGCATTACAGAATTCATACTGGAGAGACACCTTATGAAGGTAAAGCCTTATGAATGTAAGATTTTCAACTTTGCCAAAAATTAATAGAGAGAAATCCTGTAGAGAAAAGAAATCTTTTTAATTTTCCACAGAAACAGTTCCAAACCATTTCATCCTTTTGAAACCCAGACCACCCATTTCCCCCAAGCCATTCATATTGCAGATGACTTAGACTCTTAATACACTTCTTTAAAAAAAAGTTGTTACAGTATGACAGGAGTTTGTCCTTTTTTCCTAGTTATGGGAAAAGGTTTATTCCTGCTCTTTGACACGGCATTTTGGGTTTTTGCTCCCTAGATCTTATATATGTCTCTCATATTCCATTTGCAATCAGTCTACAAATCTTGTCAATTCTGTATTCATAAAGCATTGTTCTCATCCATTCAACACATTTGGCCACCTAGTTCCAGACCTCCTCATTTGTCAACAAGACCTTTGAAATAACCTCTCAGTCAGTCTCCCTGTTTCCATGTACCAATCAACATATCACAAATACCTAGCTGTGTGACCCTGGGCAAGTCACTTAACTCCAATTGCCTCAGGAAAAAAAAATCCACAAATTGTGCTGTCAGAATAGCCCCTTAGAGCAAAAGCCTGACTCTGAAATGAGGCTATTTGAAAGCCTTTAATGGCTTTCTGTTCCCTCCTAGATGAAATAATAACTTCTTTGGGGAGTACTTAAAGCCCTCATATTCCAGAATCATTCTGCCTTTCCAGATGAACTTCACAGTTGTTTCCCCTTGCATACTTTGTATATTCCAACCACATATGTTCTCTTCCATGAAGATGATATCCCCTCCCTTTCCTTTGTGCTTTTATACAAACTGTCCCCTGTGCCCTTCTCAGCCTCCTAGAATCTATAGCTCTTGTCAAGGCTCAGATCAAACTCTATATATTAGGTCTTTCTTGGTTATCTCAATATTGTTTCCTTGCGACTCCAGGTTTCTATGCTCTGTACCAAGCACCTCTCCCCCAATCCCAATCATTTTGTTCATATTTTGTGCCTGCGTGCATATTGTATCCCTATTAAAATAGAATTGAATTGATTTGGAACAATAAATCTTTCTAAGACTAAAATCCATTCCCATAAAAATAAAAGCATTATATTACAAGATAATTCATTAAAAAGAAGTACAAATTCTGCTTACCATCTAAAAGACTGGATAATTGGCATAGATTAAAATAGCAACAGTTAGGACACACTGCCTAGCATCATCTTGATAAAGTTCAAATCCAAAAACAAATTGGAGAAAAATAGTCACATCGTTATACTGTGAGATGGCACAGGGTCAGAGCAAAACAACTTGATGTTACCCAATAAGAACTGCAAAAGTCAGCTCCTTATTTAACTACTGGGAACTATCTAATGTTCTTCATCCATGAGGCTCTTAGTTCTGCTCATTTCTTGCTAAATCTTTAATGCTGGGTTCCCCCACTGCTCCTGGAGAAAGTCACACAACTATAGTGTATGGGCATCCTCTGATCTCACCTATGTCTTGCTCTTTTATGTGTCCCAGAGTGACACACATCTTGCTGCCTGTTCCAAGATTCTTCACCTCTCACTCCAGCTCAGTCAGGAATCTTGCTTGCTTTACTGGGGGGCAGGGGAGAGAAAGAAACTGAATAATATGAGTGCCCTTTTCTTTCCAGTTCCATGTCTTAAAACTTCTCCTTGTCATCCCATATTTCTCTTCTGCTTCAGTCCCTAATGGCAACAAATGTCAGTTCTCCTTAGCAAAGCACACTTCAGTCAATCAGTAAACATTGATTAAGCACCTACTATGTGCCAGGCACTGTGCTAAGTCCTGGGATACAAAAAAGAGGCAAGACAGTTCCTGTCTTCAAGAAACTTGCAATCTAAGGAGGGAGACAACTCGCAAACAATTGCAGGTCTTATCCCTCCTTAAGAAAGCCTTACATGAGCCAGCCATCCCTGTAGGGATCACATATCTTTCTTACTTTTATAGCTAAACTCCTAGGAAAATCTACTTATATCCATTGACTCCACTTCTTTTCTTCCCACTCATTTCTCATCTCCTTGAAGTTTCTCACTTTTGATCCTTCCATTCCCCTGAAATGTCACTCTTCAGGGTTTCCTACTTGTGATAACTCTATAATCATAATGGTGATGGTAACTATTTCCCTTTATATACCATTTCAAAGTTCTTCAGTCATCTGATCCTAACAAGCATCCTGGGGAGTAGATGTCTTACATGTGCTACCCCCATTTTATAGGGGAGGAAACTGAAGCTCAAGGAATTTAATGTCTGGCCCAGGGACACCCAGGTGAGTGCCATGGGCTTCCTCACTGCTTCTAGTTTTCAGTTCATCCCCCACAAGCTGCCTAAGTCTTCACAGTACATAAACCTGACTCTATTAGTGCCTTGCTCCAGAATCTTGAGTGGTTCCCAGTTACCTCCAAGATAAATCATAAAGCCTCAGCCCATCACTTGAAAACCTTTCACAGTCTGACAACAGCTGACTTCTCATTTGCTTTAGAAGGTTCAGAGGATTACTTGAAAGCAGGAGAGATGATCAGCTTTCCTTCCATTTTCCCCAATATTTAGTAACAAGTGTTTGATTTTGTGGTCAGTTCTGCAGCCCTAAAATAAAGATGAAATGTGGTCGATGCTTACATAGATAAATGAAGCCACAGGAAATGAAAGGAAATATAGAATGCAATGGGCCAACCTTTGGTTTTATGGTGAAATATGAGAAAGCTCCCTAGCTAGGGCTCTGGACATTGCACCTGAGGGCACATTCTATGCCACACTGGGGCCTCTGGCATCAGAGGCATTGCTGATTCTGCCAGCATCAGTGTCACCTTGTAGATCCAACAGAAAGCCGGGATCCAAAGACACTAATGAGAATAGCAATAATAACCATGAACATGTAGTGTTCAAGATTGGCAAGGCATTTTTCAGATGTGATCTCATAATCTCACAGCTCTGGAAGGGAGGTGCTGTGTTATCTGTAGTTCACAGATAAGGAAGATTAGGAAGGGAAACTAAGGGATTTGTACAGGGACACACAATTAGTAAGTGACTGAGGCAGAATTTGTACTTGGGTCTCCTTGATTCTAAGCTCTCCACTGTTCACTGTACTGCCATTGTGTCCTCTGCAGATTGGATGAATACATCTTCTACACTTTTGCCCTTATCACTGATAAAAAGGTTAAACTCTCTGAAGTGCTCCCCTGTAGACTGCCTGAACCATTGTCTATTCTAGTCCCACCATCCCAACTGTATTGTTATTTCAGCCTGATTTCTGCTAGGTTCTCCACTAGAATAGCCTGGTAATTTTGTCAGGGACTCAGTGAGCTTTTTGCACACATCCTGTCCAAAGGGAAATGAAGTGGCTCCCATGCCTTTTTCTTAATGCAGCCTCAGGGATGTCCCTTTCTGGGTGTTCGCCAAACATCTCTTTTTAAATCTTGGCTGGCAGTCAGCAGACTGTTCTCTTCCCACCTTGGAAAACTAGGAGCCCAACAACTCCTCTTGGTGGTCCTTGAGCTGCCAGAGATGATGGCATCCTGGCAACATCTTCCAGTTAAGACCCCATTAGTATCGACTCTCCACCAGTACTTGTGCATTCCTGATTCATTCTTGTTGATGGGGGAAAAAAGGCAAAAGAGGAGTTCATAGCTCTTCCTTCTCCCTGCTAGCAGTTATGGTCATTCTCTTCATATCCTCAGACAAATATCTAGCCCTTTATCAGCTCTCTCTCTCCTCCCAATATGGCTTTTCAGAGAAGAATACAAACCCTTTTGTTGTCTTTTCCTTTCCTCCCTGGAGGAATCTCTTCTGTAGGTTTCTTTGTAAAATCCATGTTGGTTGGAACTTCATCTTTGAAATGATTTCTTCTGAATCTCCCTGGATCCATTAAAATCTGCTTTCCCCAAACCTAAGGCGCATATCAGACTAGTCCCAGTTTTCTTCTTGATCATAAATTTTAGGAGGGAGAGGTCTTTCCTACCCCCCCCCGCCCCGGTTCCCATCATTTCCACCCCAACAACATCTTGACAATCAGGTGCAAAATAGAATTTCCCTTGGTTCCTCTACCTTTTAAAGGATGAAATTATCTTCAAGGCAAGACAAGATGCCATTTGCTGCTTTGCTCTTGGTGGAGACAGTGAGAAGAAAGAACTCGGACCTCGGGGCATTTGAGGAGGCTCTTGGTGCTTCAGCTGGTGCTTCTGGGCAGGGCTTAAAACCAGTTTCCCAAACTCTTTGTCTCTCTTCTTTCTTTCCAGCCAGGTTGTAAAATAAGATACATCACTGACAAAATCACCTCTATTTCTACCTCCATAGACCTTGAATTTTCTCTGTAATGCTCCCCGCTCTGGTTCCTGGACTTCCTTCCACATGTGAGTTCTGCCTTCTCCCTTTACCTGTTATTTGTGATAAAGATAAACGCCCATCCAGAGCCATGGGAAGACTTTGTTTTTACCCCAGTAAGTCTCATTGCTGGCTCAGAGGTCAGACTTGACCCCTTGCATTAAGACCTGGAATTGCCTTTGTGGGGAGCAACATGAGGTTTTACTATTGGCTCCTTTCTGGAGTTTGGTCTGCTGTGAATTTCTCAGTGATCTGTAATTCTTCCTTTGGGGCTCCTTTTTATAATGGCTGACTTTGAAGATCTACACGGACAGCTTTCTCTCCCTCCTACCCCTGTGTATAAAGGGGTGTGGATGTGTGTGTATGTATGTATAATATATATATATGTATATATACATACATATATATAGAGAGAGAGGGAGATTGATTGATTGGGTGTTGGGGAAGATCTCTGCTGGCAAATAGGAATTCAGCCCAAGCTTCTTTACCTGAGCTGCTAGAGGGCCGTCATTCTGTTACTGAAAGTGAAGCCTCTCACTTTTCCTAAGGGATTGTGGAAGAGCAAGATGGGTGCTCATCGGAGATGAGATGGGTTGTACCCCAACTCCCTCAGCTACACCTGCCCCTTCTGGCATTCTCCAGGCTAGAGAGTGAGCACCAGGGTCACCTTCACCAGAGACCCACTGTCAGGAAAGCGCTTCAGGGCCAAGAGGTGGGTCTGGGGAGACCCTTGGGTTACTGAGCTCACATCCTGAGGGAGTTGCAGCTCCAAGACAAGGATGCTATTGCCCTTCTCATTTCCTGTCCCAGGAACAGTATGTTTTTGCCAAAAGCTTATCTTTCTTTATAAAGCTTATTCTACCTTTCTCTTCACCTACCCTTTAAAAGCATTATAAAGATAAAACTCTGTTAGCCTTTGCATTAGTGGTCTATATGTATATCATTGACTTAAATGTGGGCAGAGAAGAGCAAAAATGGCTCTTCATGTAGCAAAGAGAAGAGCAGTACTTTGTCTCCTCCAGCTAAGGTCAGATAATCACTAAAATGTCCCACTATCAGCTGGAGGCTCAAGATAAACAAAGATTTTAGATCGTATCCGGATTTCCCTCCCTGGGCCAAAGAGCCTGAGGCTACTTGAGTAGAAAAAAAAAAAAGAAAAAGGCAGAATTAATTGTTGAAGAGTTGGTTGCCTTCAGTGCTCAGATTTCTTCTGCAGAATCAAAGGGGACGGGAGCCAAGGGAAGGCATTATAAAGAAAATCACACCTGAACAGAAGTTGGGAACAAAGAGAACCACCTTTCCAAAGGTGGGAGCCAGTTTGGAGGAAATAACTAGTTTTCCTAAGTCAATACTCTGCACACTACACTGCTAGAAACAAAACACCAATAGGTGTTAAAGAGATTGCTCCCCTGAGGAATTTTTTAATTTTTAAAAACTTTTCCTGGACTTAGAATCACAAATGTTTTAATCCCTTCTTCCTACTATTCTTGGGCTTTTAATATTTTTCTTTTTAAAATAATTTTATACCATTTCATTTATTTTAATGGATTGATTTTGGAGTTTAATAAACTTTTCTTATTATAAAGTATACATGTCCTTTCTCAGTGAAATTTTAGTCTAATTTTGTTTTAAATTCTATTTCAACTTCTGTTTTGTTTTTTCAAATTTTCGTTTTCTAGCTTCCTATATGTAGTAGACTTCATTGCATTCAGTCTTCTGCATTCTGGTATTAGATTTACATGTGAAATTCCTATATTCAAACTATGCTGTTTGGATGCTAAATATGATTAGTCGCCTATCCACGTGCAAATGGAATTCCGTCACCACTGCTAACATGCATATTTGCTTCAGTTTTAATGGCTGTGTCACAGATCATTGATTTATTGTGTTACTTTGGCATAATAGTTAATGTCTTTTTTTTTTCTCTCCCTTGGACTTGTTGATACAGCCACAGTAGATCAGTCTATTAACCAAATGGGACATAAATTGCTTAAAAGGTAGTGTCAATAGTTAGTAAATATCTATTAAACACCAATGTACCAGGTACTGTGTTAAATGCTGGGGATGCAAATATGAAAATAGAAAGACAGCTCAGTCCCTCAAATAGAAACTCACAGGTTCTTCTGATTTTAGAAGAAGACAGAGAGAAGAAAAATAAGGACACTATGAAGGCATTAAAAAGAGATCTGGTCTAAGTGCTTTCTCCTCAGGCTTTAGCCACGTAGGATCGGCAAACTCGTAACAGGCCTGCTGGAGTCTTGAGACTTAAATGGCCAGCAGAGTAAAGATGAAGCTTCTCAGACCATCTACCAAAACCACCTGTATACATGCTGAGCATTGCTCTGGTGAAGCAAACCACTTCTTTAACTGATAGCCAATGAACATCTCATTTTCTTCTACATCGATTCTGAATTACTTGACTAAGGAAAACCAGAAGGAAAAGGACTTTAAGGAAACCAGAAAGGTCAGTAATCAGAGTGAAGGAGAGAGAGTGTTCCAGGAATAGAGACAGCCAGAGAAAATGTGCAAAGCCTAGAGATAAAGTAGCTTGTTCAAAGAACAGCAAATAGAGGTGGGGTTGGATATAATGTGCCAGAAAACTGGAAAAGTAGATGGAAGGGCTAGGTTATAAAGGGCTTTGCATGATAAATTGATTTCTGAGGTGATGGGAAACCACTGGAGTTAATTGAGTAGGGCTTTAGCAACAGATTAGCTATGGGAGTCTGATAGTAAGGAGTCCAAGATGACTTATATATTGGAACCCCAGAGAGTGGTACCCTTGACAAGTAATAGGATGTTGGAAGGAAAGAGTATTGAGGGAAAAGATAATGAATTAGTTTTGGACATTGAATTTAAGATGTCTATTGGATATCCAGTTCAAGATGTATAAAAGGCAGTTGACTGTGTGAGATTGGAGGTCAGCAGAGAATTTGGGGCAGGAAAAGTAGATTTGAAAATCATCAACATAGGAAGAATGAAAATGAAATTATTTTAATTAAAACCCCCATTGCTACAGGTAATGAAATCCATGAGAGCTAAAGTAAGGTGGTATAGAGGAATAAGAGATGAGAATTCATCATGAACACTTATTGAGGGACACTTAGAGTTAAAACGTGAGATCTGGAGGAGGATCCAACAAAGGAGAAAGTTGGTAAGGGAGAGAGAAAATAGGAGAGGGGTATCCCCAAAAACCTAGAGAGAAGAGAACATTGAGGATAATTCCATTGATAGTCAAAATATGCAGAGTAAAGAGAATGGAGATTGAAGGATTCTTGGTGGGAGAAAGGAATTAAAGAGAGTAAGAGTGGAGGCAGCGGAGGCACCTTTTGTGGGAAGAGTTCTTGAGTATATCCGACAAAGGCAGGATCCTTGTGAGATAAGAGTTAAGATGAAAGGAACGCCTGAGGGTTTTTTCGGGATAAGGGGAGATGTGGCAATGGTGGTGGGTAGTAAGAAGGAGCCAGTAGACAGGGAGAGATTGCAAATAAGTGAAAGAGGGAAGAAGAGTATCTTAGCAAGGAGAAGGACCACTTGGGAGATAGGTGAAGGCATCTAGATAATGTGAAAGGAGGAAAGGAGAAGCTCACCACAAATGGCCTCAGTTTTGTTTTTATTTTTGTTTTTACAATTTCATATAATATTTACATTTTAAAATTTAAACAGTTTTCTGGAAACAAACTCTGTGAAGTAATGATGGATCTTTTTATTAGGCTTGAACCTATTGAAAAACTCCAGAAAGTCTCAATGCATGTTTTTTGGGGTAAACCCACAAGCTCACTTTACTTGAAAGAAGACTGAATATTAGTTATTTTGCTGCATCAAAGTGATTCCATGAGTCTAGACAGCCTCCCACCTCTGCCTTTGAAGTTTCTCAGACCTTCTATGTGGAGGTTCCACTGATTTCATTACAATAGAGATGGACCTTCTTAAGGACCCCCGCTGGCTCCTGGATAGAAAAGGTGCCCTAGAAATGGATGGCTTCCTGCAGCAGGTGGAGACCCCATCCAAACAGCCTTCCGAACTTGTGTCGGCATAATCAGCCACAGTGGGACTGTCCGCGGGCCTGGACACTCATTCCAACATGAAGGGCAAACAAGAACGAGGGTCCGAGGTCAAATCTGAACTCACACAGATGATGTGTTCCTGAAGATTTTCCTTACTTATCATTAATTTGGGGAGAAGATAGTATTACTGTGAATATTTTTATATTTTCTTTTTTATTTTTAATAACTTCCTTACAAATTCAGGCATTGGACTGCTGACTCAGAATGTATGAATAGTTTTGTATTTTTCTTTCATGATTATAAATTGTTTTTCAAAATATTTGATCTCTACCAGCTGTGAAATACTATTTTCCCATCTCTTAGCCAACATTGAACTTTTTCATCTTTTATCGTGTGTTAGTTTTAGAACCATTAAAATTTATTTTTCATTATTTAATTATTTTCAGCATGTATTTAAATGGTAGTTGATAATTTGCATTCCTTTGGTGGAGGGAGAACAGAAACAATACTTTTATCTTGGAGCTCTTATCTATTGAAGAATCTTGCCATTTGGAGTCAGATTTTTATAGGAAAGATTTTCCCCTTAATTCATGTCTTTTCATCCTGTTCTAGGTATATTTTATTTTTGGGGGGGGGCAAAAGCCTTTTATTTTTATGTAATTCGATTACATATTTTAATATTTTCATCATACCTGGTTGCAAATTCATACATAATTATGAGATATATTACTTTCCATTCTCCAATAACTTTTTAATAGTGTGGCTCACATTTACTGAATTTTTCCATTTGGAATTTACTGTCTTACATATTAGAAAAAGCTAAGTTAAACCTGTTTCTTTCTTTATGTGCTATCCACTTTTCCAACAATTCATGTTGGATACGGAGTTCTTTGCCTGGTACTTTGTATCCCTGAGTTGTTGGTTTGTTGTTGTTTTTAAACAGATTACTATTCAAGTTTCCTTGCTAATATGCTATTACATTGGTAAGTTTTTCTTTTTTTTTTTCTTTCAGTACCAAAAAGTTCTGACAATTATTTCCTTAGGTAATACAAGACCTTTCCAACAATCTTTTAATGTTTCTTGACCTTTTTTTTAACCTCCATATGAATTTTACTTTGTTCTCTGATACTGTGAAATAATTTAAATTATATAGCTTGAAACATATAGATTAATAATATCATCATTTTTACTGTATTAGGGTTAGAAATCAAAGCCTCCCTATGGATATTAAATAACTTTCCACTTTATTTCTTTTATTTTCATGAAAATAATTTTACTTAACTCCTGTGTGTATCTTCATAGGCACTATTCCTATCCTAGATATTGAATGTATTTCATTATTTTTATTTGTTGAAACTCTGGAACATTTTGACTACTCTTCTGGTTGAATTAAACTTAGAATTCCTCTCTGGCATTGTCTTGTGGATTTTTCACAGTTTACGCTCTGCCTTTCTGTATCAGATTTCTTGGGATTCAGTCTCTGTGTTCTTTGTATTTGTATTTTGTATAATTCCCAGACTATTTCATCAAGCTCTTTTCTCTCTCTCTTGGTTAAAGTCCTCTTCTAGTTTTTCTGTTTATAGAAATTTTGCTGTTATTTGTTCTGCTATTTATGCATTGTTTTCATTTGGTATGAACCTTTCTACTCCTACCCTCTACTACTACTGAAGCAAAAAAACAAAAACAAAAAAGCAACCCTAAGTAAATCTTAGTTTGCAGTAGGGGAAGAATATTGTCTGGGCTAAGATGATGAGATAACAGTTCTGGGACCTCTGCTCAGATCCAGACCACAGCTGGAGGAGCTCTTTGTCATGGGAACCACACTTTGGGGAACACAGTGACATACTGAGAAACATCCAGGTGCAGCCCCATAAAGAAGGTGGGTCCTGTGGGTCTCCTGGGCTTGTCTCGTCAGTGCTTTGAACTGCTTCTTGTGCATGATTCATCCTTGGAAATGAGAGATGATGCCTTCATCCCCACCGTACTTTTCTTCATTGTGGTTGTTTTCCACAGACATTTGGCATTATGAGAAAAAAGTTCATTGGTCTGGATCTGCAATCTTATGAGAGGAAGCAACACTTGGTGAGAAAATTCTTCCATTGCTTCAGTCACTGAGTTGCCTAGAGCCATGAGGATCTCCATGATGTGCTCAGGTCAGAGCCAGCATAGGTCTTTCTGATACCAAGACTGACCCTCTATCCATTCTGATAGTTTGTTTCTGATTGGTAGAATACTGTTGCTAAAAAACATGAGACTTGGTTTCTTGAAAAGCACAAAATTACCCATTTATAAAGCATATGCTACTATTGCAAATTTGATGTTTGGATTTTATTATAATTGTCCCAAATAACTCTAACACTCATCTTGAGAGTATACTTTTAGTTTTTGCTGAACCCAACAAATATGATTATAAACTACAATTGTACCGTTTCCCTCTCCCTTTTATTCGTGCTGCAACTGGATGATTGCCAAGATCAGAAAGACCACTGTTTCCCTGTTCCAAGTCAGATGTCTGGCCATTCTCCAGAAGTTATATACAAATGAAGTGTCTCAGGAGGTCTGATCTCCCATGTACTATGGTGGACTACTCAGCCCCATATACTTCCTTTCTGGGGTTCCCATTTCAGGATCCAGAAGGTGCAGAAGGTGCTTTGTATGTGGTTGCACTCCCAACTTGAGAAACTACATGGTCCCAAAAGACCTAGGCAATTCTGTCAAACCAACATTGATGACTGAGGGCATTGTGTATTGCCCACAGATGATTGTTCTGTCCCATTGGAAGACCTTACGGTTTAATGAGCAGAGGAGTATTCTCATATAGTTACATATTGCAGAAATGATGTCTCTATCAGTCAGTCGGATAGCTGTCCTCCTAGAGCAACAAGAAGACTATTGGAAAGCCATTTTAAATGGGGTTCTGCAGTGTTAGAACGGGGGGCCCTTGTACCAGAATGATGACCTCCCCTTTACCAAAGGACTCCAGGAAAGCCCATCAGCTAGGAGAAGAGGAAGTCCGTGAGTGCTCGAGAAACAACAAGGGGGAGAAGCAGAGATCCCCTCCTCCAAGAGCAGCTCTCCCCACCTTTCAGACATCTGCTCTCAGAGACCAGTGTCCCAGAGACCATCCTCAGAGAGATCCCTACCCTGCCTTGCAGGAGCTCTCCAAGCGGAGGGCTACCCCAACTTTCCCAGCACCTCTTTCTCAGCACAGGGAGCCAGGCCAGGAGCAAACCCCTCCGATTTTCCCTGCAGAGCAGATGCCATCTCCAGCTGCCCTGGAAGCCCTGTCAGGGGAGGAAGCCTCAAGACCCTCACCCGTTCACAGCCCAGACAGTCAGCACTTCCTGATGAAGCTCAGGGAATCATCAGGCCCAGGCCCTGCCCATTCCTGGCTGGCCCCTGGGCAAGGATCAGCTGTTCTGCAGTGCAGGCAGTTTGCCGTGCCTCTCTCCCTGAGCACTGTGCCTTCAGGTGAACAATCTGTCCTGGCCTCTCAAGGCCTGGCCACATCTTTTTGGGTGAGTCTTTTCCCTCAGCCTTCCATGACAGCCCAGACAGTGCTTCAGGACCAATTCCATCCTTCCACCTAGTCCTGATCTCTCCTTCAAGACTGGCATAGTATCCTGGGCAACCTCATGGCGGGGCAGGGGTAAAGCTCCCAGCTTCACTTTCCTCAATAACTGCCCCCCCAAATATCTCTTCTGGCTGTTTTTTTCTCCCAACGTGTGTGTCCCAACTAAAACTCCACCTTCCACATGAAGCCCTTCCCCACCCCTCTTAATTCCAGTGCCCTTCCCTTTGTTAATTATTCCATTTATCCTGCTTATAGCTTGATATGTGTGTATCTGTGTATCTGTATACGTGTATGTGTGCATGCATCTGTTTGCACATTGTCTCCCCCATTAAATTGTAAGCTTCTTGAGGTTAGGGACTGTCTTTTGCCTCTTTTTGTATCCCCAGTACTTCACACAGTGCCTGGAAATAGTAGGCCTTTAATAAATTGTGTTTATTAAATTTATTTAATAAATTATTGATTCATCAATATATCATCATCATTATTACAGATGGAACTGGCTAGAGAATATACATATTACCAGTATCACATAGAACTTTTACCAAAAAAGTGACCATCGGCTATAACAGAGATCTTTCAAATAACTAAAAATGGACAGAAACATCACATATCCTTTACAAACCAAACTGCAATAAAAATATAATCACTTTAGAGAGCACTGACAAAAGACAAAGATGTAAATGGAGACTTAACAAACTAAAAATAATAGGTGGGTTAGTGAATAAATTGTAGGAAAAAATAAATAATTATGAGAAAGATGACTCTAGAAGATCAATAACAATCTCTCCAACAGAGAGGTGATACACTCAAGAAGCAGAAAGAAACACGTTTTTAAGATGGCCAGTATGGGAATTTGGTTTATTTAATTAAGAATATTTTCACAAGGGTTTTATTTTTTTATTTTCCCATTAAACAGGCCTTGGGAAGAGAAAGAAAATAATTGTTAATTGGAAAAATAAATGTTTTAAAATCAGTTGTGTGAAATAAAATAATGATGAAATGACATACCAACATTTCTGAAAAAAATTATAGCCTCCAAATACACATTAACAAGATCAAAAAAGAGAAAATTATGGATACATGATTTAGACATAAAAAGTGATACCATAAGCTAAATAGAGAAGAAATAACCCATCAGATTTATGAGCAGGAAAAGAGTTCTTGATTAAAAGAGAGACAGAGAGGTTCTGGAAATAAAATGGATAATTATAAATATATAATATTTAAAAGTTTTTGTATTAATAGAATCAATGCAAGTAACATTAAAAGAGAAACAGAAAACTGGGAAGAATTTTTGCAACAAATTTTTTTCTGATAAAGATCTCATTTCTAAAATATATATGGAAGTGAGTCAAATCTGCAAGAAAAAGAGCCATTCTCTAGTTGATAATTGGACAAAGGATATGAATAACCAGTTTTCAGAGAAAAAAATCAGTTATCAATAACCATGCAAAATGATCTACATCAGTAAGAGAGAAATGTATATGAAAATACCTCATACCTATCAGATTGATTAAAATGACAAAAATGGCAAATATGGGAAAACAAGCACATTAAGGTACTATAGATGGAGCTACAAAATGGTCCAACTATTATGGAAAAAAACAATTTGGAATTATGCAAAAAAGCTAACAAACTGTACAAGTTATTCTTTGACTTAGCAGAACTGCAACTAAAACATACCTCCAAAGAGATCAAAGAAAAAAGATAAAGGACGAAGATTTATACATTTATAGCAGCTTTTTTTTGCAATAGAAAACAATTAGAAACTGAAGGCATGTCCATCAACTGGAAAATGGCTAAAAGAGTTATGGTATATACATGGAAGACTATTGTTCTATAAGAAATGATGATGGTTTTATACAAATCTAGATAGATGTGTATGAACTCATGCAAAGGGAAGTGGGCAGAGCTAGGAGAACAATTTAGACAGTAACAACAGTATTCTAAAGATAATTTTTAAAAATTATGCCTTACTGCATGCCAGAAAGTTTATACTTCAGAGAAACCTTCTAAATGTAACATATATGAAAGATGTAGTTACTTTTTTTATACCTCAGTTTATACCTCGGAAAAACCTTCTGAATGTACCATATACGAAAGATGTAGTTACTTGAACCAACCGAGTGATCTACCACAATTCCAAAGTACTCATGATGAAACATAGTATCCACCTTCAGAAAGAAAACTGCTAAACTCAAAAAGCAAACTGAGGCATATTTTTCCCCTCTTTTTTTTCTTTTTTTCATAATATGATTAATGCAGAAATTTATTTTGATGACTATAAATTCATAATTTTTATTTTTCTTGTCTTCTCATTAGGAGAAGGGGAAGAGAGAATTTGGAATTGGAAAAAAAAGAATAAAAGGCTCTGTGCTCTTTAATAAGTAAATAAAAAATACTATTTACAAAAAAAAAAACTGGAGAGGGTTAATGAAGCTGAATATATATTTTTAAAGATTAGAAAGACAAACAATCCCCCCAAAATCCCCAAATGGGAGATATGAAAAATTAGAAAAAAATGGAGAAATTATAAATGAAAAAGACTATAAAAATGAGAAACAAAACTATTTCTTTTTTATTAAAGCTTTTTATTTTCAAAACATATGGACGGGTAACATTTCAACATTGACTCTTGCAAAACCTTGTGACCTTGTGTTCCAAATTTCTCCCTTCTGCCCACTCCCTCCTCTAGATGACAAGATGTTAACCATGTGCAATTTTTCTATATATATTTCTAGTTATTGTGCTGCACAAGAAAAATTAGATCAAAAAGGAAAAACAATAACAAAAAGAGTGAAAATGTTATGTTGTGACTTACACTCAGTCCCCACAGACCTCTCTCTGGATTTAGATGGCTCTCATCATTGCAAGATCATTGGAACTGCCCTGAATCATCTCATTGTTGAAGAGAGCCGAGTACATTAGAGTTAATCATCACATAATATTCTTGTTGCTGTGTACAATGTTCTCTTGGTTCTGCTTACTTCACTCAGCATCAGTTCATGCAAGTCTCTCCAGGCCTCTCTGAAGTCGTCCTGCTGGTCGTTTCTTACAGAGAAATAATATTCCATAACATTCATATCCCATAATTTGTTCAGCCACTCTCCAATTGATGGGCATCCCTTCAGTTTCCAGTTTCTAGCCACTACAAAAAGGGCTGCCACAAACATTCTTGCACATGTGGGTCTCTTTCCCTCCTTTAAGATCTCTTTGGGATATCAGCCCAATAGAAACACTGCTGGGTCAAAGGGTATGCACAGTTTGATCACTCTTTGAGCATAGTTCCAGATTGCTCTCCAGAACAGTTGGATCCCTTCACAGTTCCACCCACAATGTATTAGTGTCCCAGTTTTCCCACATCCCTGCCAACATTCGTCATTATCTCTTCCTGCCATCTTAGCCAATCTGACAGGTGTGTAGCGGTACCTCAGAGTTGTCTTAATTTGCATTTCTCTGATCGATAGTGTTTTGGAGCACCTTTTCATATGACTAGAAATAGTTTTAATTTCATCATCTGAAAATTGTCTGCTCATATCCTTTGACCATTTATCAATTGGAGAATGGCTTGAATTCTTATAAACTTGAGTCAATTCTCTATTTTAGAAATGAGAATTTTATCAGAACCCTTGAATGTAAAAAAAAAAAATTCCCCATTTATTGCTTCCCTTCTGATCTTGTCTGCATTAGTTTTGTTTGTACAAAAATTTTTGAACTTAATATAATCAAAATTATCTATTTTGTGATCAGTAATGATCTCTAGTTGTTCTTTGGTCATAAATTCCTTCCTCCTCTGCAGATCTGAGAAGTAAACTATTGTATGTTCTTCAAATTTACTTTTAATATTCTTTATGTCTAGATCCTGAATCCATTTCAACCTTATCTTGATATAGGATGTTAGATGTTAGTCAATGCCTAGTTTCTTCCACACTAGTTTCCAATTTTCCCAGCAGTTTTTGTCAAATAGTGAGTTCTTATCCCAAAAGCTGGGATCTTTGAGTTTAGCAAACACCAGATTGCTATCATCATTGACTATTTTGTTCTGTGAACCTAACCTATTCCACTGATCAAGTACTTTATTTCTTAGCCAGTAGCAAATGGTTTTAATGACTGCTGCTTTATACTATAGTTAACAAAACTACTTCTTTGAAGAAAAAAAAAACCTTTAGCAAACCTGATTAAAAAGAGAGCAGAAAATTAAATCAACAAAACAGCAAATAAGGCAAAAATCATAGCATGAGAAAAAGAATTATCAGAACTTACTGTGTACACTTATATAGAAAATGCAAATAAAATAGAGAAATAATTTCCAAAAAAAATACCTTAATTTCTTTGGTCTGAGTTTATATACCTAGCAAAATGAGGAGGTTGGACTAGATGATCTCCCAGGTCTCTTTTAGGCCAACCACTAGAATTCCATGAGGTGACTCTTTTTGTCCAAAATTATTCTTTACAGAAACATAGTTTGTTTATTAATATTTGTTCCAATGTGTAAAATTGCCATAATATTTTTTAAAGATGAAACAATTGACCAACAAAGTTTAGCAGCTAGAGATACAAAAAGAAATTTCATTCAAAATAACTGTTGATAGTATAAAATATTTGGGAATCTATTTGCCAAGGGAAAGTCAGGAACTATACGAACTAAACTACATTGGTGGTGGAACTGTGAATGGATCCAGCTATTCTGGAGAGCAATTTGGAACTATACTCAAAGAGTTATCAAACTGTGCATACCCTTTGACCCAGCAGTGTTTCTATTGGGCTGATATCCCAAAGAGATCTTAAAGGAGGGAAAGAGACCCACATGTGCAAGAATGTTTGTGGCAGCCCTTTTTGTAGCGGCTAGAAACTGGAAACTGAATGGATGCCCTTCAATTGGAGAGTGGCTGAATAAATTATGGCATATGAACATTATGGAATATTACTGTTCTGTAAGAAATGACCAGCAGGATGATTTCAGAGAGGCCTGGAGAGACTTGCATGAACTGATGCTGAGTGAAATGAGCAGAACCAGGAGATCATTATACACGGCAACAACAATACTATATGAGGATCAATTCTGATGAACGTGGCTCTCTGCAACAATGAGATGTTTCAAACCAGTCCCAGTTGTTCAGTGATAAAGAAAGCCATATACACCCAGGGAGAGGCTTGTAGGATCTGAGTGTGGACCACAACATAGCATTTTCATGCTTTCTGTTGATGTTGCATTTTATTTTTCTTCTTAGGTTTTTTTTTTCTTGTAGATCCATTTTTTCTTGTATAGCAAGATAACTATATAACTATATATATATATATATATATGATTTGTCATGTATTTTAACATAGTTAACATGTATTGGACTACCTTCCATCTAGGGGAGGAGATGAGGGAAGGAGGGGAAAATTTGGAGCAGAAGGCTTTTCAAGGGTCAATGTTGAAAAATTACCCATGCATATGTTTTGTGAATAAAAAGCTTTAATTAAAAAAAGATGAAGCAATTGCTTGCATGAACTATTCAACATGGAGGACAGGAAATGTGTGTATTTTTTTTCAGGTTGGGAGACAAGGCCTGAAAGCAAAAAGCCATCTTTCTATGGAAGTCTTTTCCCAGGACAGACCCACAAGGGATGGTCCCTATGTATCTAAGTTGAAAGAAGATTAGAAAAAGCAGAACAATGAGGAGAAACATTCTAAGTAAGTAAAAATCACCCTATACAATCCCCAATAAAGCATAAAGGCCATGAATCCATTAGATATGACCAAGGTTTTCATCTAAGGTTAATCTGTTCTAGCATGAAAAGTCTTCCTATGTGTAAGAAATATAGAAAGAGCATAAAAACCATTCAGTCCTTTGTAAATATAGTCATATGCTCAAAGAAGTCATTTTCAAAAAAAAAGTTATTTTCAAATTGGGATGAACATAGGACAGTTGCTTTTAGTTACAACTAAACATAGAATCAAAATTAGTCCTAGAGAATGTAACGAATGTGGGAAGGCTTGAATCTTAATCCATCCATTTCTTCCTGTCACAGGATTCACACTGGAGAGGAAACCCACGAACATAATGAATTAGAGAAAGCTTTCTATTGGAGCACATGTCTTATTTGCCATTAGCAAATACATCCCAGAGACAAATATCATAAATGTATTATGTAGGGATTTTTTCTTCTGAGAACTTCTGACCCCAGATCAAAAAAGTCAAAATGGGGAGAAGTCATGTGAATCTTATAAATGTAGGGAATTGTTTTGTGAAAAGAATGAACTTATTAGACATCAGAGACTTCATAATGGAAGAAACTTTACTGACCGTTGTAGACTTTACATTATAAATAAATCTTTTGGATGCAATGAATATGGTTAGACTCTTCAATCAAGATCATGCTTTACTACTACACACCAAAAAGTTCATGTTACAGAGAAATCTTCTGAATGTAATATCCACATCCATCCATCCACCCATCTATCTATCTATCTATCTATCTATCTATCTATCTATCTATCTATCTATCTATCTATCTATCTATCTATCTACACTTTGGTCAGAGCTCAAACCTTATTCAACCCCTGAAAATGCATGCTGAGGAGGGAAGTTTTGAATGCAGTTGATGAGAGAAGGATTTCTACCCCAGTTCAGGAAACACAAAACATTACATATCAGTGTGAGACTTTAGAGATAATGTGGTAAGGCATTTTTATATGAGTAAACCATTCAAAGAACACGGGAGAACAAAGAACACTGAAGGGTAGCCTTATAAGTGAAAGGAAGTGGGGATGATTTCTTTGAAGGGAAGGAGAAGGAAATATGCATTTATATAATACTTATGATGTACCGGGCATGGTGCTAGCACTTTATAAATATGGTCTCATCTACTCCTCACAATGATCCTGGGAGTTAGTCATTATTGCTACCTTTGTTTTGGAGTTGAAGAGACTTAGGCAAACAGAATGAAGTAGCTTGCCCAGAGCCACCCAGCTAGTAAGTATCTAAGGACAGATTAGAATACAGCCCTTCCACTGAGCCCCCAACTGCCTCTAAGAGGAGAGATAGAGTATTTGGGGCTTATTAGGTGTCAAAATAAAATATAAGCAAAAAGAAGGCTGGACCTTTGATTTGTCCCCTTCCCCAGGGAACCTCGGGAGTGCAATGGCCTGGATAAAGGACCCATGAGTTCAGGTCCAGCCTCAGACCCTTCCCAGCTGGGTGAGTGAGTCACTTCACCCTGCCTGCCTCAGTTTCCTCATATGTAAAATGAGCTGGAAAAGGAAAACGCTCAATGTCTGCTAACAGGAAGAGTCAGACACAGTGGAAATGGCTCACCAGCAAGACCCCTCCAAGGGGAGGGGAGATGATTGCCGGGCTCAGGCCGATTCCTCCTTCCTCTTTCTTCACAGGAGAAGACAAGGCTTGCCTTCCTTCCCACGAGTGAAGCACAAGTTGTAGTTCAGTATTTTCTGGTCCTTTCTGACCCTCCGTGGCCCTGCTGGGGGTTTTCCTGGTACAGATACTGGAGGGGGTTGGCCTTTTCTTCTCCAGCTCATTTTACAGATGAGGAAACTAAGGCAAGCAGGGCAAGGTGACTTCCCCAGGGCCACCCAGCTGAGGAGCGTCTCAGGTGGAATTGGAACTCATGACCAGGAGCCCTCTCTGTGCCATCTTCCTGCCCCAATGAACACACCTGACAAAGAGCACAGTTACCCATGTGTCCAAATGTAGATCAGAGGTCTTGTGATGAGCGTATTGGAGAGCAGGGGCGTATGTCGGGACTCGGGCCATCTCCAGAATCACACACTCAGAGGTTCCTATGGGGCGGCAGCGGGCCAGCCAAGCAGGACAAGGACCTTTACAGGACAAAGGGTACTGGTCACATCACAGGACTTACAGCTTGACAGAACTGCCCGTGGTTACCCAAGACCCCCGGGGCCGGAATGCGTGGGAATGACATCATAATCAGCCTGGCTTCGTCATCAGGTCACCCAAAGGAGAGCAAAGGCGAGTGGACAGGCGGCATGCGGGAGACAGATTGGGCAGCTCAGTGTCCTGTTCTCATCTGGTCGATGCTACTTTCCTCTTGGCTGGTTTCTGGGGGGGGGTCTAGCTGTGCTTGCAGAGTGTGCTGGGACGCAGGATTTCGGGGGGTCAGGCTGGGGGCAGCCATCAGGATCCCATCAGGCATGGAGCAGAGCAGAGGCTGAGTGAACCTGCAATCTTACAGGAGCCAGATAGGTCAGCTCAGCCGGGACACAGAGGCCCAGATCTCACCCAAGGGGAAACTCTGGGACTCTGTACCCGGGACATGAGCCTGGTGGGCATCCTGGCTCTGTCCCGTGCTGGCCCCTTCCCAGAGTCTTAACTCCCTTCAGGGACCTGAAAAGAACTTGGAAGTGGCTGTCTTCAGAGGAGCAGGGTCTCTCTTTTCCCAGCTTTGCCTCATGTAGACAAGGAGGAGTGAGAGGCAATCTCAGCCAGAGAATGTTAAGGACCACGCCTAAGTGTGAAGGGGCAGGTGGGTGCTCCAGGAGCCCCCACAGCTGTGAATCATAACACCCCTGAAGGATTATAAATCAGCCTTTGCTGAGCAGGTGCTGCTTGTGGATTGGGGGGGAGGGGAAAGGGGAGGGAGGTCAGAGAACACAACTGCCTCCCAGTCTCCTTGTGACATCACCTCACATGAAGAGATCCATTCTGCTGATCAGAGTTGGATCCCCAGCAGCCACTAGCAGGTTGTACCTGGAACAAGTGAAGAGAGTCAAATATCGGGGGGCTTTGAGCCCCGGTCTCACCATCAGGAAGCTCCCACCCTCTCCAGGGAAGGAGCTAGCAGAGGCGCGCCCTCTCTCATTACACTTAAAAGCTATATACCAAGGAATGGGAGCTTCTCTCAGAGGGGGACACCAGTATTGAGGTACACTGGGAGGACCCCCTTGCAGAGGCAGCCCGGCTGGGGGGATGTCCCCATCTAGTCAGTCAGGAGATGGAGAGATGGAAGAGCAAGAAGACTCATGTGCCGGATCAGTGAATGTCCTAAGGTGGAAGGAGACTGGCAAGTTCGGGAAGGATGGGCTTGCCAAGGGCTTTAAAAGCCAGATCTGGCCTTGAGGTGCTGGTGAGGGAGCCACAGGGGGGCTGAGTAAGGGAGTGACAGTCCAAGCTGCACTTCAGGAAAATCACTTTAGTGGTTGAGTGAAAGACGCACTAGATCGGGGGAACATTCTGTGGGCAGACCCCCCCCAGCAGTGATTGATTGTCTTAAGTCAGGTATGAGAGGATAAGGGCATAGGTGGAGGGGGGAAGGGTCAGAGGGCATGTTAGACAGGAAAACAGAATTTCCCACAGAGCACAGTTTTGCTTACACTGAAAAAAGCTCATGGAAAAAGTCTGATAATTAGCTATTATCCATGCACTCCAGAGAGGGTTCCAGCACCCTCCTGACGGTGTGTATCCAAGAGACAGGAAAACCTTTGCTTCTCCAGATGACAGTCGTGTGTGTGTGTGTGTGTGTGTGTGTGTGTGTGTGTGTTTGTATGTGTTATTAGAGAGCATTCAGCATCTCATTTTCCAAGCTATGCTCCTGCTTGTCAAGGATTCCCCCTCCTGTTTGCTTCTCTCCTGGGGGAGGGGGACCTCACCACTAGTCCCCTTCCCACTCCAAAGATGGGGATGAAATGAAACGAAATGACCATTTACTCACAGAGGAAAGAGAACACTTGAGATTATAGACATGCGCCATGCAGGATGGAAAGGGATTCAGCAACACCATGCTAAGAGATCTGGGAAGGTGTCCAGCAGCCATATTGAAGGCCCTCATCCACTGGCAGGGAGGACATGGGACATGCCACAGGGAGGGCTTTCATCCCCGGGACCACAGCTTTTAGGTCCCATTCTTAGAGCAGCCAGCTCAGGAAACAGACTCTTAGAGGGAATGGAGGTATCCTTTGTTGTGCCAGGAAGCTGGACATCACAGGGATCCCTGCTACCCTCAGCAGATGGACCCACGTTGGGTTGTAACAGGTTTTTTCTCAGTTACTCATCTCAGCCTATCTCTGTGAGGCTTTATACTGCTGTTGTACCCTAGATGACTGTAATATTCTGCCCCCTCCTTGGTCTCGGCCCCCTGGATGGTGAGGGCAGCTTACACTCCAAGGAGGGACCCTGAGATCAGGGCAGGGATGCCTAATGAATGTTGGTGTCATCACCGAGTCTCCTGGGAGGGCCCAGATCTCTGCTGGAACCCGTGGGGATAGTGCCCAGAGGTGACCACCCCTGGGATGGAGCAGGGCCCATCATCAGGGATAGCTCCTGAGTCAGCATGGTCTGGGAATGGGCCCCTGAAAGCAGCAGGATAAACACATCAAGAATGGAAAGAGAAGTGGCAAGAAACTGGAAACTGAGGGGACGCCCACCAATTGGAGAGTGGCAGAATAAATTATGGTATATGAATGTTATGGAATATTATTGTTCTGTGAGAAACGACCAGCAGGACGATTTCAGAGAGGCCCGGAGAGACTTGCATGAACTGATGCTGAGTGAAGTGAACAGAACCAGGAGATCATTGTACACGGCAACAACAAGACTATATGACGATCAATTCTGAGGGACACGGCTCTCTTCAACAATGAAATGTTTCAAACCAGTTCCACTTGTTCAGTGATGAAGAAAGCCATAAACACTCAGGGAAAGGCCTGTGGGATCTGAGTGTGGACCACAACATAACATTTTCACACTTTGTTATTGTTTGATTGCATTTTATTTTGCTTCTTTTTTACTGCTTTGATTTGATTTTTCTTGTGCAGCACAATAATAGTATAAATATGTATGCATATATTGGATTTAACATATATTTCTACCATGTTTAACATATCTCTATCATGTTTAACATATATTGGGCTATTTGCCATCTAGGGGAGGAGTATGGGGAAGGGGGGGGAATGAAACACAGGGTTTTGCAAGGGCTCATGTTGAAGAATTGTCTGTGCATATGTTTTGAAAAATTAAAAGCTTTTTAAAAAAAATGCTAACAGAATAGGACAGCTAGATGGTACAGTGGATAGAGTGCCGGCCCTGAAGTCAGGAGGACCTGAGTTCAAATCTGGTCTCAGATACTTCCTAGCTGTGTGACCCTGGGCAAGTCACTTAACCCCAATTGCCTCAGAAAAAAAAGAAAAGAAAAAAGAAAAAATGCTAACAGTGGCAACACTGCAAAGGCCCACCCTCCCCTCCTCCCCAAAAGCCAGGGAGTGTGATCCCTCACCTCTGTAGGGAGGAAGGCGCCTGATAGGAGAGGAGACCCTCTTCTCCTGGGGATAGAGGGTGCTTTCAGGCAAACATTTTTCTAAATTGAATTTATTTATGGACAGGACTCCTGTGGTGGTAGGCACAGCATGAACTAGCTCTGGGACATCTGTGAACACACAGGGCTACCTGCCAACTCTGGCCACAGTTGGGTAATTTTTCAGCTAGGATCACCTACCACGCAACTTGCCCCTGGTCGTTCCACAGGGATCCCTGCTGGGCTTGAGCCCCCCAGAGTCCATGAACCAAGGCTAGAGCCTGCAGAAAGTAACTAAGTTCCTTATCTGGATCCATGGCACCAGGTCCTTGGGCTGAGCACTTGGGACTGATCCTGACAGCTCCCTCATGAGATCCAATGCTCCAGAATTGGCTGCCAAGTGCCCCCAGTCACTCTCACAGTGGGGCTTGGAGCTGTCACAATCTGGAAATTGAGGCAAGGTGATCTGTAGAAGTTGAAGATCCCAGCCTTTGTCTCAGTGCACAGAGCAGCAGGAGAGGCACGAGTAATCAGAGTGATGGAGCTGCGCAGGTTTGGGAGGCAGGGAGACAGGAGGCCTCCAGCTGCCTTTTGCTTCCTGCCAACAGTGTATGTAGCTCAAGGCAGGCCGAGCTGCATCTCTCAGCTCTTGGGCCCAGAATACTCCAAAAAGAGGGGGGCATTCCTGGCACGTTCCCGGGTACTCCTCCAGGATTTGGCCAGGATCGCTCAAATTCATAGTGAACTAATTTACTGTCATTAAACCACTGGATGACCTCACTCAAGCAAACATGATGGAAGGAATCGGAAAGCAAGAAGGCAAAGTCGTCCTAGAACCCCCAAGCCTCTGAAGGTGGATGGGGCAGAGCCAAGGTAGCCTTCTGGCCTGCACCCAGAAGCCATCTACATACACAGGAGAAGAGGGATCAGTCCTCCACCAGGAAAGCGTTGTTCCCCTGAAACCAGGTGCCCTCCCCAGAAGCTGAAAGCGCAGTTTGAAGCAGTCCCAAGCCAGCGGGTGAGGAGCAAGGCTGCAATTCTAGAGCAGCAACAACCCACTGACATTGGGTGCAATTTGTCCTGACTGGGTAACAGCACTAGTCCACTCTGAATAAAGTAGCCTGGGGAGATTGATGAGGATGCAGGGGCCCTGAAGCCCAGGCAGGTCGCACCAAAACTAGGGTGATGCCTGAAAAAAAGAGCACAGATTGCTGGCCCTGGGATTGGGAAGGCCTGAGTTAAAATCTGGGTTCATTTAGTAATGGGGTGACTTTGGGCAAGTCACCTCATCTTGTTTGCCTTGGTTTCCTTACATATATTTGGGCATAATAATAGCCCTGCTGCCCAAGGTTGTTGTGAAGACCAAATGGGATCTTTGTGAAGCACTTAGCAGCATGCCTTGCACATATCAGGTGCTTAATCAATATTTGTTCTCTTTCTCTATGGCTGACTGGCAATGAGAGTAAATGGCTGACAAGGGGCAGAGAGAAGTCCAAGTAAGTCACCTCAGTAAGCATTTATGAAGTGCTTACTATGTTCCACATGGAAATGACCAAGATAAGGTCACAGTAAATTGGAATTAATCTTAAGGCCTGAAGGTTAAATAGACCTGGCAAGGTAGAGAGAGAAGGAAGGAGTCCTAGGTCAATCATGAGCTGTTGGGGAGGAGGTGAGATCCCTGGAGCATGGGAGAGGCATAAAAAGTAAGGGATGAGAAGACTAGAAAGGTCCAATAGGACGTTTAGAAGGACTGTGAAAGCTAGAGGATTTTATTCTTGGTCTGGAAGGCAATAGGGAGCCCTGGAGTTCACTGAACATAAAGGAAGGAAAGAAACAAGCACTGATTAAGCCCCTGCTCTGTGCCAGGCACTATGCTAAGCACTTTACAAATCTGATCTCATCTGATCCTTACCATATCTGGGGGATTGCTGGTTGACCCCAATTTACAGAAGAGGAAACTGAGGCAGGCAGAAGCTAAGTGCTCTACCCAGGGTCACCCTGCCAATAAGTGCCTAAGGCCAGATTTGAACTTCGTTCCTCCCTCCCCCCTGCCTCCCGTCCCATCCCGAGGCCCTAAATCCTAGAGCAGGGACTGAAAAGAAAGTGGCTCCCGCTTTCTCTGAGGACATTTAGCCCATGGCATTCTAGTGGAGGGATGGCTGCAGGACAGGGGGAAGGGGCTCCAGTGACGCGCCTCAGGGATGGGCGCTAAGGAGGGTTGGAATGAATGACAAAAGTTCATTAGGGTCCGCTGGGCCCAGCCTGGAAGCTAAAAGAGCGGGTGAGGCCCGGAAGGGGTTTCAGGAGCTGGCTCCGGGAGCAGCCCCGGGGCTGCGGCCAGCACCACGGCCAGCACCACGGCCAGCGCCTGGGCCAGTGCCTGTAGCGAAGTCCCGCCCTCTCGTCAGTTACAAGTAGTCCTCCCGGTGGGGGAGGAAAGGAGGAGAGAGAGGAAAGGGCAATGGGGTGGGAGGAGGGGTCAGCTTCTCCCCACCCCGCTGGCCCCCCAGGACAGGCGCCCGGCCTGATTGCCGGCCAGGGCCACCCTGTGCGCCCCAGCTTGGGCCAGGAATCACGGGGCCTCGCTCCCAGGCAGGACCCCGGGTTGAGGTTTTCCATCATTGGGCGGAGGATAAGGAGAAGCAATCCAAGGCCCCAGACTCGAGCTAGTGCCGTTCACCCGGCAAAAAGGGGTTGGGCCTGCGGCCCCGGGGCTCCTATTCCCCCCAGAGCCGGAGTGCACTAAGGGCAAATGGGAAGTCTGGGCCCCGAATTTTAATAATCAGCTTCAAACTCACATGGACGGAGCTAGAGGGAGAGCAGCCCCAGAGCAGGCTGGAGCAGGAGGATGAGCTAGACCCCACCTCCCACCCTTTGCCTGACAGAGGATCTAGGCATGCGCACCAAGCCGCCCCGGTCTCCGGACTACCATTCCCAAAAGGCCGTTCGGCGTCTCCGCAGATTGTGGGCCGAGTTCCGTCGCGGTTACCATGGAAACTACTTCCGTTCCCTCCCAGATTCTCATCACCCTCTGCACTCGCGGCCGCCTCAGCTCAACTCTGTCCTCAGCAACTGTGTCGCCGCAGCCCAAGCTGTGTCAGGGTGAGTGAGGGTCCGAGGGCAGCCAGAGCCTGGGTGGGACGCTAGGTCCCCGGCGCCTGGTTTCGTAGTCTGGGTGAGGAAGGGGGTGCCGAGAAGGGAAACGATGCGCCGAGCTGGGGATAGAGCGCGTGCGCAATTCGCGCTCTGCCCCCTTGAAGAGTCACGCCCCCATTGGCGGCCCAGTGGCCTCAAGCCAATCAGCGCCGCCCAGCGACCTCCGAGCCAATCAGCGCCTCCCTTTCTCTGGAGCTTCTGCGAGTGTTCCAGGCTCCTCCCAACTTCATTGCCTCCCTCTGATCCCTTCTCCCCCCTCCCCGTCTAATTAAACCTGAGGATTCAGCATCCCCTCTCCCCCCCTCCCCTACGTAAGGCGAACCAGAGAAAGTCTTAACGTCCCAAGGGAAGACCTGCAAGGGAGGGGATGGGGGCGTGTCCGGCCCGGCTCTGACCCCCTCCCCCCCAGGCCGGGGAAGGGGGCGCTCCTAGAGCCGGCCGGCTCTGGTCCCCCCCTACCTTCCCCACCCCACCCCGCTGGGGGGCGTGCCCTTTCCTGAGTTCGAAACTCAACTGACTCCGGAGACCCTCTCCTTGTGCCCCGTCTCGTGGGAGGGGGCTTCAAGAACCGACCCCTCCCGCCCTCCTCAGGGGCGCCATCTGCTCCCCAGATTTGCCTTCGGAAGCCGCTGGCCTCCTGCGGCGGGAGAGGGTGAGGAAGAGGAAGGCCATGGCTCCCGTGCTGCTGACGGCCAGGGCCTGCCAGGTGAGGGGAGCAAAGGGGGGGCTGCCAGGGGAGGGGGCAGAAAGGGAGAGGAAGGGGGCAGAGGGGGAGGGAGGGCCACCAGGGAGGGGGCGGG